>OY726524.1:5382633-5971480 GCA_963383655.1 Bathymodiolus septemdierum
ATTTGTAATGGACGGACTTTATGACAATTTATTGCGTTTAAAGCGTGAATAGATAAAAGGCAAAAACGATACAAGAGTTGATTAAATATATATTAATTTCAAAGAGTATTGAAAATTATATCTGAAGTCTTGAAGGAATTTTCAGGGTTAACAAACTCTTACCATTGGCGAGAAACTTGAAATTATTATTAGTAAATCTGTGCCCTAGACTCAACCGCTTTGTGATAAAATAAAGTGCTTATATTATGATGTTATTTCATTTCTGATATTATTATTCAATTCTGTAGACCATCTTGTCTTGTCATGTGTATTTAATATCTATGTATGTTAAATTGGCAAATTTTCTGTACCACTGTTTCAACTGGTTTTATGAGAAATAAAGAATCTTGAATCGTGAAATCTAAAAAAGGGATCCGTCTGCGAAAAAGAGAAAAACGGTAACATCACTTGGGGTTAGACAAAGTTTTTCTCTCTCAAGTTTTCTGACAATATTAGAGTTTTCCGAACAAAACGGGTTTTCTTTAGATAATATATGTGTTTATTAATACAGACTGCAATATTATCCCTCAATATCTGAGACATTTGATCAAGTTTATTACTATCAAATATTTTTTAATTACTTTGTCTGTTTTCTGTCATTACCCGATCCTAAATCACGCTTCACACAGAAAAAAAAGTTCTTATAAATCACAAAGGGACAAAATTATGTACAAATAATTTCATCAAATTATCATCATGGGTACAGGAATTATCCATTATTTTTTATTTAGTCTGGGTCATATTAGTGTTTATACCTATAACTAGATCAAAATTCAAACAAAACTCGTTTTTAACTGTCTATTTATTAGATATTAAAATTAAATTTTAAATCCAAACTATTACCACAATAAATGGTAGTTTTTGTGATATTAAATTTTTCTAAGTTGTTATTAAATAAAATGATTGGAAAGTTTTAAGAAGTAGTCCCGCATCGCTCATTCATCATTGTCAGAAACAACAGGTAAAAAACAGGTATTATCAATACACCTTTTGTAGGTATTTAGATATATATCTGATAGAAAGATTCAGAACGGGCGAAACGATAAAGTTTTCTAGTGGTATTTAATTAAATTTTATTCAATTATATCTTTTCAACAATCATAAAGTAAAAAAAAACCACACCAGCGGACAACTCGATTACTGGATAATAAATAGATTATCCGACACTTATATCCATGACAAATATGTTATTAAAATGAAATAATAATAATTTATCGTTTTGTATGTATATATTTCAAGTGATTTATTTAAAAGCAACTAAGACTTGATTGTAAAAAATATCAATCTTTGGCTCTTTGATTTTCATCCACACATGTAATCACTGACAATCACAACCACGGTTTGTTAGTCCGCCAATAACTTGTTTTTTTATTCAAATAAAAAGTCGAGCACACCTTACTCGGAGCAAGCCTACCAGCAGTGCCGGATTTAGGACAATTGAGACCTAGTTAAGATATGAGGCCCCTTACTTGGCCCCTGAAGGAGGTATACCCGGTAGGCCTACAAGGCAATCAGGCATACATGCTCAAGAACGCCTTCAAATTTAAAATTGCACCGCATAAGCAAAAATCCATCATAAAAAAACATTTTGATAGGGAGATTCCTCCCCCCCCCCCCCCCCCCCATGGCCAACGGGGCCCTGTGCTTAAGCACACCTAAGCACAATGGTAAATCCTGAACTGTCTGGCAGACAAAGACGGCAGAACAATGAGTCCAAAACTATACATGCTCCAACTCATTGTTAGTAAACATTGATTAGAACTGGTATCAACTCATTGTTAGTAAACATTGATTAGAACTGGTATCAACTCATTGTTAGTAAACATTGATTAGAACTGGTATCAACTCATTGTTAGCAAACATTGATTAGAACTGGTATCAACTCATTGTTAGTAAACATTGATTAGAACTGGTATCAACTCATTGTTAGCAAACATTGATTAGAACTGGTATCAACTCATTGTTAGCAAACATTGATTAGAACTGGTATCAACTCATTGTTAGTAAACATTGATTAGAACTGGTATCAACTCATTATTAGTAAACATTGATTAGAACTGGTATCAACTCATTGATAGTAAACATTGATTAGAACTGGTATCAATTCATTGTTAGTAAACATTGATTAGAACTGGTATCAACTCATTGTTAGTAAACATTGATTAGAACTGGTATCAACTCATTGTTAGTAAACATTGATTAGAACTGGTATCAACTCATTGTTAGCAAACATTGATTAGAACTGGTATCAACTCATTGTTAGCAAACATTGATTAGAACTGGTATCAACTCATTGTTAGTAAACATTGATTAGAACTGGTATCAACTCATTGTTAGTAAACATTGA
The DNA here is from genome assembly GCA_963383655.1 of Bathymodiolus septemdierum. Classification (NCBI taxonomy): domain Eukaryota; kingdom Metazoa; phylum Mollusca; class Bivalvia; order Mytilida; family Modiolidae; genus Bathymodiolus; species Bathymodiolus septemdierum. Next base: position 5,385,020 of record OY726524.1, read on the forward strand.
TTAGAACTGGTATCAACTCATTGATAGTAAACATTGATTAGAACTGGTATCAATTCATTGTTAGTAAACATTGATTAGAAATGGTATCAATTCATTGTTAGTAAACATTGATTAGAAATGGTATCAATTCATTGTTAGTAAACATTGATTAGAACTGGTATCAACTCCATTATAACTAAAACATATATATCCGATTTGAATCTATCCTACTGTGAACAAGGTATAACGATCTTCTATTGTTTATTTTGTTTTTCGGTAATCTTTTTTGTTTATGTAAGCGTCTTTTATTTTCTCTTGTTGTATTTCTATTTTATATTTGTATTTGTCACCGTCTTGTATTTTGTTGTTGTTGTATATCTAACCGTCTTCCATTTTCTATTTGTGTTGTTCTAGTTTTGTTGTACTGATGTTGTTCTAGTTTTGTTTTATTGATGTTGTTCTAGTTTTGTTGTATTTGTGTTGTTCTAGTTTTGTTGTACTGATGTTGTTCTAGTTTTGTTGTATTTGTGTTGTTCTAGTTTTGTTGTACTAATGTTGTTCTAGTTTTGTTGTATTTGTGTTGTTCTAGTTTTGTTGTATTGGTGTTGTTCTAGTTTTGTTGTATTTGTGTTGTTCTAGTTTTGTTGTATTGATGTTGTTCTAGTTTTGTTGTACTGATGTTGTTCTAGTTTTGTTGTATTGATGTTGTTCTAGTTTCGTTGTATTGATGTTGTTCTAGTTTTGTTGTATTGGTGTTGTTCTAGTTTTGTTGTATTGATGTTGTTCTAGTTTTGTTGTATTTGTGTTGTTCTAGTTTTGTTGTATTGATGTTGTTCTAGTTTTGTTGTATTGGTGTTGTTCTAATTTTGTTGTATTGGTGTTGTTCTAGTTTTGTTGTACTGATGTTGTTCTAGTTTTGTTGTATTTGTGTTGTTCTAGTTTTGTTGTACTGATGTTGTTCTAGTTTTGTTGTATTGGTGTTGTTCTAATTTTGTTGCATTGGTGTTGTTCTAGTTTTGTTGTACTGATGTTGTTCTAGTTTTGTTGTATTTGTGTTGTTCTAGTTTTGTTGTACTGATGTTGTTCTAGTTTTGTTGTATTTGTGTTGTTCTAGTTTTGTTGTATTGGTGTTGTTCTAGTTTTGTTGTATTGGTGTTGTTCTAGTTTTGTTGTATTTGTGTTGTTCTAGTTTTCTTGTATTTGTGTTGTTCTAGTTTTGTTGTATTTGTGTTGTTCTAGTTTTGTTGTATTGGTGTTGTTCTAGTTTTGTTGTATTGGTGTTGTTCTAGTTTTGTTGTATTTGTGTTGTTCTAATTTTGTTGTATTGGTGTTGTTCTAGTTTTGTTGTATTTGTGTTGTTCTAGTTTTGTTGTATTTGTGTTGTTCTAGTTTTGTTGTATTGGTGTTGTTCTTATTTTGTTGTATTGGTGTTGTTCTAGTTTTGTTGTGCTGGTGTTGTTCTAGTTTTGTTGTATTTGTGTTGTTCTAGTTTTGTTGTATTTGTGTTGTTCTAGTTTTGTTGTATTTGTGTTGTTCTAGTTTTGTTGTATTGGTGTTGTTCTAGTTTTGTTGTATTTGTGTTGTTCTAATTTTGTTGTATTGGTGTTGTTCTAGTTTTGTTGTACTGATGTTGTTCTAGTTTTGTTGTATTTGTGTTGTTCTAGTTTTGTTGTATTGATGTTGTTCTAGTTTTGTTGTATTTGTGTTGTTCTAGTTTTGTTGTATTGGTGTTGTTCTAATATTGTTGTATTGGTGTTGTTCTAGTTTTGTTGTATTTGTGTTGTTCTAATTTTGTATTGGTGTTGTTCTAGTTTTGTTGTATTGGTGTTGTTCTAATTTTGTTGTATTGGTGTTGTTCTAGTTTTGTTGTACTGATGTTGTTCTAGTTTTGTTGTATTTGTGTTGTTCTAGTTTTGTTGTATTTGTGTTGTTCTAGTTTTGTTGTATTTGTGTTGTTCTAGTTTTGTTGTACTGATGTTGTTCTAGTTTTGTTGTATTTGTGTTGTTCTAGTTTTGTTGTATTGGTGTTGTTCTAGTTTTGTTGTATTGATGTTGTTCTAGTTTTGTTGTATTGGTGTTGTTCTAGTTTTGTTGTATTGGTGTTGTTCTAGTTTTGTTGTATTGATGTTGTTCTAGTTTTGTTGTATTGATGTTGTTCTAGTTTTGTTGTATTTGTGTTGTTCTAGTTTTGTTGTATTGGTGTTGTTCTAGTTTTGTTGTATTTGTGTTGTTCTAGTTTTGTTGTATTTGTGTTGTTCTAGTTTTGTTGTATTGGTGTTGTTCTAGTTTTGTTGTATTGATGTTGTTCTAGTTTTGTTGTATTTGTGTTGTTCTAGTTTTGTTGTATTTGTGTTGTTCTAGTTTTGTTGTATTGGTGTTGTTCTAGTTTTGTTGTATTGATGTTGTTCTAGTTTTGTTGTATTTGTGTTGTTCTAGTTTTGTTGTATTGATGTTGTTCTAGTTTTGTTGTATTGATGTTGTTCTAGTTTTGTTGTATTGATGTTGTTCTAGTTTTGTTGTATTGATGTTGTTCTAGTTTTGTTGTATTTGTGTTGTTCTAGTTTTGTTGTATTTGTGTTGTTCTAGTTTTGTTGTATTGGTGTTGTTCTAGTTTTGTTGTATTGATGTTGTTCTAGTTTTGTTGTATTTGTGTTGTTCTAGTTTTGTTGTATTTGTGTTGTTCTAGTTTTGTTGTACTGATGTTGTTCTAGTTTTGTTGTACTGATGTTGTTCTAGTTTTGTTGTATTGATGTTGTTCTAGTTTTGTTGTATTTGCGTTGTTCTAGTCTTGTTGTACTGATGTTGTTCTAGTTTTGTTGTACTGATGTTGTTCTAGTTTTGTTGTATTGATGTTGTTCTAGTTTTGTTGTATTGATGTTGTTCTAGTTTTGTTGTATTGGTGTTGTTCTAGTTTTGTTGTATTTGTGTTGTTCTAGTTTTGTTGTATTTGTGTTGTTCTAGTTTTGTTGTATTGATGTTGTTCTAGTTTTGTTGTATTGATGTTGTTCTAGTTTTGTTGTATTGATGTTGTTCTAGTTTTGTTGTATTGGTGTTGTTCTAGTTTTGTTGTACTGATGTTGTTCTAGTTTTGTTGTATTTGTGTTATTCTAGTTTTGTTGTACTGATGTTGTTCTAGTTTTGTTGTATTTGTGTTGTTCTAGTTTTGTTGTACTGATGTTGTTCTAGTTTTGTTGTATTTGTGTTGTTCTAGTTTTGTTGTATTGATGTTGTTCTAGTTTTGTTGTATTGGTGTTGTTCTAGTTTTGTTGTATTTGTGTTGTTCTAGTTTTGTTGTATTGATGTTGTTCTAGTTTTGTTGTATTTGTGTTGTTCTAGTTTTGTTGTATTGATGTTGTTCTAGTTTTGTTGTATTGGTGTTGTTCTAGTTTTGTTGTATTGATGTTGTTCTAGTTTTGTTGTATTGATGTTGTTCTAGTTTTGTTGTACTGATGTTGTTCTAGTTTTGTTGTATTGATGTTGTTCTAATTTTGTTGTATTTGTGTTGTTTTATTTTATTATTATCTTTTAAATTTGTTGTTATCTTTTGAGCCACATCAATCTACATTTGTCCATATAAAATCGGAAGTCCACTTCTGCTCCAGGGAAGAAAATAAACGTTTGTCCAGGAACAATTACAATAATCAAGACAGACATGTACATAATATTTGTAATTGAATAGCACAAAAGAAGGAAATATGAAACGATGTGATTGCAGTTTGAAGATTGTCAAAATAATTTAAATTACTTCAAGTTCTAAAGATCATTTCAATTTCAAAATATTGGTTTGATTTAAGAACTTGAATATTTCTCTATTTGTAATAATAAGTTTTAAGAAAATACTAAAATAAAAAGAGACTGTTATATTTACACGTGTTGACGCTGTTATATTTATTTAGGGTTAGGTTAAGATTTGGTCACTTCAGAATTCAATCTTTAAATCTGAAAATTCTACAATCTAGAATACTTCAAATTCAATTCTAAAAACATGTCAGATGTAATTTATATTTAAGTAAATAATTTTAATATTTCAATTTCACTGTCCAGTCTCAACAGTCGCCAGCGAGTCCGAGGATTTGAGTAAAAGTCAAATAAATCTAGAATCAATATCGTTCCGTGGACGTGCCTACAATTTGTAAGCGGATTAAGCTATACTTCCAGCATAAATCTTTATTTTTAAAGATCTTTAAATTCAAAATGAAATTTGTATGTAAAATAAATTTGATAAAATATTCAAATATTGACCGATTAATATACTATTATTTAGACAAACTAACTGCCATCAATACTTACTTTATATGTAAATAACAAAAAACAAACTTCGTTTTATAATCTACAAAAAACACATTTAATAAATTGAACTACACCATTCTAAAGTAGCAGACCATTACTTTTTTGGCGAAAAAATAAATATTTGTAATATACGTTTTCTATGAAATATCAAAGTCCCATTCTTATATTTTTTTTGTACAGGGTTGTGGAGTTTAACGCCACTTTCAACAATGTTTCAGTTATATAGTGGTTGTCAGTATTATTGGTGGAGGAAACCGGAGAAAAACCACCGATCTGATAGATATAATTACTGTCTACTAATGAGAAAACCACCGATCTGATAGATAGAATTACTGTCTACTACTGAGAAAACCACCGATCTGATAGATAGAATTACTGTCTACTACTGAGAAAACCACCGATCTGATAGATAGAATTACTGTCTACTACTGAGAAAACCACCGATCTGATAGATAGAATTACTGTCTACTATTGAGAAAACCACCGATCTGATAGATAGAATTACTGTCTACTACTGAGAAAACCACCGATCTGATAGATATAATTACTGTCTACTACTGAGAAAACCACCGATCTGATAGATAGAATTACTGTCTACTACTGAGAAAACCACCGATCTGATAGATAGAATTACTGTCTACTACTGAGAAAACCACCGATCTGATAGATAGAATTACTGTCTACTACTGAGAAAACCACCGATCTGATAGATAGAATTACTGTCTACTACTGAGAAAACCACCGATCTGATAGATAGAATTACTGTCTACTACTGAGAAAACCACCGATCTGATAGATAGAATTACTGTCTACTACTGAGAAAACCACCGATCTGATAGATAGAATTACTGTCTACTACTGAGAAAACCACCGATCTGATAGATAGAATTACTGTCTACTACTGAGAAAACCACCGATCTGATAGATAGAATTACTGTCTACTACTGAGAAAACCACCGATCTGATAGATAGAAGTACTGTCTACTACTGAGAAAACCACCGATCTGATAGATAGAACTACTGTCTATTACTGAGAAAACCACCGATCTGATAGATAGAATTACTGTCTACTACTGAGAAAACCACCGATCTGATAGATAGAATTACTGTCTACTACTGAGAAAACCACCGATCTGATAGATAGAATTACTGTCTACTACTGAGAAAACCACCGATCTGATAGATAGAATTACTGTCTACTACTGAGAAAACCACCGATCTGATAGATAGAATTACTGTCTACTACTGAGAAAACCACCGATCTGATAGATAGAATTACTGTATACTACTGAGAAAACCACCGATCTGATAGATAGAATTACTGTCTACTACTGAGAAAACCACCGATCTGATAGATATAATTACTGTATAGTGTTAATAGATATAATTACTGTATACTGTTGATAGAAAGAATTACTGTATACTGTTAATAGATATAATTACTGTATACTGTTAATAGATATAATTACTGTATAGTGTTAATAGATATAATTACTGTATACTGTTAATAGATATAATTACTGTATACTGTTAATAGATAGAATTACTGTATACTGTTGATAGATAGAATTACTGTATACTATTGATAGATATAATTACTGTATACTGTTGATAGATATAATTACTGTATACTGTTAATAGATATAATTACTGTATACTGTTGATAGATATAATTACTGTATACTGTTAATAGATATAATTACTGTATACTGTTGATAGATATAATTACTGTATACTGTTGATAGATATAATTACTGTATACTGTTAATAGATATAATTACTGTATACTGTTAATAGATATAATTACTGTATACTGTTGAGAGATATAATTACTGTATACTGTTGATAGATATAATTACTGTATACTGTTAATAGATATAATTACTGTATACTGTTAATAGATATAATTACTGTATACTGTTAATAGATATAATTACTGTATACTGTTGATAGATATAATTACTGTATGCTACTGATAGATATAATTACTGTATAGTGTTAATAGATAGAATTACTGTATACTATTGATAGATAGAATTACTGTATACTGTTGATAGATAGAATTACTGTATACTATTAATAGATAGAATTACTGTATACTGTTGATAGATAGAATTACTGTATACTATTGATAGATAGAATTACTGTATACTGTTGATAGATAGAATTACTGTCTACTATTAATAGATATAATTACTGTATACTGTTGATAGATAGAATTACTGTATACTGTTGATAGATAGAATTACTGTATACTGTTGATAGATAGAATTACTGTCTACTATTAATAGATAGAATTACTGTATACTACTGATAGATAGAATTACTGTATACTACTGATAGATAGAATTACTGTATACTACTGATAGATAGAATTACTGTATACTGTCAATAGATAGAATTATTGTATACTATTGATAGATAGAATTACTGTATACTACTGATAAATAGAATTACTGTATACTATTGATAGATAGAATTACTGTATAGTGTTAATAGATAGAATTACTGTATACTGTTGATAGATAGAATTACTGTATACTGTTGATAGATAGAATTACTGTATACTATTGATAGATAGAATTACTGTATACTGTTGATAGATATAATTACTGTATACTGTTGATAGATAGAATTACTGTATACTATTAATAGATAGAATTACTGTATACTGTTGATAGATAGAATTACTGTATACTATTGATAGATAGAATTACTGTATACTGTTGATAGATAGAATTACTGTATACTATTAATAGATATAATTACTGTATACTGTTGATAGATAGAATTACTGTATACTGTTGATAGATAGAATTACTGTATACTGTTGATAGATAGAATTATTGTATACTATTAATAGATAGAATTACTGTATACTACTGATAGATAGAATTACTGTATACTACTGATAGATAGAATTACTGTATAGTGTTAATAGATAGAATTACTGTACACTGTTAATAGATAGAATTACTGTATACTATTGATGGATAGAATTACTGTATACTACTGATAAATAGAATTACTGTATACTATTGATAGATAGAATTACTGTATAGTGTTAATAGATAGAATTACTGTATACTGTTGATAGATAGAATTACTGTATACTGTTGATAGATAGAATTACTGTATACTATTGATAGATAGAATTACTGTATACTTATGATAGATATAATTACTGTATACTGTTGATAGATAGAATTACTGTATACTATTGATAGATAGAATTACTGTATACTATTGATAGATAGAATTACTGTACAGTGTTAATAGATAGAATTACTGTATACTGTTGATAGATAGAATTACAGTATACTATTGATAGATAGAATTACTGTATACTGTTGATAGATATAATTACTGTATACTATTGATAGATAGAATTACTGTATACTATTGATAGATAGAATTACTGTATACTGTTGATAGATAGAATTACTGTATACTGTTGATAGATAGAATTACTGTATACTACTGATAGATAGAATTACTGTATACTATTGATAGATAAAATTACTGTATACTGTTGATAGATAGAATTACTGTATACTATTGATAGATAGAATTACTGTAAACTATTGATAGATAGAATTACTGTATAGTGTTAATAGATAGAATTACTGTATACTGTTGATAGATAGAATTACTGTATACTACTGATAGATAGAATTACTGTATACTACTGATAGATATAATTACTGTATACTATTGATAGACAGAATTACTGTATACTATTGATAAATAGAATTACTGTATATTGTTGATAGATAGAATTACTGTATACTACTGATAGATAGAATTACTGTATCCTGTTGATTGATAGAATTACTGTATACTGTTGATAGATAGAATTACTGTATACTGTTGATTGATAGAATTACTGTATACTACTGATAGATAGAATTACTGTATACTACTGATAAATAGAATTACTGTATACTGTTGATTGATAGAATTACTTTATACTGTTGATAGATAGAATTACTGTATACTGTTGATAGATAGAATTACTGTATACTACTGATAGATAGAATTACTGTATACTGTTGATAGATAGAATTACTGTATGCTACTGATAAATATAATTACTGTATACTACTGATAGATAGAATTACTGTATATTACTGATAGATAGAATTACTGTATACTACTGATAGATAGAATTACTGTATACTGTTGATAGATAAAATTAGTGTATACTATTGATAGATAGAATTACTGTATACTGTTGATAGATAGAATTACTGTCTACTACTGATAGATAGAATTACTGTATACTACTGATAGATAGAATGACTGTATACTACTGATAGATAGAATTACTGTATACTGTTGATAGATAGAATTACTGTATACAACTGATAGATAGAATTACTGTACTGTTGATAGATATAATTACTGTATACTACTGATAGATATAATTACTGCATACTACTGATGGATAGAATTACTGTATACTACTGATAAATAGAATTACTGTATACTGTTGATAGATAGAATTACTGTATACTGTTGATAGATAGAATTACTGTAAACTATTGATAGATAGAATTACTGTATACTATTGATAGATAGAATTACTGCATACTACTGATAGATAGAATTACTGTATACTGTTGATAGATATAATTATTGTATACTACTGATAGATAGAATTACTGTATACTACTGATAGATAGAATTACTGTATATTACTGATAGATAGAATTACTATATACTACTGATTGATAGAATTACTGTATACTGTTGATAGATAGAATTACTGTATACTGTTGATAGATAGAATTACTTTATACGGTTGATAGATAGAATTACTTTATGCTGTTGATAGATAGAATTACTGTATACTATTGATAGATAGAATTACTGTATACTGTTGATAGATAGAATTACTTTATACTGTTGATAGATGGAATTACTGTATACTGTTGATAGATAGAATTACTGTATGCTGTTGATAGATAGAATTACTGTATACTACTGATAGATATAATTACTGTATACTGTTGATAGATAGAATTACTGTATACTGTTGATAGATAGAATTACTGTATACTGTTGATAGATAGAATTACTGTATACTGTTGATAGATAGAATTACTGTATACCATTAATAGATGGAATTACTGTATACTACTGATAGATAGAATTACTGTATAATGTTGATAGATATAATTGATGTATACTGTTGATAGATAGAATTACTGTATACTATTGATAGATAGAATTACTGTATACTGTTGATAGATAGAATTACTGTATACTACTGATAGATAGAATTACTATATACTACTGATAGATAGAATTACTGTATACTGTTGATAGATAGAATTACTGTATACTACTGATACATAGAATTACTGTATACTACTGATAGATAGAATTACTGTATACTGTTGATAGATAGAATTACTGTATACTGTTGATAGATAGAAATACTGTATACTTCTGATAGATAGAATTACTGTATACTACTGATAGATATAATTACTGTATACTACTGATAGATAGAATTACTATATACTACTAATAGATAGAATTACTGTATACTGTTGATAGATAAAATTACTGTATACTATTGATAGATAGAATTACTGTATGCTGTTGATAGATAGAATTACTGTATACTACTGATTGATAGAATTACTGTATACTACTGATAGATAGAATTACTGTATACTGTTGATAGATAGAATTACTGTATACTGTTGATAGATAGAATTACTGTATACTACTGATAGATATAATTACTGTATACTGTTGATAGATAGAATTACTGTATACTGTTGATAGATAGAATTACTGTATACTGTTGATAGATAGAATTACTGTATACCATTAATAGATGGAATTACTGTATACTACTGATAGATAGAATTACTGTATAATGTTGATAGATATAATTGATGTATACTGTTGATAGATAGAATTACTGTATACTACTGATAGATAGAATTACTGTATACTGTTGATAGATAGAATTACTGTATACTACTGATAGATAGAATTACTATATACTACTGATAGATAGAATTACTGTATACTATTGATAGATAGAATTACTGTATACTACTGATACATAGAATTACTGTATACTACTGATAGATAGAATTACTGTATACTGTTGATAGATAGAATTACTGTATACTGTTGATAGATAGAAATACTGTATACTTCTGATAGATAGAATTACTGTATACTACTGATAGATATAATTACTGTATACTACTGATAGATAGAATTACTATATACTACTAATAGATAGAATTACTGTATACTGTTGATAGATAAAATTACTGTATACTATTGATAGATAGAATTACTGTATACTGTTGATAGATAGAATTACTGTATACTACTGATTGATAGAATTACTGTATACTACTGATAGATAGAATTACTGTATACTACTGGTAGATAGAATTACTGTATACTGTTGATAGATATAATTACTGTATACTGTTATAGATAGAATTACTGTATACTACTGATAGATAGAATTACTGTATACTACTGATAGATAGAATTACTGTATACTGTTGATAGATAGAATTACTGTATACTACTGATAGATAGAATTACTGTATACTACTGATAGATAGAATTACTGTATACTGTTGATAGATAGAATTACTGAATACTGTTGATAGATAGAATTACTGTATACTGTTGATAGATAGAATTACTGTATACTACTGATAGATAGAATTACTGTATACTACTGATGGATAGAATTACTGTATACTGTTGATAGATAGAATTACTGTATACTGTTGATAGATAGAATTACTGTATACTGTTGATAGATAGAATTACTGTATACTACTGATAGATAGAATTACTGTATACTACTGATAGATAGAATTACTGTATACTACTGATAGATAGAATTACTGTATACTGTTGATAGATAGAATTACTGTATACTGTTGATAGATAGAATTACTGTATACTATGGATAGATAGAATTACTGTATACTGTTGATAGATAGAATTACTGTATACTACTGATAGATAGAATTACTGTATACTGTTGATTGATAGAATTACTGTATACTACTGATAGATAGAATTACTGTATACTACTGATAAATAGAATTACTGTATACTGTTGATTGATAGAATTACTTTATACTTTTGCTAGATAGAATTACTGTATACTGTTGATAGATAGAATTACTGTATACTGTTGATAGATAGAATTACTGTATACTGTTGATAGATAGAATTACTGTATAATGTTGATAGATAGAATTACTATATACTGTTGATTGATAGAATTACTGTATACTACTGATAGATAGAATTACTGTATACTACTGATAAATAGAATTACTGTATACTGTTGATTGATAGAATTACTTTATACTGTTGATAGATAGAATTACTGTATACTGTTGATAGATAGAATTACTGTCTCCTACTGATAGATAGAATTACTGTATACTACTGATAGATAGAATTACTGTATACTACTGATAGATAGAATTACTGTATACTGTTGATAGATAGAATTACTGTATACAACTGATAGATAGAATTACTGTACTGTTGATAGATATAATTACTGTATACTACTGATAGATATAATTACTGCATACTACTGATGGATAGAATTACTGTATACTACTGATAAATAGAATTACTGTATACTGTTGATAGATAGAATTACTGTATACTGTTGATAGATAGAATTACTGTAAACTATTGATAGATAGAATTACTGTATACTATTGATAGATAGAATTACTGTATACTACTGATAAATAGAATTACTGCATACTACTGATAGATAGAATTACTGTATACTGTTGATAGATATAATTATTGTATACTACTGATAGATAGAATTACTGTATACTACTGATAGATAGAATTACTGTATATTACTGATAGATAGAATTACTGTATACTACTGATTGATAGAATTACTGTATACTGTTGATAGATAGAATTATTTTATATGGTTGATAGATAGAATTACTTTATACTGTTGATAGATAGAATTACTGTATACTGTTGATAGATAGAATTACTTTATACTGTTGATAGATGGATTTACTGTATACTGTTGATAGATAGAATTACTGTATACTGTTGATAGATAGAATTACTGTATACTACTGATACATAGAATTACTGTATACTGTTGATAGATAGAATTACTGTATACTGTTGATAGATAGAATTACTGTATACCATTAATAGATGGAATTACTGTATACTACTGATAGATAGAATTACTGTATAATGTTGATAGATATAGTTGATGTATACTGTTGATAGATAGAATTACTGTATACTACTGATAGATAGAATTACTGTATACTGTTGATAGAAAGAATTACTGTATACTGTTGATAGATAGAATTACTGTATACTGTTGATAGATAGAATTGCTGTATACTACTGATAGATAGAATTACTGTATCCTACTGATAGATATAATTACTGTATACTACTGATAGATAGAATTACTATATACTACTGATAGATAGAATTACTGTATACTGTTGATAGATAGAATTACTGTATACTACTGATACATAGAATTACTGTATACTACTGATAGATAGAATTACTGTATACTGTTGATAGATAGAATTACTGTATACTGTTGATAGATAGAAATACTGTATACTACTGATAGATAGAATTACTGTATACTACTGATAGATATAATTACTGTATACTACTGATAGATAAAATTACTGTATACTGTTGATAGATAGAATTACTGTATACTGTTGATAGATAGATTTACTGTATACTACTGATAGATAGAATTACTGTATACTACTGATTGATAGAATTACTGTATACTACTGATTGATAGAATTACTGTATACTACTGATAGATAGAATTACTGTATACTGTTGATAGATATAATTACTGTATTCTGTTATAGATAGAATTACTGTATACTGTTGATAGATAGAATTACTGTATACTGTTGATAGATAGAATTACTGTATACTACTGATAGATAGAATTACTGTATACTACTGATGGATAGAATTACTGTATACTGTTGATAGATAGAATTACTGTATACTGTTGATAGATAGAATGACTGTATACTGTTGATAGAGAGAATGACTGTATACTACTGATAGATAGAATTACTGTATACTACTGATAGATAGAATTACTGTATACTACTGATAGATAGAATTACTGTATACTGTTGATAGATAGAATTACTGTATACTGTTGATAGATAGAATTACTGTATACTGTTGATAGATAGAATTTCTGTATACTGTTGATCAATAGAATTACTTTATACTGTTGATAGATATAATTACTGTATACTATTGATAGATAGAATTACTGTATACTATTGATAGATAGAATTACTGTATACTATTGATAGATAGAATTACTGTATACTACTGATAGATAGAATTACTGTATACTATTGATAGATAGAATTACTGTATACTACTGATAGATAGAATTACTGTATACTATTGATAGATAGAATTACTGTATACTGTTGATAAATAGAATTACTGTATACTGTTGATAGATAGAAATACTGTATACTGTTGATAGATAGAATTACTGTATACTGTTGATAGATAAAATTACTTTCTACTGTTGATAGATAGAAATACTGTATACTGTTGATAGATAGAATTACTGTATACTGTTGATAAATAGAATTACTTTATACTGTTGATAGATAGAATTACTGTATACTGTTGATAGATAGAATTACTGTATACTGTTGATAGATAGAATTACTGTATACTACTGATAGATAGAATTACTGTATACTACTGATTGATAGAATTACTGTATACTACTTATAGACAGAATTACTGTATACTGTTGATTGATAGAATTACTGTATACTGTTGATAGATAGAATTACTGTATACTACTGATACATAGAATTACTGTATACTGTTGATAGATAGAATTACTGTATACTGTTGATAGATATAATTATTGTATACTACTGATAGATAGAATTACTGTATACTACTGATAGATAGAATTACTGTATACTACTGATAGATATAATTACTGTATACTACTGATAGATAGAATTACTATATACTACTGATAGATAGAATTACTGTATACTGTTGATAGATAGAATTACTGTATACTACTGATACATAGAATTACTGTATACTACTGATAGATAGAATTACTGTATACTGTTGATAGATAGAATTACTGTATACTGTTGATAGATAGAAATACTGTATACTACTGATAGATAGAATTACTGTATACTACTGATAGATATAATTACTGTATACTACTGATAGATAAAATTACTGTATACTGTTGATAGATAGAATTACTGTATACTGTTGATAGATAGATTTACTGTATACTACTGATAGATATAATTACTGTATACTACTGATTGATAGAATTACTGTATACTACTGATAGATAGAATTACTGTATACTACTGATAGATAGAATTACTGTATACTGTTGATAGATATAATTACTGTATTCTGTTATAGATAGAATTACTGTATACTGTTGATAGATAGAATTACTGTATACTGTTGATAGATAGAATTACTGTATACTACTGATAGATAGAATTACTGTATACTGTTGATAGAAAGAATTACTGTATACTGTTGATAGATAGAATTACTGTATACTGTTGATAGATAGAATTACTGTATACTACTGATAGATAGAATTACTGTATCCTACTGATAGATATAATTACTGTATACTACTGATAGATAGAATTACTATATACTACTGATAGATAGAATTACTGTATACTGTTGATAGATAGAATTACTGTATACTACTGATACATAGAATTACTGTATACTACTGATAGATAGAATTACTGTATACTGTTGATAGATAGAATTACTGTATACTGTTGATAGATAGAAATACTGTATACTACTGATAGATAGAATTACTGTATACTACTGATAGATATAATTACTGTATACTACTGATAGATAAAATTACTGTATACTGTTGATAGATAGAATTACTGTATACTGTTGATAGATAGATTTACTGTATACTACTGATAGATAGAATTACTGTATACTACTGATTGATAGAATTACTGTATGCTACTGATAGATAGAATTACTGTATACTACTGATAGATAGAATTACTGTATACTGTTGATAGATATAATTACTGTATTCTGTTATAGATAGAATTACTGTATACTGTTGATAGATAGAATTACTGTATACTGTTGATAGATAGAATTACTGTATACTACTGATAGATAGAATTACTGTATACTACTGATGGATAGAATTACTGTATACTGTTGATAGATAGAATTACTGTATACTGTTGATAGATAGAATGACTGTATACTGTTGATAGAGAGAATGACTGTATACTACTGATAGATAGAATTACTGTATACTGTTGATAGATATAATTACTGTATTCTGTTATAGATAGAATTACTGTATACTGTTGATAGATAGAATTACTGTATACTGTTGATAGATAGAATTACTGTATACTACTGATAGATAGAATTACTGTATACTACTGATAGATAGAATTACTGTATAATGTTGATAGATAGAATTACTGAATACTGTTGATAGATAGAATTACTGTATACTGTTGATAGATAGAATTACTGTATACTGTTGATAGATAGAATTACTGTATACTACTGATAGATAGAATTACTGTATACTACTGATGGATAGAATTACTGTATACTGTTGATAGATAGAATTACTGTATACTGTTGATAGATAGAATGACTGTATACTGTTGATAGAGAGAATGACTGTATACTACTGATAGATAGAATTACTGTATACTACTGATAGATAGAATTACTGTATACTACTGATAGATAGAATTACTGTATACTGTTGATAGATAGAATTACTGTATACTGTTGATAGATAGAATTACTGTATACTGTTGATAGATAGAATTTCTGTATACTGTTGATAAATAGAATTACTTTATACTGTTGATAGATATAATTACTGTATACTATTGATAGATAGAATTACTGTATACTATTGATAGATAGAATTACTGTATACTATTGATAGATAGAATTACTGTATACTACTGATAGATAGAATTACTGTATACTATTGATAGATAGAATTACTGTATACTACTGATAGATAGAATTACTGTATACTATTGATAGATAGAATTACTGTATACTGTTGATAGATAGAATTACTGTATACTGTTGATAGATAGAAATACTGTATACTGTTGATAGATAGAATTACTGTATACTGTTGATAGATAAAATTACTTTCTACTGTTGATAGATAGAAATACTGTATACTGTTGATAGATAGAATTATTGTATACTGTTGATAAATAGAATTACTTTATACTGTTGATAGATAGAATTACTGTATACTGTTGATAGATAGAATTACTGTATACTGTTGATAGATAGAATTACTGTATACTACTGATAGATAGAATTACTGTATACTACTGATTGATAGAATTACTGTATACTACTTATAGACAGAATTACTGTATACTGTTGATTGATAGAATTACTGTATACTGTTGATAGATAGAATTACTGTATACTACTGATACATAGAATTACTGTATACTGTTGATAGATAGAATTACTGTATACTGTTGATAGATATAATTACTTTATACTGTTGATAGATAGAATTACTTTATACTGTTGATAGACAGAATTACTGTATACTGTTGATATATAAAATTACTTTATACTGTTGATAGATAGAAATACTGTATACTGTTGATAGACAGAATTACTGTATACTGTTGATAGATAGAATTACTGTATACTACTGATACATAGAATTACTGTATACTACTGATAGATAGAATTACTGTATTCTGTTGATAGATAGAATTGCTGTATACTGTTGATAGATAGAATTACTGTATGCTACTGATAGATAGAATTACTGTATACTGTTGATAGATAGAATTACTGTATACTGTTGATAGATAGAATTACTGTATACTACTGATAGATAGAATTACTGTATACCATTAATAGATGGAATTACTGTATACTACTGATCGATAGAATTATTGTATACTGTTGATAGATATAATTACTTTATACTGTTGATAGATAGAATTACTTTATACTGTTGATATATAAAATTACTTTATACTGTTGATAGATAGAATTACTGTATACTGTTGATATATAAAATTACTTGATACTGTTGATAGATAGAATTACTGTATACTACTGATAGATAGAATTACTCTATACTATTGATAGATAGAATTACTGTATACTGTTGATATATAGAATTACTGTATACTACTGATACATAGAATTACTGTATACTGTTGATAGATAGAATTACTGTATACTGTTGATATATAAAATTACTTTATACTGTTGATAGATAGAATTACTGTATACTACTGATAGATAGAATTACTGTATACTATTGATAGATAGAATTACTGTATACTGTTGATAGATAGAATTACTGTATACTACTGATACATAGAATTACTGTATACTACTGATCGATAGAATTATTGTATACTGTTGATAGATATAATTACTTTATACTGTTGATAGATAGAATTACTGTATACTGTTGATAGATATAATTACTGTATACTACTGATAGATAGAATTACTGTATACTATTGATAGATAGAATTACTGTATACTATTGATAGATAGAATTACTGTATACTGTTGATAGATAGAATTACTGTATACTACTGATAGATAGAAGTACTGTATACTATTGATAGATAGAATTACTGTATACTGTTGATAGATAGAATTACTGTATACTGTTGATAGATAGAATTACTGTATACTATGGATAGATAGAATTACTGTATACTGTTGATAGATAGAATTACTGTATACTACTGATAGATAGAATTACTGTATACTGTTGATTGATAGAATTACTGTATACTACTGATAGATAGAATTACTGTATACTACTGATAAATAGAATTACTGTATACTGTTGATTGATAGATTTACTTTATACTGTTGATAGATAGAATTACTGTATACTGTTGATAGATAGAATTACTGTATACTGTTGATAGATAGAATTACTGTATACTGTTGATAGATAGAATTACTGTATACTGTTGATAGATAGAATTACTGTATACTGTTGATTGATAGAATTACTGTATACTACTGATAGATAGAATTACTGTATACTACTGATAAATAGAATTACTGTATACTGTTGATTGATAGAATTACTTTATACTGTTGATAGATAGAATTACTGTATACTGTTGATAGATAGAATTACTGTATACTACTGATAGATAGAATTACTGTATACTGTTGATAGATAGAATTACTGTATGCTACTGATAGATATAATTACTGTATACTACTGATAGATAGAATTACCGTATATTACTGATAGATAGAATTACTGTATACTACTGATAGATAGAATTACTGTATACTGTTGATAGATAAAATTAGTGTATACTATTGATAGATAGAATTACTGTATACTGTTGATAGATAGAATTACTGTCTACTACTGATAGATAGAATTACTGTATACTACTGATAGATAGAATTACTGTATACTACTGATAGATAGAATTACTGTATACTGTTGATAGATAGAATTACTGTTTACAACTGATAGATAGAATTACTGTACTGTTGATAGATATAATTACTGTATACTACTGATAGATATAATTACTGCATACTACTGATGGATAGAATTACTGTATACTACTGATAAATAGAATTACTGTATACTGTTGATAGATAGAATTACTGTATACTGTTGATAGATAGAATTACTGTAAACTATTGATAGATAGAATTACTGTATACTATTGATAGATAGAATTACTGTATACTACTGATAAATAGAATTACTGCATACTACTGATAGATAGAATTACTGTATACTGTTGATAGATATAATTATTGTATACTACTGATAGATAGAATTACTGTATACTACTGATAGATAGTATTACTTTATAGGGTTGATAGATAGAATTACTTTATACTGTTGATAGATAGAATTACTGTATACTGTTGATAGATAGAATTACTTTATACTGTTGATAGATGGATTTACTGTATAATGTTGATAGATATAGTTGATGTATACTGTTGATAGATAGAATTACTGTATACTACTGATAGATAGAATTACTGTATACTGTTGATAGAAAGAATTACTGTATACTGTTGATAGATAGAATTACTGTATACTGTTGATAGATAGAATTACTGTATACTACTGATAGATAGAATTACTGTATACTACTGATAGATATAATTACTGTATACTACTGATAGATAGAATTACTATATACTACTGATAGATAGAATTACTGTATACTGTTGATAGATAGAATTACTGTATACTACTGATACATATAATTACTGTATACTACTGATAGATAGAAATACTGTATACTGTTGATAGATAGAATTACTGTATACTGTTGATAGATAGAAATACTGTATACTACTGATAGATAGAATTACTGTATACTACTGATAGATATAATTACTGTATACTACTGATAGATAGAATTACTATATACTACTAATAGATAGAATTACTGTATACTGTTGATAGATAAAATTACTGTATACTATTGATAGATAGAATTACTGTATACTGTTGATAGATAGATTTACTGTATACTACTGATAGATAGAATTACTGTATACTACTGATTGATAGAATTACTGTATACTACTGATAGATAGAATTACTGTATACTACTGATAGATAGAATTACTGTATACTGTTGATAGATATAATTACTGTATACTGTTATAGATAGAATTACTGTATACTGTTGATAGATAGAATTACTGTATACTGTTGATAGATAGAATTACTGTATACTACTGATAGATAGAATTACTGTATACTACTGATAGATAGAATTACTGTATACTACTGATAGAAAGAATTACTGTATACTGTTGATAGATAGAATTACTGAATACTGTTGATAGATAGAATTACTGTATACTGTTGATAGATAGAATTTCTGTATACTGTTGATAAATAGAATTACTTTATACTGTTGATAGATATAATTACTGTATACTATTGATAGATAGAATTACTGTATACTATTGATAGATAGAATTACTGTATACTATTGATAGATAGAATTACTGTATACTACTGATAGATAGAATTACTGTATACTATTGATAGATAGAATTACTGTATACTACTGATAGATAGAATTACTGTATACTATTGATAGATAGAATTACTGTATACTGTTGATAGATAGAATTACTGTATACTATTGATAGATAGAATTACTGTATACTACTGATAGATAGAATTACTGTATACTATTGATAGATATAATTACTGTATACTGTTGATAGATAGAATTAGTGTATACTGTTGATAGATAGAAATACTGTATACTGTTGATAGATAGAATTACTGTATACTGTTGATAAATAGAATTACTTTATACTGTTGATAGATAGAATTACTGTATACTGTTGATAGATAGAATTACTGTATACTGTTGATAGATAGAATTACTGTATACTACTGATAGATAGAATTACTGTATACTACTGATTGATAGAATTACTGTATACTACTGATAGACAGAATTACTGTATACTGTTGATTGATAGAATTACTGTATACTGTTGATAGATAGAATTACTGTATACTACTGATACATATAATTACTGTATACTGTTGATAGATAGAATTACTGTATACTGTTGATAGATATAATTATTGTATACTACTGATAGATAGAATTACTGTATACTACTGATAGATATAATTACTGTATACTACTGATGGATAGAATTACTGTATACTGTTGATAGATAGAATTACTTTATACTGTTGATAGATGGATTTACTGTATAATGTTGATAGATATAGTTGATGTATACTGTTGATAGATAGAATTACTGTATACTACTGATAGATAGAATTACTGTATACTGTTGATAGAAAGAATTACTGTATACTGTTGATAGATAGAATTACTGTATACTGTTGATAGATAGAATTACTGTATACTACTGATAGATAGAATTACTGTATACTACTGATAGATATAATTACTGTATACTACTGATAGATAGAATTACTATATACTACTGATAGATAGAATTACTGTATACTGTTGATAGATAGAATTACTGTATACTACTGATACATATAATTACTGTATACTACTGATAGATAGAATTACTGTATACTGTTGATAGATAGAATTACTGTATACTGTTGATAGATAGAAATACTGTATACTACTGATAGATAGAATTACTGTATACTACTGATAGATATAATTACTGTATACTACTGATAGATAGAATTACTATATACTACTAATAGATAGAATTACTGTATACTGTTGATAGATAAAATTACTGTATACTATTGATAGATAGAATTACTGTATACTGTTGATAGATAGATTTACTGTATACTACTGATAGATAGAATTACTGTATACTACTGATTGATAGAATTACTGTATACTACTGATAGATAGAATTACTGTATACTACTGATAGATAGAATTACTGTATACTGTTGATAGATATAATTACTGTATACTGTTATAGATAGAATTACTGTATACTGTTGATAGATAGAATTACTGTATACTGTTGATAGATAGAATTACTGTATACTACTGATAGATAGAATTACTGTATACTACTGATAGATAGAATTACTGTATACTACTGATAGATAGAATTACTGTATACTGTTGATAGATAGAATTACTGAATACTGTTGATAGATAGAATTACTGTATACTGTTGATAGATAGAATTTCTGTATACTGTTGATAAATAGAATTACTTTATACTGTTGATAGATATAATTACTGTATACTATTGATAGATAGAATTACTGTATACTATTGATAGATAGAATTACTGTATACTATTGATAGATAGAATTACTGTATACTATTGATAGATAGAATTACTGTATACTACTGATAGATAGAATTACTGTATACTATTGATAGATAGAATTACTGTATACTACTGATAGATAGAATTACTGTATACTATTGATAGATAGAATTACTGTATACTGTTGATAGATAGAATTACTGTATACTATTGATAGATAGAATTACTGTATACTACTGATAGATAGAATTACTGTATACTATTGATAGATAGAATTACTGTATACTGTTGATAGATAGAATTACTGTATACTGTTGATAGATAGAAATACTGTATACTCTTGATAGATAGAATTACTGTATACTGTTGATAAATAGAATTACTTTATACTGTTGATAGATAGAATTACTGTATACTGTTGATAGATAGAATTACTGTATACTGTTGATAGATAGAATTACTGTATACTACTGATAGATAGAATTACTGTATACTACTGATTGATAGAATTACTGTATACTACTGATAGACAGAATTACTGTATACTGTTGATTGATAGAATTACTGTATACTGTTGATAGATAGAATTACTGTATACTACTGATACATAGAATTACTGTATACTGTTGATAGATAGAATTACTGTATACTGTTGATAGATATAATTATTGTATACTACTGATAGATAGAATTACTGTATACTACTGATAGATATAATTACTGTATACTACTGATGGATAGAATTACTGTATACTGTTGATAGATAGAATTACTGTATACTGTTGATAGATATAATTACTTTATACTGTTGATAGATAGAATTACTTTATACTGTTGATAGACAGAATTACTGTATACTGTTGATATATAAAATTACTTTATACTGTTGATAGATAGAAATACTGTATACTGTTGATAGACAGAATTACTGTATACTGTTGATAGATAGAATTACTGTATACTGTTGATAGATAGAATTACTGTATACTACTGATACATAGAATTACTGTATACTACTGATAGATAGAATTACTGTATTCTGTTGATAGATAGAATTACTGTATACTGTTGATAGATAGAATTACTGTATACTGTTGATAGATAGAATTACTGTAAACTATTGATACATAGAATTACTGTATACTACTGATAGATAGAATTACTGTATTCTGTTGATAGATAGAATTACTGTATTCTGTTGATAGATAGAATTGCTGTATACTGTTGATAGATAGAATAACTGTATGCTACTGATAGATAGAATTACTGTATACTGTTGATAGATAGAATTACTGTATACTGTTGATAGATAGAATTACTGTATACTACTGATAGATAGAATTACTGTATACCATTAATAGATGGAATTACTGTATACTACTGATCGATAGAATTATTGTATACTGTTGATAGATATAATTACTTTATACTGTTGATAGATAGAATTACTTTATACTGTTGATATATAAAATTACTTTATACTGTTGATAGATAGAATTACTGTATACTGTTGATATATAGAATTACTTTATACTGTTGATAGATAGAATTACTGTATACTACTGATAGATAGAATTACTGTATACTATTGATAGATAGAATTACTGTATACTGTTGATATATAGAATTACTGTATACTACTGATACATAGAATTACTGTATACTGTTGATAGATAGAATTACTGTATACTGTTGATATATAAAATTACTTTATACTGTTGATAGATAGAATTACTGTATACTATTGATAGATAGAATTACTGTATACTATTGATAGATAGAATTACTGTATACTGTTGATAGATAGAATTACTGTATACTACTGATACATAGAATTACTGTATACTACTGATCGATAGAATTATTGTATACTGTTGATAGATATAATTACTTTATACTGTTGATAGATAGAATTACTGTATACTGTTGATAGATATAATTACTGTATACTACTGATAGATAGAATTACTGTATACTATTGATAGATAGAATTACTGTATACTATTGATAGATAGAATTACTGTATACTGTTGATAGATAGAATTACTGTATACTACTGATAGATAGAAGTACTGTATACTATTGATAGATAGAATTACTGTATACTGTTGATAGATAGAATTACTGTATACTGTTGATAGATAGAATTACTGTATACTGTTGATAGATAGAATTACTGTATACTATGGATAGATAGAATTACTGTATACTGTTGATAGATAGAATTACTGTATACTACTGATAGATAGAATTACTGTATACTGTTGATTGATAGAATTACTGTATACTACTGATAGATAGAATTACTGTATACTACTGATAAATAGAATTACTGTATACTGTTGATTGATAGATTTACTTTATACTGTTGATAGATAGAATTACTGTATACTGTTGATAGATAGAATTACTGTATACTGTTGATAGATAGAATTACTGTATACTGTTGATAGATAGAATTACTGTATACTGTTGATAGATAGAATTACTGTATACTGTTGATTGATAGAATTACTGTATACTACTGATAGATAGAATTACTGTATACTACTGATAAATAGAATTACTGTATACTGTTGATTGATAGAATTACTTTATACTGTTGATAGATAGAATTACTGTATACTGTTGATAGATAGAATTACTGTATACTACTGATAGATAGAATTACTGTATACTGTTGATAGATAGAATTACTGTATGCTACTGATAGATATAATTACTGTATACTACTGATAGATAGAATTACCGTATATTACTGATAGATAGAATTACTGTATACTACTGATAGATAGAATTACTGTATACTGTTGATAGATAAAATTAGTGTATACTATTGATAGATAGAATTACTGTATACTGTTGATAAATAGAATTACTGTCTACTACTGATAGATAGAATTACTGTATACTACTGATAGATAGAATTACTGTATACTACTGATAGATAGAATTACTGTATACTGTTGATAGATAGAATTACTGTATATAACTGATAGATAGAATTACTGTACTGTTGATAGATATAATTACTGTATACTACTGATAGATATAATTACTGCATACTACTGATGGATAGAATTACTGTATACTACTGATAAATAGAATTACTGTATACTGTTGATAGATAGAATTACTGTATACTGTTGATAGATAGAATTACTGTAAACTATTGATAGATAGAATTACTGTATACTACTGATAAATAGAATTACTGCATACTACTGGTAGATAGAATTACTGTATACTGTTGATAGATATAATTATTGTATACTACTGATAGATAGAATTACTGTATACTACTGATAGATAGAATTACTTTATAGGGTTGATAGATAGAATTACTTTATACTGTTGATAGATAGAATTACTGTATACTGTTGATAGATAGAATTACTTTATACTGTTGATTGATGGATTTACTGTATAATGTTGATAGATATAGTTGATGTATACTGTTGATAGATAGAATTACTGTATACTACTGATAGATAGAATTACTGTATACTGTTGATAGAAAGAATTACTGTATACTGTTGATAGATAGAATTACTGTATACTGTTGATAGATAGAATTACTGTATACTACTGATAGATAGAATTACTGTATACTACTGATAGATATAATTACTGTATACTACTGATAGATAGAATTACTATATACTACTGATAGATAGAATTACTGTATACTGTTGATAGATAGAATTACTGTATACTACTGATACATATAATTACTGTATACTACTGATAGATAGAATTACTGTATACTGTTGATAGATAGAATTACTGTATACTGTTGATAGATAGAAATACTGTATACTACTGATAGATAGAATTACTGTATACTACTGATAGATATAATTACTGTATACTACTGATAGATAGAATTACTATATACTACTAATAGATAGAATTACTGTATACTGTTGATAGATAAAATTACTGTATACTATTGATAGATAGAATTACTGTATACTGTTGATAGATAGATTTACTGTATACTACTGATAGATAGAATTACTGTATACTACTGATTGATAGAATTACTGTATACTACTGATAGATAGAATTACTGTATACTACTGATAGATAGAATTACTGTATACTGTTGATAGATATAATTACTGTATACTGTTATAGATAGAATTACTGTATACTGTTGATAGATAGAATTACTGTATACTGTTGATAGATAGAATTACTGTATACTACTGATAGATAGAATTACTGTATACTACTGATAGATAGAATTACTGTATACTACTGATAGATAGAATTACTGTATACTGTTGATAGATAGAATTACTGAATACTGTTGATAGATAGAATTACTGTATACTGTTGATAGATAGAATTTCTGTATACTGTTGATAAATAGAATTACTTTATACTGTTGATAGATATAATTACTGTATACTATTGATAGATAGAATTACTGTATACTATTGATAGATAGAATTACTGTATACTATTGATAGATAGAATTACTGTATACTACTGATAGATAGAATTACTGTATACTATTGATAGATAGAATTACTGTATACTACTGATAGATAGAATTACTATATACTATTGATAGATAGAATTACTGTATACTGTTGATAGATAGAATTACTGTATACTATTGATAGATAGAATTACTGTATACTACTGATAGATAGAATTACTGTATACTATTGATAGATAGAATTACTGTATACTGTTGATAGATAGAATTACTGTATACTGTTGATAGATAGAAATACTGTATACTGTTGATAGATAGAATTACTGTATACTGTTGATAAATAGAATTACTTTATACTGTTGATAGATAGAATTACTGTATACTGTTGATAGATAGAATTACTGTATACTGTTGATAGATAGAATTACTGTATATTACTGATAGATAGAATTACTGTATACTACTGATTGATAGAATTACTGTATACTACTGATAGACAGAATTACTGTATACTGTTGATTGATAGAATTACTGTATACTGTTGATAGATAGAATTACTGTATACTACTGATACATAGAATTACTGTATACTGTTGATAGATAGAATTACTGTATACTGTTGATAGATATAATTATTGTATACTACTGATAGATAGAATTACTGTATACTACTGATAGATATAATTACTGTATACTACTGATGGATAGAATTACTGTATACTGTTGATAGATAGAATTACTGTATACTGTTGATAGATATAATTACTTTATACTGTTGATAGATAGAATTACTTTATACTGTTGATAGACAGAATTACTGTATACTGTTGATATATAAAACTACTTTATACTGTTGATAGATAGAAATACTGTATACTGTTGATAGACAGAATTACTGTATACTGTTGATAGATAGAATTACTGTATACTGTTGATAGATAGAATTACTGTATACTACTGATACATAGAATTACTGTATACTACTGATAGATAGAATTACTGTATTCTGTTGATAGATAGAATTACTGTATACTGTTGATAGATAGAATTACTGTATGCTACTGATAGATAGAATTACTGTATACTGTTGATAGATAGAATTACTGTATACTGTTGATAGATAGAATTACTGTATACTACTGATAGATAGAATTACTGTATACCATTAATAGATGGAATTACTGTATACTACTGATCGATAGAATTATTGTATACTGTTGATAGATATAATTACTTTATACTGTTGATAGATAGAATTACTTTATACTGTTGATAGATAGAATTACTTTATACTGTTGATATATAAAATTACTTTATACTGTTGATAGATAGAATTACTGTATACTGTTGATATATAAAATTACTTTATACTGTTGATAGATAGAATTACTGTATACTACTGATAGATAGAATTACTGTATACTATTGATAGATAGAATTACTGTATACTGTTGATAGATAGAATTACTGTATACTACTGATACATAGAATTACTGTATACTGTTGATAGATAGAATTACTGTATACTGTTGATATACAAAATTACTTTATACTGTTGATAGATAGAATTACTGTATACTACTGATAGATAGAATTACTGTATACTATTGATAGATAGAATTACTGTATACTGTTGATAGATAGAATTACTGTATACTACTGATACATAGAATTACTGTATACTACTGATCGATAGAATTATTGTATACTGTTGATAGATATAATTACTGTATACTGTTGATAGATATAATTACTGTATACTACTGATAGATAGAATTACTGTATACTATTGATAGATAGAATTACTGTATACTATTGATAGATATAATTACTGTATACTGTTGATAGATAAAATTAGTGTATACTATTGATAGATAGAATTACTGTATACTGTTGATAGATAGAATTACTGTATACTACTGATAGATAGAAGTACTGTATACTATTGATAGATAGAATTACTGTATACTGTTGATAGATAGAATTACTGTATACTGTTGATAGATAGAATAACTGTATACTACTGATAGATAGAATTACTGTATACTACTGCTAGATAGAATTAGTGTATACTACTGATAGATAGAATTACTGTATACTACTGATAGATATAATTATTGTATACTACTGATAGATAGAATTACTGTATACTACTGATAGATAGAATTACTGTATACTGTTGATAGATAGAATTACTGTATACTGTTGATAGATAGAATTACTGTATACTGTTGATAGATAGAATTACTGTATACTACTAATAAATAGAATTACTGTATACTAATGATAGATATAATTACTGTATACTACTGATAGACAGAATTACTGTATACTACTGATAGATATAATTATTTTATACTGTTGTTAGATAGAATTACCGTAGTATTGAATAGTGATAATGGAAGTGTATACTGTTGATGTAGAGATAATGAGATCTTTGGGCTTTAGGTTTTATGGTGTTTAACGCCACATTCAATATTTCATATATATCGTGGCGGTCAGTTTTATTGATGGAGGAAACCGGAATGCCCGATGAAAACCACCGATCTGTTGCCAGTCACTGACAAACTTTATCACATAATGTTGTGTCGAGTACGTCTCGCCATAAACGAGGTTCGAACTCACAACTTTAGTGGTGATAGAGACTGATTGCTATACTATTCCTTGAATGAGATTTGTGTGAGAATTAATTGGTGTACCGTAACTCGATTGATTATCTGCATCTTATCTATCCAAATGAGCTTGATGTATAAGGGATTCTACTTACACTCAAAAGCCTGCTTCAAACCTTGACCTTCATCTTGAAATCGACCACGAAGGAAGATAAAAACAAAGTAAAACCCTACGACAAACGTGATAACTTCGTCCTGAATATAGCTGAAAAATTGCTCGCTTGACGTTAAACACCAATCAATCAATCAATCAATCACTGTTCGATAGTCAATTTCGCATTCATCAGTAGCAATATTCCAGTAGCACCAGCGTATGGAGTTTACATTTCATAACTGTTATTTAATTCCTGGGCTTCTGTTCATTACAGTGATTGCATGGACAGATCTCAGTTTCTTGTTAACTCGTAACGGTCTACCAGTTCGTGATGACAACCGTATAATTTATTGTAGCAATGACTTCAACCTAAAGTAATAATTTTTTGATTAGAAAACGGAAAAATCTAAATATTTCGTAAAGCGTAGATTTTTTTTTAACGCATCCAACGATAGTTTTGTCAGGAATTTTACTACCATTTTGGAATTGTATAAATATTTACGGTTGAAATTATTCTGAAGGCCCTGCTCATCTGAAAAATTACCAATTTTTGGCGTTATTTTGGTCTTTATTTCAGGCTAAGTTCTTCAAAATAGGCCAAGTTTACTCGTTAAATGTGACAGCCAACTCACCATGGACGTAATCCCATATAACAATAGGAACGACGGTGGTCCCGCAGCTGGTCTATTGTCTCTCGTCGAAGTGCCGGAGAAGGCCATTGTTCCCTTCATGGTTAATGCATTTGACTACGTGACATTTATACACATGCTTACCTGAGATTTACCTCGAAAATTTTGAAAAAAACGTAAAATCATTAATTTCCATAATTACTGATTTTTAATTTGACCAAGCTATTTCAATCTTTCGGAAATAATTCGAAAAAGAAAGTCTTTTCTGCTAATAAATTCACTGAAGTTAGACATAGAGTACACAATTATTGGATATGAATAAAATTTTATAGGTAAAAACGTTATGTACAATCTATCATTTACAACCGGTATACCCGTTCAATATGTAATCATGTTGGACTGGATTCAGCTTTCCTCGTCGCTGGACTCGTCGTCATCAAAATCAATTATTATTGGGGGAATCTCACTCCTATCAATGCAATTCTCTTTCCCATACTCCTTTTCTATTTTTAATACATGGTCTTCTGCCTTCGCCCAAACTTCCTTTGTAATTCTGCCAAACCCCCCATAAACAAGTTCTTTCACATCCTTCAAACGAAAAGTTGTATTGTTTTCTGCAACAAACCCTTTAACCTGTGCCCAAATAAGTTCTATGGGGTTCAATTCGCAATGGCGAACAGGGGTTCTTAGAACTTCGTGACCGTGTAGGTTGGCAATTTTATCAGTTTTAAAAACGGAAAGGAGTTTCTTAAATTTGATTTTTTCATAAAGTTGTTTTTTAGTTTCAAGGGGCTGAAAAGGAATGTTGTGTTTTGAGAGATAATCTTGTAAGACAGCTTTTCTCTGATTAAAGTTTGGCACAACAGTTTCTTCAGTCTTGATGTTGTGATAACTGGCATTATCTAAAACGATAACACTTGGGCTTTGTAATGCTGGCATAAGCTGATTTTCGAACCAGTTTAGAAAGATGGGCCCGTTCATTTCTTGGTGATAATCCCCATCTTAAGCTTTGGCAAGAAAAACCAAATCACACCTATCAATCAAACCCTCCTCACGATTACCAGCGTGCAAAACTATCAACCTTTTACCTTTTCCTGAAGGGATCTTTGGGGCATCAGAACCATCAACTGGTAGCCACATGTAGTCAGTGGCATGATTCTGATTAACCCAGGTCTCATCCAAATATACAATTTCATACCCATCCTCTCGAAACTTCCTGATTTTTCGGAGGTAATTACACCGATCATTTATTACTGACCTCTGATCATATAAAAGCCTCCTATTATCGCCGGATTTTTTTGTACTTATAACCAAGATCTAATAAAGTTAAAGTAAGCGTTGATTTCGAGATTTTAATTGTATCTTCAATTTCTTTCTTAATTTTTGAGACTGTTGGGGCAATTTTCCTGTTGTACATGCTATGAACGGTCCGTTTAATAACGCAACGGTCAAAATCATCAAGAGTTTTCTTTCTTTCTTTCGGTCTGTTGGATTCAGGAGGACTTTTACCGTTTACAACTCTATACACAGAACTGTAAGATATGCCAGCAGCCTTGCATGTTCTTTTAATCAAATTATCTGGGGAATAAAATGGTCTTCCCCTGGCCTTCTCAAGCTGAAAAAACTTGAATAGATTTAACACAATGTTTTTACAATCTTTTGACAAGTCCTTTGTTTTACCCATTCTTGCGATGTTTATATATATGTTAAGATGTCAAAAAATAGGTTTATGAAGAAATTTTATGTGAACTTTTAGAAAGATTTTAAAGTTTAAAAATGGAGTGTCAAAATATGCCTGTACACGTGTCTCTGTCTCTATCAAGGTAAGATTTACCTGGCTGCTACCTCTAGTAAGTTTACTCCCACCTCTATTTTGGCGGTAAAAATCGGGGGAAATGTCAAATTTCAGATGAGTGCAGCAATAATGAAAGGTTATTGTTAGATGAAATGCATAGTTTAAAAATGGTAGTAAAATTCTGCACAAAACTCGTTTACTGTGTTTTAAAAAAATGTATTGTTTTCGAGAAAACTCAAATTTTCCGTTTTCTAATCAAAAAATTATTACTTTAGTTAGTTTACTCCCACCTCTATTTTGGCGGTAAAAATCGGGGGAAATGTCAAATTTCAGATGAGTGCAGCAATAATGAAAGGTTATTGTTAGATGAAATGCATATTTTAAAAATGGTAGTAAAATTCTGCACAAAACTCTCGTTTACTGTGTTTTAAAAAAATGTATTGTTTTCGAGAAAACTCAAATTTTCCGTTTTCTAATCAAAAAATTATTACTTTAGGAGCAACTTAGCCTTGTATCGGTAGTGTTTACGTCAACAGCTGAGATCTGTCCATACAATCACTGTATACTGCTGATAGATAATCGTCGGTCTGTTAGATTGATACATTGTTTCTGAAATGGCAATCGATCTTTTCCCTTTTAAGTAGATTTTTACCTCTATCACCGACTAAACCTTTCCCGGAGTAATACGAATGGATCTTATCAGAAACAGAAACTGCTTATCATTCGCGAACACATGGGTTCACGCCCAATTTATCGTTGGGTCCATTTTGTTCATCTTTTTAGTTTTCTGTCTTGTGTGTGTTGTTTTTTGTTCTTGTGCCCAATGCTGTCTGTGTCTCTGGATTGTTCATTCGATTTTCTATCACATTTATTGAAAACTAAATAAATCACTTATTCAACTGAATCATGCCTTCGCTAGCCATTGTTTGTTCTCCGCTCGCCTCCATGTGAAGAGGAAGTGAATGAATTGTAATATTTATCCAGCGAAAAAGGTTAAGTCTATACAGATGCGTTTTTGTTGTATATATGGTAATTGAAACTGTCGGTGAAATCCCCATACCTTGGTTCGATATCTGGAATCCTTACCATTTGAGGCGGGTAGCGGGGCTTTATTACACAAAATCCTGTTAGATGTCCAACGAAAATTGTTGCTTAAGCCAATATTTTTTTTGTCTATATGCACAGTCTTAATTTGAATATTAGATGTGAAAAAAATATCTTTATTGCCCCACATATATGACCCCGGAAAGAATAATTAATTCTCTTTATTATTTGAGGTCCGGAAAACAATTAATTAATAGATAATGAAATAATACTGAAGTACATCTTCTTTAATCAGTACATTAGAACAATCAACGCCACGCCCGTGGTCTTCTAACAACGTATCAATCTAACAGACCGACGCTTAATGACGTCGGCCGAGGGCAAATATGTGAAAACACCACAGTTCATTTTGTGATTTGAAATCAAAAATGAAATGTTTTGATGGAAGTTTCCATTTCATTAAACAACTTTTCCACAGAATATACCCAACAGCCAAGCTATAGATTAGAACAAAAGACATTATATTAAGGTAGATCATTTCTTTAAAATTTTTACGCGAATTGGATTCTCTTGGTAGAAAATCTGTTTTTCTTCAGTCACACGTGCTGTTTATTTTACCAGAAAGCAAAAGAAAAACAGTAAAGATTAAAAAAAAACGAGAAATCGATCATATGGTTTACCAGAAATTACCATTAAACATCAACCAAAGACACGAAACGTTGCGCATGACTAAAAAAACCGCAATAATTTAATAAACAATACTGTATGTGAATAATTGTCTTTTGTTAATATGAAAATAGAATTGATACGCGAGCATACTTGAATCGTTTTAAAGAAATTTAACAATTTTGCACGTACCAGTCACTATTGAATACGTACACTGGAGTTTGGGAGGGGATGGAATGCATTCATTCGAATTTAAATTTGCAATCTATCCGTATTATCATCATACAATCTACCCGTATTATCATCATATAAAATGTTTTATGATTAAAAAAAATAACAGAAACAAAAATAACGACGGACATAACCATAACTTAATTGTTGGTACATTTTAATATCGTGAAAGCCATGTTCGTTCTGGCCATTGGTTTTCACATATCTTTGCCTAAATAATACCGACCAATCTTTGCCTAAATAATACCGACTTGGACTCTGTCATTTTAATGTTTACTGTTTGTTATACATGTTTGTTGGTTATACTATAAAACCACTTTCTGGGTAGATTTTAGTTTGCACCTAATAAAGGTTCATCAAAAACTTGAGAGGCCACAATTACAAGAGATATTATCATAAAATTGGCATTTTAACTTTTTTCTTTAAGGCCGAAGCATTACTATGAGCATGAGAAATGACTTGTTACTTTGTGGAGTGATGAGCTGTTCGTCAGCAGATGAATACACCTTTTTGTTTTCTTTTGGTATTTATTTTTGTTGTTTTTTCTTTTTTCGTTTGATTTGTTTTGCTTTTTGTTTTATTTTCTTTTGTTTGTTATTTTTTTCTTTTGCTTTGTTTGGTTATGTTTTTTTTTTAACTTATGGGGCTTACGCCCTGTGCGCCCCCATATGAATCCGCGCTTAGATATCTCCAGCCCTCAAGTGTAAAGCTTTCTATGCAGCTACTCTTTGTCGGGGATTCCAATGGTCATTTCGTGAGGATTCTCCCCTCATTTGGTATTGCAGTCACGATATAACTAGAAAACTCACGAAAGTGACAATTAATCATATTCCTGTTAACTTAACAAGTGGTTCTTAATCGACACGCGTCTGGATTTAAATTAAAACTAAACATCCACCATCTTGGTGTCTCCAAGCTAAATTTACCGTGACCCCCCGGCCACCATATAAATGACAGGCGGCTGTGCACCAATGATGAAATAATCAAAAGCTTTTTTTCTATGAACCAAAGCGATCAAATCATTTATTCTAAATAGATACGCTCTCAATATAAAACAAGGAAGTCATTGTTATTTAAAAAAAAGAACTCATTAGCTCATATCAAATTAAAATTGAAAAAAAAATCAGTTTTAGAATAACTGATATATTGAATATTGTAGGCGATATTAGCCTTATTTCCTGTGTATACTTTTGTACATCGTGTGCCCATTTCCTAATACACGTTTCACGGAAACAACAAATGCATGCAAAACGCTAATTTATAAATTGACAGAGAAATAAAATATAAAAGACTTATTTTTTGTCGGAAATTGCGTAAAACTGCATTAAAAAATATCTTCATTAAAAAAATCTTAAGTTAAAACATTTTGTGAAATGTTCTTCATTTATTATGATGGAAAGAAATTAATACTAAAGAGAATAGAGCAATTAACCATCTTTGACACGAAAGAAACGATAATCGTTCAAAGATTTTTATGTCATTAACTCAAAATGATTTATGGTCACAAAAGATGAAATTTTACAAATTTTCCCTGCCATGCTGATTAAAGCAACGTTCGGAAATGCTGTTTTCATGCGAGTTCATCGTTTCCGCTATGGGGGAACAACAAATGATTTTTCACCAATTTCCTGCTTGGTTATGAATATTTTCCAATGAATGAATTAATGCTACGGTATAAAACTGGTTATTGGCGCTCTTTACACAGTTCCGATTACGTTAATGTATTTTGAGAGTAAAACATAAGTTGACAATGTCATTACTTCTTTAATGTAACTGAAATGTAAAAGCTCTCGAGAAATTTGATTGTTTCCGCGGTAAATTGAATATCTAGCATAACGTCTTAAGTTCCTTTTAAGATATCTCTCGTCATATTTTTGTCTTCAACGCCAGTATATTATATTAATGTTTGAAATAATTAAGTAACCTTATACAAGATCCACGCAATGTTATTCAAAATCACAAGAGGTTAATTATTCCCATTAATGGATGATGTGGTTTGGGACTCGTTCGTAATGGAAAAACTAATTTCATAAATCTACACACAATGTTCTTTTTTATTTCAGAAGTCTAAGGAGATGCTCTCTGATTTATTTAGTTCATTTTTACAAAAGCCACAAGACAAGACGTAAAATAGAACAGCACGCGTCAGGTTATTTATATGTTGCCAGAGACGAATTCTTCTTTTTTTTTTAAACACACTTTCATTCAAGAGATTGTTGCCGATTAAATTGTTAACTATTACCGGACACTTATTGTAACTTTTCTATCAGCTTATCATATACTAAACATATTGAAATAATCTTGAACTTGACCGTCTGTATTTTGGAGAAGGGGTGTGGAGAATCGTGTGTTACATCCCCTGCCAGAAAATTCGTTTTAAAATCTAGATAATATACTTGTAGGAATCTTGATAAGACTAACTGAAGCAAATTATCAATACATTTATGTACAGATGTTTTGACAGTTGCGGCTAATCGAAAATTGTCGAAAGGAAAAATCGGCCGTAAAATCGTATCTTGTGACTGTATTTTCAGAAATATTCAAACCAGGTTTCTTATTATCTAAGGGCTAAGCGGTGTCAAAGAAATCGATTTGTCAAACTTTCTACCGTCTTGGTCATATGGTTAACTTTGCTTTGCAGTGGCGTTTTCTGGTCCGCATAAACAATGTCAATTGTATAAGGTACCATCCAATCAATTTTCATGTACAGTTTGGGTTCAATAATATTTGTAGTGTCTGAAACGAAGCTTTTATGCATTTTCCCATTATGTCCTATGTCAAACTAAGCGCCCTTGGGTAGTTTTCGAACGATAGAGGCCATGTTGAACTATGGATTGTCACAAAAAGCACAAGATGTCCAGCAAATGAAGAGTCATACAGAAGTTGACACCACTTCAACAATACTCTACTTAACATGTTGTGGTCAAATTTATTTGTGGAGGTAACCGGGGTACTACCGATCGATCTGTCGCAAGTCACTGAAAAACTTTAATCACATCATGTTGAATCGAGTACATATTGCCACTTGCGGGAATCGAACTCGCAACTTTAATAATGACAGTAAAAGGCATTCAAACACTGTATCCACTCTTATTCAGAACGACTTCAATCCATCCAACATATAATTTTATTTAAAAAATACATGTGTTAAACAAAATGAATTTTGTTAATCTTCCGCTATTTTGTAATCTGTCTCCATGTACCACGGAAAAAATAAAGGTAAGACCCAAATTACCGCCTGTTTACATCACTGCAGAGAAAGTTCTTCGTATTTAAAAAAAAACTAATTTTCTTTTAAAAATCGACACCTTGCTAATCCTAAAGGTAATATGAATTTATATATATATGTATATTTACTGGTTTCTCTGCATCCATAAGCTATAAGGCTAATAAATCCAACATTTCAACCATTGGTCAGTTCTAGGGATAAAATATTCGCGGGAAATACTGACCAATCGAAGTGCGTGCAATCGAATTAAAATTAGACGTTGGTTATATTTTTTTAATTGGCGATATACTAACTATAGTGGTGTATCGCCAATTAAAAAAAAGATACAACAAATATCCAATTTTAACTAAAATAAGGTGTGCGTTGTTGTTTTTTTTATCACGACCGAACTTCGCTTTTGTCAATTTGTAGCTAACGAGGGTTAAAATGTTGGAATTATTCACCTGTTACTGTTACTGTTACTGTCCTCCTATCTCAGGAGCACTCCCAACGGGATCAAATTTATGGAAATAAAATTTTGTTTAACTATACAGTCACACCTTCACCAAATTCAGTTTATACATATGGCACACGGTTTTCCTCCACCATTTTGTACAGGTAAAAAGTTTATACAGGATGAAAATGGTAAAATAGCCTGGTTTGTCCTTTCTTTCTTTTCACCATAAAGCCTACGTATTGGGAGAAACCAGAATAATTATGCCATTAATATTTGTTAGAATAAAATAGACATATGATATTGAATGAAATATAAATATATATTGATTTAATTACTAGTTAAATCGATTAGTTCTACCAGCAGATTGTCTATATTTTAGGAAAGAAAATTATGGCATTTACTAACAAGAATTTTTAATGTTTCATAAGTTTAGCTGGGTCAGATTAGAACTTCTTAGTTTTAGTAATAACGTCGCCATTTAAACATGCAAGGGTGGGATGAATGTATTTCGCAAAATTTCAAATTTTATTTGCAAGAAATGGCAGAAAAGGAAATCTGTTATAACAAAGTAGAAAAACTACTGGTGTGGCCCTTCCCTAATTCATAGCTCCCATAACGTTTTATATCTGGCGACACCTGTGTGACTTTCAGTTCATACTGAATCTACATAACATCAACTGATACTATGGTCTACATGGTTTTTGTGATAAATCAAATGTTTATTTTGATGAAAAAAATATTCATATGCTTGTTTGTTAGCCTAAAGTAAAGCATTCGGAGTAATTGAACATGAAGTATAATGTCCAGACATGATAAATGTCAAATTTAGAACGAACATTATCACGTCCGAAATGATATAAAACTAATTTCCAGAAATCACTCGTATCTATTCCGGTATTTGTTTTCGTTATTAGTGACACCTTACAGTCGTAAAAATGCAATAAATTGAAAATGAAAACGACAATTATCAGTAATTTTATATTGCAATGTTAACGGACCGTGAAAATTATCACTGACCACGCGAGGACCATTTACTCCTTGTATATGTAATTAAATTCTCTCTCAATAAGTGTAACGTATGAATTTTTAGACAAATATCGAATACTATCACCAGGGGACAAAGATAGACATCCATTTTTATGCAAAGGCACAAACCATTTTCTTATCGGACATGGGATTCAGAATTTCTTTAAAGGGTTTCCAGAGGATGTTGAGCCCAATGGACACCCGCATCTGCCATTGCTATTATTTGTGAAACTAAGAATACATTGGAAATGCAGTCTAGATCTCGTGTCATGACCAAGAAAGTTCGATGCATGACATAGAATTCTATTTCAAGATTTTAACAGATATGCGGTTCATATTTGTATTCCACAAGTTTAGAATACAGAAATCGGCAACAATTGCTGCATTTTATTTATATATACAATATATCTACAAACACAGTCTGATTTTTTCCATTTCTTATCTCCATTGACTCCAATCTTGATTAGCACAAGAGATACATTCATAAATAGATTTGATTGATTTTTTGGTGTTTAACGCCACTTTCAGCAATATTTAGATATGCCAAACCCACAGATAGGCAGAGTTTTGACAGAGATGAGAACAGGATACAGCAGACTTAACAAATACCGGAATAACATAGGTCAGTCCCCCACGCCACTATGCGACTGTGGAGAAGAAGAAACCACTGAACACTACATATTGCACTGCCACATTTACGATTATGAGAGAGACAAACTCGCAGTGCAATTTAAGACCATAGATGAAAGTTTTGACCTACTTCATCTCCTGACTAGGCTCCAATAAAAAGAAACATCAAAAGAAATTAACATTCTTGGAGGAATTCATCAAAAGTACAGGGCGCTTCCCAGAACTAGCAAGCCCTGTACCCCGATCCTGAGCCTAAGCAACTCAATACTCCAGTACAAAAAAAAGAGAAATTACAGTGAGACAGTAAAGCACCAAAGAGAAAAAATTCAGTACTCTGGGACCAGTAGCGTTAATTGCGACCTTTAGGATCAGGAATATTTCGGCTATATCATGGCGACCAGTTTTAGTGGTGGAAGAAGCCGGAGTACCCGAAGAGAACCACCGACCATGGACAAGCAACTGGTAACCGTTATCACTTCCGATTGCGAGTCGTGTGCACCTTTTTGTAATTTACAAAGCTGAGCGCGAACCCACGTCGTATTGGTGACAGGCTTGTACGAGTTGTTAGGTAATCCAACCACTTAACTCATTTAGCCACCCGGGCCCTCATTCATAAATGGACCAATGGCTACATTGAATCAAACGATCAGAGGCTCTACAATTCGACAGCTATCAAATGTATTTTAAAAGATTTGTCGGATTATAAGTCGGACCCCAATACATAAGATCTACATAAATAAACTGATTGTAAAGCTGATGGATACAATACAACTTTCTCGTAGTTTGCAAAAAAAAAAAAAAGTGCACCTCCTGTTGAGTAAAATGAAAAATTGTGAACAAACCAGAATGACCGCGAGTACTAAAATAGAACGAATGAAGAACTCATTAAGATGGCCATATTGGATTTTCGGTTTATACGCAAAGAGCAATAATTTCAGCCAAAGTTTCAGTTCAATGACTATAAAATAAGTAAGCTTCGGAAAGAATATCAGAATCTTATACATTCACTGTTGGACAAGAATGAAATCAGGACAATTCATACATTCTTGCAAAGTTAAAACTGCCAAATGTTTCTCGGAAGATGATATATTTCACATGCCATCAATCAGAAACAATTATTCACCTTGGCGACCATATTGGATGAAACTACTTTTATGATTACTTATGTGCGAATAATCGGTTCATAATCCAATAAGTGTTGTGTTATTCTAGCCTATCGATCATCACTTTCATCGAGGTTTCTACTATATCTAGACTACCAGACTTATAGGGGAGGGGAAATATTGAAAGATATAACAAATTCATGGACGGAACACCTTTGGCTGGAAACCTCAACACTTGAGGTTGGTAACGTCGCTCGAACCCCTCGTCAGTAATGCTAAATTTGTGGTCAGAGGTCGACGACATCCACCACTGAGCACTCGCTCATCAGTAATGCTAAGTTTGTGGTCAGAGGTCGACGACATCCACCAGAGCACTCACTCATCAGTAATGCTAAGTTTGTGGTCAGAAGTCGACGATATCCACCACTCGAGCACTCACACCCCCATACTCATACGAGTATTGTAGTTTCAGAGATAATACTCAACGAGAACACTAACTATAAATCAACATAACTAGAGGCTCCCAGGAGCCTGTATAGCTCACCTGGATATAATAACATCAGTCAATAAAACTTGATAACTTCGGTAAAAAAAAAATTAACAAATGTAGCCCTCATCATTGCAGACCCCCTTCTACAAAAATATTTGGGCAGGGGTTCCCCATTTAATGTAAGTTATCAAAATTGCTGTAAAAATACATATATGTCAATGATTCTCAAAATTTTGCATTTGCTACTTCACATTTTGTAATAGAGTTGCTTCCCTTTGATTATTTGAGTAACCAAAAGCAGTGAGTCAACAAAAAATGCATTTCAAGAGGAATAACCCTTCACACAGTTGTCGCACATTTTCAACTGTGGGAAATTTTTTGTAGATCTTGACATGCTGAACATTTTTGCAGTTTAAACTTTCCCTCTATCTCTAATAGTTTTTGAGATATAAGATGAAAGTATTAAAATTTAGAACATTTTGATGAAAAAAGGGCAACAACTCCAAAATGGGTAATGGGATTTACTTCAAAATTGTGGGGTAGGTAGATCTTGACATGCTACAATTTTTTGCAATTTAAACTTAACCTTTATCTCTTATAGTTTTTGAAATATAAGACGAAAAGTATTAAAATTTTACAAATTTGATGAAAAAAGGGCAATAATTCCAAGATGGGTAATCAGATTTACTTCAAAATTGCACAGTATGTAGATCTTGACATAAAGAACATTTTTGCAATTAAACTTAACCTTTATCTCTTATAGTTTTTGAAATATAAGACGAAAAGTATTAAAATTTTACAAATTTGATGAAAAAAGGGCAATAATTCCAAGATGGGTAATCAGATTTACTTCAAAATTGCACAGTATGTAGATCTTGACATAAAGAACATTTTTGCAATTTAAACTTAACCTTTATCTCTTATAGTTTTTGAAATATAAGACGAAAAGTATTAAAATTTTACAAATTTGATGAAAAAAGGGCAATAATTCCAAGATGGGTAATCAGATTTACTTCAAAATTGCAGGGTAGGTAGATCTTGACATACTGAACATGTTTGCTGTTTAAAATTAACATCTATCTCTTATAGATTTTGAAATAAAGAACAAAAACTATTAAAATTTACAAAATTTGATGAAAAAAGGGCAACAACTCCAAGATGGGTAATCAGATTTACTTCAAAATTGCACAGTATGTAGATCTTGCTGTGCTGATCATTTTTACCAGTCAGATTTTTGATATTATTAACGGTTTTTGAATTATTACCCAAAACCTGCAATTTTACCATATGTTCTATTTTTAGTAACAGTGGCCATTTTGGTTGGTGCACGGCATCATCAGACACAATTTTGAAACTAGACACCCTAGTGATGATTCAGACCAAGTTTGGTTTCCATTGGTCAAGTACTTTCAGAGGAGAAGATTTTTGAAAAAGTTTACAACGTACGACGACGACGGATGCCAATAGCTCACATGACCCTTCGGGTCAGGTGAGCTAATGACAAAAAGCTAGTCGTTTTATATCACTGTACTTATTGTCAAAAGCTTTAATTACCAGACATAATAGAACCTGTAATTAGTCATATGACCAACAGATGCCTCCAATTTGTTTAGTGTTGAGAAATTATCAAACTGCTCCATATTCTATGTTATAATCGGTTGTAAGCAGTGCCGGATTTAGGACAAATGAGGCCCTGTGCTAGTTAAGTTATGAGGCCCCTTACTTGGGTCCTGAAGGAGGTATACTCGGTAGGCCTACACAGGCAGTCAGGCATACATGGAATTGCTCTGAAACAGAATGCCTTCAAATTTAAAATTGCACCACATAAGCAAAAATCAATCGTAAAAAATATTTTTTGGCAGGGAGATGGGCCCACCTGCCCAACGAGGCCCTGTGCACCTAAGCACAACAGTAAATCCAGCATTGGTTGTAAGAGTTCAGGGGTCGTTGTGGTCATGATCGTATGGTAGTTGGATTTCCAACTACCTGTGCAATCAATGCCTATCACCACTAAAGTTGTGAATTCGAATCCCACTCATGGTGAGGTGTACTCGATACAACATTATGTGATAAAGTTTCTCTGTAACTTGCGACAGGTCGATGGTTTTCTCTGGGTACTCCGGTATCCTCCACCATTAAAACTGACCGCCACGATATAACTGAAATATTGTTTAAAGTGGCGTTAAACACCATAAACCACAACACCATTAAAGCTCTTGTTATCTTGTATATACAGATTTTAAATTAACCTTACTTACTTACTACTTATAGTCTTTAATAAACAAAAATAATAAATTTTCAATTTTTTTGTAATGGCATCCATCTTGAAAGGAAAATGAGTATGTTAGATATACCACTATCGATATTTCTGAGAGAGGACTGCTGAATGACACAGATCAGTTTGGTTTAATGGAGCAGGATGATTTCAGGTGATGATTTTTAAAAGAATTTTTGCTAAAAAAGAAACATCACATAAATTAAATTATTAACAGCATTATTTCAAGCCAATTTATAAACATAACAAGTTTCTAGAATGTTTTTTCGGATACTTTTGTCAACAATACATCACATATTTAGAAGAAATGAGGATCAAGTCAGTATCGCATATGTCATTGGCATTGATTGCAGCAACATATCTCCTGTACATTCAATGAATGATCAATGCCAAAGGAAAACAAGCCCATTATTTAATTTTCAATAGCTTGATCTTCCCAATCACTTTTAAATTAATCTAGAAATGTGCACATTAAATTTGATATCTTCGTTTTTATTGG
This sequence comes from Bathymodiolus septemdierum, assembly GCA_963383655.1. Classification (NCBI taxonomy): domain Eukaryota; kingdom Metazoa; phylum Mollusca; class Bivalvia; order Mytilida; family Modiolidae; genus Bathymodiolus; species Bathymodiolus septemdierum. Next base: position 5,428,453 of record OY726524.1, read on the forward strand.
TTAAATTTCATAACAAGATAGGACAATGTCATTGAGTACTGACAGTGATCCCTATATTTTGGCTCTGCTTGGCAGAATACATGTATATAATAAAATGAGTAACGTTCAAGAAAATGAGGGTGCATGGGAGCAGTGGTTCAGTTCGTTGACTTCTCAGCTCAACCTCAAACCTAGGTGTCGCATGTCAGTTCAATAAAACGACCTTCCTCCCCACATAACGTTTGGTAGCCATGGTAAAACTGGAAAATTTTCGAATGCAGCGATAAACACCAATAAACCCGATTCTTAAAGAAAATGACAACAACCTTCTGAACTAAATTTAATTAAATAATAAAACCTTTTGTTTTGTTCATAAAGGTATAAAATAATTTTACCTGATAATAAATTGTCATTAGACAATAATAATTGCTACCAATTACTTTTGTATATAAAATGCAGGCAGTGTATAAATCTACAAAAATCACATGACTATTGTGTGTCCATGGGCGTCCCTCTTTCTAATCTTATAGATTTCTTAGAATTATTCTGCCACATACATATACATTGGTTTCGTGTTCAATAAAGTTGTGAGATTGAATCCCATTCATGGCGATGTGTACTCGATACAACATTATGTGATAAAGAATGTCAGTGTTTTTCTCCAGGTACTCCGGTTTCCTCCACCAATAAAATTGACCGCCATGATATAACTGAAATATTGTTGAAAATGGCATTAAACACCATAAACTAACCAACAAGATACAAGAGGAAGACTACTATCTTGTCAAAATGTCTTACTCAAATAAAATAAGAATTACATGTTAATTTTTCCAAAAGACTGATTAACATAAGCTTTCAGCTTGTTTCCAAATCCACATTATGAAAATATTGTATATTATGTATCATTTATGTTTTTCTCAAATAAATATTGTTTAAAGGCATAGTCACTCAGATTGATTATTTTATTTTTATTGAAAGTTGCCAATATTCGATGTTTTATACTAATTGCAGTTGAAATTTTTCATAATATCCTACGTATTTAACCTGGAACGAAGGAAATATGTCGCTGTTTGATTTTCTTACGACCAGTAAAGAATGCAATGTTTACCAGTATGATATTCATATATTCATGAATATGATCATATGACCATTGATGACCTACACAGTGACCTCATTCGGTAAAGCGTTTGCACATGTGCGAAATTGTTTGCTGAAAAGAACACATGTTATAAATAAAAATATTGACGGATTCTACGCGAAAACGACACAGGAGGATTCAGCAAGATTTGTGTAAAAATTTAAAAAAGATGTTAAACCGACCTACTCCATTTTTCAACACGTAAGCATAATTTATATATCTTTTTTCAGCTGAATCGTATTTTGACAGAATTGCATCTTAGTTTTTTTTATCTTTTTTTTTTTCAGGAGAAAATGCTAGGTGATATCTCTTTTAAATTAGAGACTAAAATAATGAACTTCATGTCTGTTTTTTTTCTAAAAAAATATAATCAAAACAACTCAAGTGTTGTCAATAATATGCAATACAATTTGTTTACAATTTTCCCTTTATCGGGTCCCTTTGCAGAGTCTGGGTTTGTTTTTATTGATTTCATCACGTATTTTCGATTTTAAGTGTCATTCTTACTAAATACCATTATATAATATTAACTGATTACCCCGGGATCCAATTTCATAGATATATTTCTTAAATTATATTAATTTTAACCAAAATTTACCTGCAAAATGCTTTCTGGTTATTTCTAGCAGTTATCAGTGTCCGGTAAACTTCGGAAAAGACAGCCGACTTATAATTGGGTGTGTTAATGGCAATTTCACCAACAAACATTCAAATTCTTTTCACTAATTTAGTAATTACGACATTATAACCTATTTTTTAAACCTGGCTTCTTGTTCAGAATATTTTATTAGTATAAAACATCGAATGTTGGCAACTTTTAATATAAACAAAAAAAATCAATCTGAGCGACTGTATGCCTTTAAACATATATAATTATATTACTTCCGTTTTTCATTGAAATGTTACAATATGATTGGTTATGAAGTGGTCACATGATTATAAAAGTGATGTTTCACATCCCAATGAAACTCAAATCCGAACTTGCACATGCCTCCACGACGACGTCAGATGTAAACAATCAATGGCGTAGTAATTTCCAACAGCAAATAATCTAACACAAATAAAATTCACAACGAAAAATTCAACTATATTAAATTTTGGTGTAATTTAAATATAATTATAAGAATTGAATGCATTCTTTTGAAGTTTCATTGGGGTATGAAAGCATTGATCGAACTACATTTTCAACATGGTAGTGCTTCCATACCCCAATGAAACTTCAAAAGAATGCATTCAATTCTTAAATAATATAAGAAAAAAATGCTTTTACTTTTTTTTATGTCTGAACCACGATATTTATTTCATTAATTTACTACAATTATATTTACAAAACAATTAAAAAAAAATTTAAGTTTCATAAATAAATTTCTAATAAATAATGGTAAAAAAATGAAATTCTTATTTCTCTCTGTTGTGAAAAAAAATTGTTAGAAAATGAAGTTATTTCTTTCTTTTCATTTATCAGACAAAAATTCAATACAAGAGTATACACAATATTCTAATGCAGTTGTGTATGTAACAGCTTTTCTGATTGGACAGCGTCAATTAAATAATTGATGCTGTCAAACAATTTGTGCTTGCAGAGACAATATATCTGATTAATAAACTAGAGGCTCAGTGGGCTGAGCCTGTGTCGCTCACCTTTCATTCTGCTTTGAGGAAATTTAATACAGAACCTTCCATAGGTGCTTCCCACCAAATATCGGTTCATTTTGGCAAAGCAGTTTCAGATAAGAAGAATTTTAGAAATTGACCAATCTAAAACAGGAATTGCCTGTGGCAGCCATGTTTGTAAATGGATCAAAAAGAAATGAGTAATCTCTATAGAGGATCTTCCATAGATGCTTCTTACCAAGTTTCATATCATTTGGCCAAGCGACTTCAGAGGAAAAGCTGTTTTAGAAATTGACCAATAAGAAACAAGACTTGCCTGTGGCAGCCATATTTGTTAATTGATAGGGACGAAATGAGTAATCTTTATAGAGGACCTCCATAGATGCATCCTACCAAGTTTCGGTTCATTTGGCCAAGCGGTTTCAGAGAAGATTTAAAAAAAAATAGGCCAATCAGAAACAAGAATTGCCTGTGGCCACCACGTTTGTTAAGGGATCAGAACGAAATGAGCAATCGAAACAGAGAACTTTCCATAGATGCTTCCTACAAAGTTTTGTTACATTTGGTCCAGCAGTTTCAGAGGAGAAGATTTTTAAAAATAGGGCAATCAGAAATAAGAATTGCCTGTAACGGCCATGTTTGTTAACGGATTGGAACGAAATAAGCAATCGCAACAGAGGACTTCCCATAGATGCTTCCTACCAAGTTTCGGTACATTTGGCCAAACGGTTTCAGAGGAGAAGAATTTTTAACATCAGCCAATCAGAAACAAGAATCGCCTGTGGCGGCCATGTTTGTTAATGTATCGGGACGGAATGAGCAATCTTTATAGAGGAAGACCTTCCATAGATGCTTCCTACCAAATTTCAGTTCATTTGGCCAAACGGTTACAGAAGAGAAGAATTTTTTAAATCAGCCAATCGGAAACAAGAGTCGCCTATGGCGGCCATGTTTGCTAACGGATCGGGACGAAATGAGCAATGAGGGCCTTCCATAGATGCTTCCTACCAAGTTTCAGTTCATTTGGCTGAGGGGTTTTAGAGGCATATTCATCTGTAATTCAATTCATTGCTAACTGTATTTTACTAATATCTATATTTAAATTAGAGTTATCTCCCTTTGCACAGAAAAACAGTTTTTTTTAGAAGCATACAATCATAAACATGAATTGCCTGTGGCGGCCATGTTTGTTAATGGATCAGGACGAAATGAGCAATCTTTATAGAGGACCTTCCATAGATGCTTCCTACCAAGTTTCAGTTCATTTGGCCCTATGGTTTCAGAGGAGAAGATTTAAAAAAATAGGCCAATCAGAAACAAGAATTGCCTGTGGTGGCCATGTTTGTTAATGGATCGGGATGAAATGAGCAATCATTATAGAGGACCTTCCATAGATGCTTCCTACCAAGTTTCAGTTCATTTGGCCCTATGGTTTCAGAGGAGAAGATTAAAAAAAATAGGCCAATCAGAAACAAGAATTGCCTGTGGTGGCCATGTTTGTTAATGGATCGGGATGAAATTAGCAATCATTATAGAGGACCTTCCATAGATGCTTCCTACCAAGTTTCAGTTGGTTTCAGAGGAAAAGATTAAAATGTGAAAAGTTAACGGACGACGGACGCCAAGTGATGGCAAAAGCTCACATTGCCTTTGGCAAGGTGAGCTAAAAATGCAATCTTTACTTATTTATTAGAAAATGAATTAGAATGGAGATAACTATAAAATGTAAGTGAAGATTTACAGATATTAATCGTGATTTGATGGTCGCAAATATCTGTTTTACTTGCCCCATTAACATGTCACCAATAAACTCAATTTGTAACTATTATATCAACAATTGATGTCTGCAAATTTTCAAATAAAATACAGTTATCTCCTAAGCTGAATGACAAGTAAAACTCTGAAATATGGTTACATTGTTAAGAAATAAAGTATACAGGATGTTTTCTGTAATGATGACAATTTTAATACTATGTACACAGTGCTGCAACAAACGAAGTTTGAAAATAAGTTTTAATAGAGCGTTAGTACACAGTCATACAAAACTGTTTCTCAGGGATTTTTTTTTTTTTTTTTGCATTTCAACTTTTTTTCTTAATTTGGATTCTCAAAAGCTTCAATTAAATTTTAATTTGAAAATCAAAAGGAATAGACTGTTATAATTTTTGTTAACCTAAATATTATATTAATGTTTTTTTTAATGAAAATATAAATATTTCCATAAAAAAAATCATTATAATATTTAAATAATTTTTTTTATTACAATCCATTCCTTTTGTCATAGACATTATGATATGACTTCTATGAAACAGCATTATAAACATTAAAAATCAACATGGATATCAACCAGAGTTTTCACTCCAAATGATGAGAATTCAAAATGAAATGACGGAAATATTCTTAATGCACTAAACAAAAACTGTCTGATTAACCATGTTAAAAATAGTTTGAGAAAAACACACATTTATCTTGTAATTCCTAAAATTAACACTGATTTTTAGGCATTAACTCCCCCCACCCTCCATAATTTGTTTACGAGAAAACAACATTTCTGATTATGACAAAAATAACAGAAATATGTAAACAAAAGTAAAATTGTTTCTGGACAACATAATTTAGGACACACTACATCAATTGAACACAAATCAAGTTTTCAATCTTCTCTCCATTCAATGCAAACTTCTATACACATGTATGAACAGTCTAGAGAGCTCTAACAAGAATCATTACTCTTAAACTTCCTGTATGACTTTTACACCTTCACACTGAAGATTATGCTACAGTAGGAGCCAGCCTTGATATAAGAGCTATAGCTTTCGCAAACATGTTACGGATCATTGCAGGACACTGTGGCTTGTTACATAAGTACTCTATTGTTAACCTCAACTCATGGAACAAGGTTCTGAAATAGGATGATTCAGAAATTCAGTTAAAACATCACATTATCTGACAAAAAAAACTGACACAGAATGAAATGTGAATGATTCAAATTTACAATAAATACACTGTCGAAGCAGACTTTTTGAAAATCGTCGGACCCGTCGGACCTAGGGGGCAGAATTTCATAGGGTCCGGCATTTCCGTCGTCCTAGTCGGCCCGACTGTCTGCCTAATGTTTCAGTTTCATGTAGGATGAATGTTTACATCCCGACTGGAAACATGATCGCAAAATAAATTCCGGAACGGTTGCGGTTTTATTATTTATTGATACAACATTATGTAATAAAGTTTGTCAGTGACTTGCGACAGGTCGGTGGTTTTCTCCGGTTTCCTCAGTCAATAAAGCTGACAGCCACGATATAACTGTAATATTGTTGAAAGTGGCGGTATAAACACCATAAACCAACCAATCCATCAATATTTAATCCACAGCAATCCATCCGAGTTCTACAAGTGTTATGTATACAATACTGAGTAGTCCCTTACTTATAAATCCACTCCAAATAAAGGCCACCCCTGTTATCAGGCAAGATTTCAGATGCACTTAGATAGCAAAATTCTACTAAATTGTCACCCTCAAGAGAGATTAACCTCTTATAGAACCACTTTTTCATTGCAGATTGGGTGGCTTTTTAACAAGGGGACTACTGAACTTCAAATAATAATTTTATTTTGATATAAGTACAATGTGAGAAACCTTGTACTTATATAATACAAAAAGACTTAATTTGCTTGGAAATAAATTAAGCAGAAAATTCTAATGAAATAGATGTGTATTGAATTGTGACAAGGGAGATAATCGTTGATATTGAAGAAAAAATGAGATAAGGGAGATAACCATTTTCTTTTTTTAAATTTCTAAAATTGGGTTATTTCCCTGATATTGTCTTGCAACCTTATCTTGATGAAAGTAAATATTCTAAAATCCAAATTTATTTATCAAAATATATTTAAGGATTATTTCATGTACCCTTCTTTACTAAATCTTCCACGCACCTGTGATTTTTTTTTTACATATCTGAACAACAACAGAACTGTAATTATTTACACCATTGTTGGATACCAATTTCAGTGGTTTTCATGAATATCACCAAACAATGAAATTCAGTACATTGTACACCCCTCCTCCAAGTAGTACAAATGTAGTATGGGAAATAATCATTAATTAATAAACTCATAAATTAAAATGTAAAACTTATTTAACAGTGACAGTGAAATGTTACAAAAGTCTCCCAAACATACAGGATTTTACAGTAGACCTCATCCCTGCTTTGATCCCATAAAATATAACTATAGACACCCTAATTCAAAATCAAAATAATAAGGACCATACAGACTTATGATCTGTGAACAAATGTTGTGGGAACTTAAGAAGAAAGGCTTAGTTTATGATAATCAAGATATTAAATATTTTACCCATGAAAATGTTTTATTGTTCAAGCAGCACTTTTTCAGCAAGTTTTTATCTGTTTGTGCATTTTACCCACATGAAATATACTTTTTTCCCATGTTTTTGGGGGAAAAAGGGTGTGTGTGTTTTATAAATCAATAATTTCAATGCACAAAAATATACAGTTATCAGTAATAGAAAATATTCTATATCGATGCATACAATACACTGGCAACTACGGTAATCTTGACATAAACATACCTGCTGTAAGGATTTCTTCGTGATGAATATCTAAGTAACAGAAACCTGTAGTAGATAATTGGTAAAAACAGGGAACATTTACCACTGAAAAAAAAAAAACATTTGTGTGAAACTATATATATACATTTTTTGCATAAATAGTAAAAACAGGGTAAATTTACCACTGAAAAAAAAACCATTTGTGTCAAACTATATATAAATAGTCAATAAATTTGTCTATAATAAATGCCAAATTTTTCAGAAGACATGAACAAATTTCATCAATGATTTGTAAATTTTCCTTTTGATCTTTACACCTGATAACATCTATTATCAAATAACAACATCTATTATCAAGTGATAACATCTATTATCAAGTGATAACATCTATTATCAAGTGACAACATCTATTATCAAGTGATAACATCTATTATCAAGTGACAACATCTATTATCAAGTGACAACATCTATTAGTATTATCAAGTGACAACATCTATTATCAAGTGATAACATCTATTATCAAGTGATAACATCTATTATCAAGTGACAACATCTATTATCAAGTGACAACATCTATTATCAAGTGACAACATCTATTATCAAGTGATAAGCATCATATGAAAAATTATGTAACTGTTTTGTTTATTTGAAATTGTTTTATAATGAACTATATACAGTGGAATCCGACACCTGAGTTTTCCGACATCCTGTGACATCCGACATAAATTTATGGTCCCAAGGTTTTTGTTAACTAAAATAAAACCTAGGTATTCCGACATCCTGTATAATCCGACACATTTCCCTTGGCCCTTGGTGTGTTGGATTAGACAGGGTAAACTGAATTGATAATTGTATATCTTATACTTGCTTGTAGCAGACAAGAACATTGAATTGAAACTGAAAAGTTCAGCACATACTAAACATGTCTCCAAAGCAGAATATATTAAACTGACAATAATCCTGGTCAGTCTTGAAGAATGACATGGTTTAGCTGGGTATATGAAACAGAGCTGGTAGCCTTATAGAAAAGTAAAAAATATACAATTTTTTTATGATAAGAAATACAAAATGTTCTTTAGATTAGTAGCAAGAAATAGGGATTAAAGATGATATACTGTATGCCAGTTTAAACAATATTTCAGTTATATCATGGAGGTCAGTTTAGTTAGTGGAGGAAACGAGAGCATCCACAGAAAAATCTAGACCTATCATATGTCACCAACAAATTTGATAACATAAAATTGTATCAAGTACACCTTGACTTGTGCTAGAATCACAACAGTAAGATCTAACTACTATTAGTGCTAGAATCACAACAGTAAGATCTAACTACTATTAGTGCTAGAATCACAACAGTAAGATCTAACTACTATTAGTGCTAGAATCACAACAGTAAGATCTAACTACTATTAGTGCTAGAATCACAACAGTAAGATCTAACTACTATTAGTGCTAGAATCACAACAGTAAGATCTAACTACTATTAGTGCTAGAATCACAACAGTAAGATCTACCTACTATTAGTGCTAGAATCACAACAGTAAGATCTAACTACTATTAGTATACGACAATGGCCACAGTCAGTAATACTGAGATCACAAACAGTATACGACAATGGCCACACAGTCAGTAATACTGAGATCACAAACAGTATACGACAATGGCCACACAGTCAGTAATACTGAGATCACATACAGTATACGACAATGGCCACACAGTCAGTAATACTGAGATCACATACAGTATACGACAATGGTCAGTCAGTAATACTGAGATCACATACAGTATACGACAATGGTCACAGTCAGTAATACTGAGATCACAAACAGTATACGACAATGGTCACAGTCAGTAATACTGAGATCACAAACAGTATACGACAATGGCCACAGAGTCAGTAATACTGAGATCACAAACAGTATACGACAATGGCCACACAGTCAGTAATACTGAGATCACATACAGTATACGACAATGGCCACACAGTCAGTAATACTGAGATCACATACAGTATACGACAATGGTCAGTCAGTAATACTGAGATCACATACAGTATACGACAATGGTCACAGTCAGTAATACTGAGATCACAAACAGTATACGACAATGGTCACAGTCAGTAATACTGAGATCACAAACAGTATACGACAATGGTCACACAGTCAGTAATACTGAGATCACATACAGTATACGACAATGGCCACAGTCAGTAATACTGAGCTCACATACAGTATACGACAATGGTCACAGTCAGTAATACTGAGATCACAAACAGTATACGACAATGGCCACACAGTCAGTAATACTGAGATCACAAACAGTATACGACAATGGTCACACAGTCAGTAATACTGAGATCACAAACAGTATACGACAATGGTCACACAGTCAGTAATACTGAGATCACAAACAGTATACGACAATGGTCACACAGTCAGTAATACTGAGATCACAAACAGTATACGACAATGGTCACACAGTCAGTAATACTGAGATCACATACAGTATACGACAATGGTCACACAGTCAGTAATACTGAGATCACATACAGTATACGACAATGGTCACACAGTCAGTAATACTGAGATCACAAACAGTATACGACAATGGTCACAGTCAGTAATACTGAGATCACATACAGTATACGACAATGGTCACACAGTCAGTAATACTGAGATCACATACAGTATACGACAATGGTCACACAGTCAGTAATACTGAGATCACATACAGTATACGACAATGGTCACACAGTCAGTAATACTGAGATCACAAACAGTATACGACAATGGTCACAGTCAGTAATACTGAGATCACATACAGTATACGACAATGGTCACACAGTCAGTAATACTGAGATCACATAGAGTATACGACAATGGTCACACAGTCAGTAATACTGAGATCACATACAGTATACGACAATGGTCACACAGTCAGTAATACTGAGATCACAAACAGTATACGACAATGGCCACACAGTCAGTAATACTGAGATCACATACAGTATACGACAATGGTCACACAGTCAGTAATACTGAGATCACAAACAGTATACGACAATGGTCACAGTCAGTAATACTGAGATCACATACAGTATACGACAATGGTCACACAGTCAGTAATACTGAGATCACATACAGTATACGACAATGGCCACACAGTCAGTAATACTGAGATCACATACAGTATACGACAATGGTCACACAGTCAGTAATACTGAGATCACAAACAGTATACGACAATGGTCACACAGTCAGTAATACTGAGATCACATACAGTATACGACAATGGTCACACAGTCAGTAATACTGAGATCACAAACAGTATACGACAATGGCCACACAGTCAGTAATACTGAGATCACAAACAGTATACGACAATGGTCACAGTCAGTAATACTGAGATCACAAACAGTATACGACAATGGCCACACAGTCAGTAATACTGAGATCACAAACAGTATACGACAATGGCCACACAGTCAGTAATACTGAGATCACAAACAGTATACGACAATGGTCACAGTCAGTAATACTGAGATCACATACAGTATACGACAATGGCCACACAGTCAGTAATACTGAGATCACAAACAGTATACGACAATGGTCACACAGTCAGTATACGACAATGGCCACACAGTATACGACAATGGCCACACAGTCAGTAATACTGAGATCACAAACAGTATACGACAATGGTCACACAGTCAGTAATACTGAGATCACAAACAGTATACAACAATGGCCACACAGTCAGTAATACTGAGATCACATACAGTATACAACAATGGCCACACAGTCAGTAATACTGAGATCACATACAGTATACAACAATGGCCACACAGTCAGTAATACTGAGATCACAAACAGTATACGACAATGGTCACAGTCAGTAATACTGAGATCACATACAGTATACGACAATGGCCACACAGTAAGTAATACTGAGATCACAAACAGTATACGACAATGGTCACAGTCAGTAATACTGAGATCACAAACAGTATACGACAATGGTCACAGTCAGTAATACTGAGATCACAAACAATATACGACAATGGCCACACAGTCAGTAATACTGAGATCACATACAGTATACGACAATGGTCACAGTCAGTAATACTGAGATCACAAACAGTATACGACAATGGTCACAGTCAGTAATACTGAGATCACAAACAGTATACGACAATGGTCACAGTCAGTAATACTGAGATCACATACAGTATACGACAATGGTCACAGTCAGTAATACTGAGATCACATACAGTATACGACAATGGTCACAGTCAGTAATACTGAGATCACAAACAGTATACGACAATGGCCACACAGTCAGTAATACTGAGATCACAAACAGTATACGACAATGGTCACAGTCAGTAATACTGAGATCACATACAGTATACGACAATGGCCACACAGTCAGTAATACTGAGATCACAAACAGTATACGACAATGGTCACAGTCAGTAATACTGAGATCACATACAGTATACGACAATGGCCACACAGTCAGTAATACTGAGATCACAAACAGTATACGACAATGGTCACAGTCAGTAATACTGAGATCACATACAGTATACGACAATGGCCACACAGTCAGTAATACTGAGATCACAAACAGTATACGACAATGGTCACAGTCAGTAATACTGAGATCACATACAGTATACGACAATGGCCACAGTCAGTAATACTGAGATCACAAACAGTATACGACAATGGCCACAGTCAGTAATACTGAGATCACAAACAGTATACGACAATGGTCACAGTCAGTAATACTGAGATCACATACAGTATACGACAATGGCCAGTCAGTAATACTGAGATCACATACAGTATACGACAATGGCCACAGTCAGTAATACTGAGATCACATACAGTATACAACAATGGCCACACAGTCAGTAATACTGAGATCACATACAGTATACAACAATGGCCACACAGTCAGTAATACTGAGATCACATACAGTATACAACAATGGCCACACAGTCAGTAATACTGAGATCACAAACAGTATACGACAATGGTCACAGTCAGTAATACTGAGATCACATACAGTATACGACAATGGCCACACAGTCAGTAATACTGAGATCACAAACAGTATACGACAATGGTCACAGTCAGTAATACTGAGATCACAAACAGTATACGACAATGGTCACAGTCAGTAATACTGAGATCACAAACAGTATACGACAATGGCCACACAGTCAGTAATACTGAGATCACATACAGTATACGACAATGGTCACAGTCAGTAATACTGAGATCACAAACAGTATACGACAATGGTCACAGTCAGTAATACTGAGATCACAAACAGTATACGACAATGGTCACAGTCAGTAATACTGAGATCACATACAGTATACGACAATGGTCACAGTCAGTAATACTGAGATCACATACAGTATACGACAATGGTCACAGTCAGTAATACTGAGATCACAAACAGTATACGACAATGGCCACACAGTCAGTAATACTGAGATCACAAACAGTATACGACAATGGTCACAGTCAGTAATACTGAGATCACATACAGTATACGACAATGGCCACACAGTCAGTAATACTGAGATCACAAACAGTATACGACAATGGTCACAGTCAGTAATACTGAGATCACATACAGTATACGACAATGGCCACACAGTCAGTAATACTGAGATCACAAACAGTATACGACAATGGTCACAGTCAGTAATACTGAGATCACATACAGTATACGACAATGGCCACACAGTCAGTAATACTGAGATCACAAACAGTATACGACAATGGTCACAGTCAGTAATACTGAGATCACATACAGTATACGGCAATGGCCACAGTCAGTAATACTGAGATCACAAACAGTATACGACAATGGCCACAGTCAGTAATACTGAGATCACAAACAGTATACGACAATGGCCACAGTCAGTAATACTGAGATCACATACAGTATACGACAATGGCCACAGTCAGTAATACTGAGATCACAAACAGTATACGACAATGGTCACAGTCAGTAATACTGAGATCACAAACAGTATACGACAATGGTCACAGTCAGTAATACTGAGATCACAAACAGTATACGACAATGGCCACACAGTCAGTAATACTGAGATCACATACAGTATACGACAATGGCCACACAGTCAGTAATACTGAGATCACATACAGTATACGACAATGGCCACACAGTCAGTAATACTGAGATCACATACAGTATACGACAATGGCCACAGTCAGTAATACTGAGATCACAAACAGTATACGACAATGGCCACAGTCAGTAATACTGAGATCACAAACAGTATACGACAATGGCCACAGTCAGTAATACTGAGATCACATACAGTATACGACAATGGCCACAGTCAGTAATACTGAGATCACATACAGTATACGACAATGGCCACACAGTCAGTAATATTGAGATCACATACACGAAAGAACAATATACTCCATATATACTTAAAGTTTAATTTATGAGTAATCATAAAAAATAAACTCTTCACCAATGCCATGCAAGTAAAGTGGATTATTTTCATATATTTTCATATCAATGCTGCATATATCTGAATGTACATGTAGCTCATCAAAAAAATGCCAAAAAACTTAAAAAGTAAAAAACAGAATAATAAAGTACCGGTAATTGAAATTTATACATGCACGTGTAAAATGCAAAATGTTAGAAATTTGTACATGAAGAGAAAAATACCACAAAAAAACTTGTGTTTTTCATTGCTAAATAGTAAAATTTTACAAACATTAAAATAAATGCACATTACCATCAAACCAGAGGCTCACCTGAGCCAGTATCACTCATATGGTTACTCATTTACAGATTACATTCTGTATTAGGTTCAATTTAACAATGATTTTAAATTTTCCTTTTGACAATACACTTTATCTATTATCATGTGACAAGCTCATTATCGTTGATTATCAGCATGACGTTATATTGACCTAACATTAACCTTGATAAGCCATTGTTGATCATGTTTTGACGTTATACTGACCTAACATTAACCTTGATAAGCCATTGTTGATCATGTTTTGACGTTATATTGACCTAACATTAACCTTGATAAGCCATTGTTGATCATGTTTTGACGTTATATTGACCTAACATTAACCTTGATAAGCATGCCATTGTTGATCATGTTTTGACGTTATATTGACCTAACATTAACCTTGATAAGCATGCCATTGTTGATCATGTTTTGACGTTATATTGACCTAACATTAACCTTGATAAGTCATTGTTGATCATGTTTTGATGTTATATTGACCTAACATTAACCTTGATAAGCCATTGTTGATCAAGTTTTGACGTTATATTGACCTAACATTAACTTTGATAAGCCATTGTTGATCATGTTTTGATGTTATATTGACCTAACATTAACCTTGATAAGCATGCCATTGTTGATCATGTTTTGACGTTATATTGACCTAACATTAACCTTGATAAGCCATTGTTGATCATGTTTTGATGTTACATTGACCTAACATTAACCTTGATAAGCATGCCATTGTTGATCATGCTTTGACGTTATATTGACCTAACATTAACTTTGATAAGCCATTGTTGATCATGTTTTGATGTTATATTGACCTAACATTAACCTTGATAAGCATGCCATTGTTGATCATGTTTTGACGTTATATTGACCTAACATTAACCTTGATAAGCCATTGTTGATCATGTTTTGATGTTACATTGACCTAACATTAACCTTGATAAGCATGCCATTGTTGATCATGTTTTGACGTTATATTGACCTAACATTAACCTTGATAAGCCATTGTTGATCATGTTTTGATGTTATATTGACCTAACATTAACCTTGATAAGTCATTGTTGATCATGTTTTGACGTTATATTGACCTAACATTAACCTTGATAAGCCATTGTTCATCATGTTTTGACGTTATATTGACCTAATATTAACCTTGATAAGCCATTGTTGATCATGTTTTGACGTTATATTGACCTAACATTAACCTTGATAAGCCATTGTTGATCATGTTTTGACGTTACATTGACCTAACATTAACCTTGATAAGTCATTGTTGATCATGTTTTGACGTTATATTGACCTAACATTAACCTTGATAAGCCATTGTTCATCATGTTTTGACGTTATATTGACCAAGCATTAACCTTGATAAGCCATTGTTGATCATGTTTAGCTGGAAGTGGACTTTTCTTTACATCTCACATCTCAGGCTTCACTGTCGATGCACCATTGCTCTGAGAAATCTATTCTCACAAAAACAAATAAACAATTGAATATATTTCAGTGATTCGGCTATGCACCTATTTCTCAAATTGTCCTGAAGAACTTTATAAAAATTTGTTCAATTATTAAAGAATGTCTTGAAGAAATTTTGATAAAACTGGCAATTGTCCTGAAGATATCAAAGTCCAGCTGAAACACTGCATTTATTATCATTTTCTATATTACACTTACGTAAAGGTCATTAGGAACACTGCAGGCATTATAAATATTTCTGTACAGGCTATAAACCTTAATACACTGACTTGCTGTGCTTGTAATTTACTGATCATGTTTCTGACAAACTGCATAGATGTTGGACCCATAATCTGTTAATATATAAGGTTTGAAACTAGTTTAATATACATGTATAAACAATTCAATTTTTATTTATGTTAAATCTGACATATTTATTTTTTGTTTTATATTCCATTTTTGTGATCTTATACACACTACTGTGTAATAAACAGACTTCCTGAAAGTGTATTTACAGTCAAACATGTATTAAGAGGTCACCTTTGGGACAAAGAAAAAGTGATCTTTTAAGACAGGTGACCTCTTAAAAGAGGTTCCATTCATATGAAATCGTCTACGACAGGGCAACACAAAGGTGACCTTTAATACAGTTGACTGCTTAATAGAGGTGACCACACGGGCAGGTTTGATTGTATTTTGATTGTAAATGCTATAAATATTTGGTAAGTACAGACTGATTAAATCCATTTCAATGCAAAACAAAATTCAGTAGGTAGTTGAGAATATCATAATGTGAAGAAAAAAATCAAAATTAGAAATAATCCATCATAAAAAAAATCAAGTTTTAAACTTTTTTAACAAAACATATTTAACATTTCCTTGTCTAATGTTTATCAAAAATACATAGATTATCAAATACTTGATCTGTGGTAAGCAATATTTTGCTGTTTCAACGAAGATTTCTGCCATGAATGCTTTATTGAATCTTCCTGCATTCTATAAATAGGAACTAGAATTTCCCCAGATTTTTTAGGGAGGAAAGGGGTGCATTTAATAGACACAAAATCATGGTAATATGAGAATGAGGCTCAGGTGAAATTTTATAGTATCAAAACATATACTCACATTAAGAATCTGTATTGTAAAGTTGCAAGCATGTAAAACAGCATACAAAAACACTGGTATCAATGACACTGATCACATGTTAAGGCTAAAAATATATCAAGAAAACAAATGTTGCCATACACAATGCCCCTATACATCACACAACGTTTTTAGAAAAGGGAAGATCTGTGTGAAACAAAACAAATATGGAAAAACTGTGGGAAGACACGTGTAACCCTGAGCAACAGTAGGCAGACCTGTGTGAAAGGGAACAAGTGTGGGAAGACCTTGTGAACCTGAACAACTGTGGGCACACCTGTGCTTATCTGAACAACTGTGGGAAGACATGTGTGAACCTGAACAACAGTAGGCAGACCTGTGTGAACCTGAACAAACTGTGGGAAGACCTGTATGAACCTCAACAACTGTGGGAAGACATGTGTTAACCTGAACAACTGTGGGAAGAAATGTGATAACCTTAACAACTGTGGGAAGACCTGTATGAACCTCAACAACTGTGGGCACACTGTTGTGAACCTCAACAACTATGGGAAGACTTGTGCAAAACTAAAAAACTGTGGGAAAACATGTGTTAACCTGAACAACTGTGGGCAGACCTGTATGAGCCTGAATAACTATGGGCACACCTGTGTGAACCTGAAAAACTGTGGGCACATTTTTGTGAACCTGAACAAATTGTGGGCACCCTGGGCTAACCTGATCAATTATGGGAAGACTTGTGTGAAACTAAAATAACTGTGATAGACATTTGTGAACCTGAAAAACTGTGGGAAGAAATGTGATAACCTGAACAGCTGTGAGAAGACCTGTGTGAACCTGAACAACTGTGGGCACACCGTTGTGAACCTGAACAACTATGGGAAGACTTGTGCAAAACTAAAAAACTGTGGACGACCTTTGTGAATCTGAACAACTATAATCAGAAAAACTTTTTAATTCATTAGCTTAAATAAATCAGTTTCCATCAGTAAAATATTATCATATAGTCTAAGTACTGATATTTTTTTAAGAAAGGATACTTGTTAATGGATAACTGTTCATGAACATGATAGAAAACATCAAATAGTGACAACTGTCTTCTGCCAACAACAATGCCAGGAACTGTCGGTTCAGTTGGAAGTGTGGTAAACGTTGATGTAGCCGAAGGGCACTCGTAGCAGCATTACTGATTAATGCCCTCTGATAAAATCCATATGGTCCACCGCTGAAAAAAGACAATATAGGATTAGCATTATGGTGTTCAATGCCACTTTCAACAATATTTCAATTATATCGTGGCGGTAAGTTTTTTTGGTGGAGAATACCTGAGTACCCGAAGAAACCCAGCAACCTGTCGTAAGTCAAATATAACCTTTGTTAGAATGGATAAGGGTCATAATGGTGGTGCCATTTTATTTTAATACATTACAAGAACTAATATTCTGTTTTATCACATATTTTGTTTCAATATGTTCGTTTTTGCATGTCCAATAATAGCTAAGTCAGTGTTGGTTACTTGCCCTCAATGGGGCAAATATCTGTATTTGCCCTCATATATCTGTATTTGCCCCCTAATTCAACTTCCGGTATCTCCTCAGTGGTATCAAAGATTACATGTCAAAGTACAAGGAAAGATGATGCATAAAATCGTATTTCAATCAAATTAACACATTTCAACATATTGGAATAAAGTTTAAATAACTTGAAACGGAATAATTAGCTCAAATGTATACATCGTGTTGAATAGGAATTTCCATTCAAATGTCAACATCTTGGGTAGATTTTACAAATATTTTCTAATGTTATTGTACCAATCGACATTGTTTGGTATATTTTTTAAACCAGACTCGAAGCAAAAATATCTGTTGAGCAAAGGCAACTCTCTTAAGGAATTTGTCAGTTCAAAGATCTTTTTTACAATATAAAAGCCAATGCTTGATTTGATTTGATTTGTGGTGTTTAACGCCACTTTCAGCGATATTTCAGCTATATCATGGCGACCAGTTTTAGTGGTGGAAGAAGCTGGAGTACCCGGAGAGAACCACCGACCATGGGCAAGCAACTGGTAACCTTTATTACTTGCGGATGCGAGTTGAGTGCACCCTTTTTGTAATTTACAAAGCCAGGCGCGAACCCACGTCGTATTGGTGATAGGCTTGTATGAGTTGTTAGGTAATCCAACTACCTAACTCATTGAGCCACCCGGGCCCTCATCAATGCTTGGAAAAGGTCAATGTAAAATGTGATAAACAGATTAGGACATGAAATTTTCCATATCGTCCCTGGTATCAACTCTCGATCCATATCAGCCCTCCAGCTTCGCTGTCGGGCTTGATATGGGAGTCTTGGGATAATACCAGGGCCGATATGGAAAATGTCATGTAATAATCTCTTATTATTGGATGGGATGAGGAGGGGCAAATTGTTCTAGTGGCCCAACGTGAGCATTCATCTTTACTTATTACTATCTAATATTTTCCTTATAACAATAAGGCTTATGCTGGTGCTCGGCTAGGAACCAGCTCCGTCTGTCTGTGCATTTTGATGATTTTAATTTTGTCTTTGTTCGTAAAAATAATAGGCATTTATTTACATGGTCTGATGAATTGATAGTCAAGCCTGATTGGACAAAATATTGATACTCAAGCTTGATTGGACAAATTTCATGCAATTTTAATAGTTTTAGAATGGATGAAAGTACAGTACCTTTCAATTTTGACAATTTGCACTTCCTGCTGTTGCAGAATTATTGGATATTGTCTTTTGAAGTCTTGCTTTGTTGTATGTGTTCTTTTATATGTTTGTTTGTAACTTGAGATGAAGATACTGTTAACTCTGTTCTAGATCAACATGATGCTGTTAACTTTGTTCTAGATCAACATGATGCTGTTAACTTTGTTCTAGATCAACATGATACTGTTAACTCTGTTCTAGATCAACATGATGCTGTTAACTTTGTTCTAGATCAACATGATGCTGTTAACTTTGTTCTAGATCAACATGATGCTGTTAACTTTGTTCTAGATCAACATGATGCTGTTAACTCTGTTCTAGATCAACATGATGCTGTTAACTTTGTTCTAGATCAACATGATGCTGTTAACTTTGTTCTAGATCAACATGATGCTGTTAACTTTGTTCTAGATCAACACGATACTGTTAACTTTGTTCTAGATCAACATGATGCTGTTAATTTTGTTCTAGATCAACATGATGCTGTTTACTTTGTTCTAGATCAACATGATGCTGTTAAATTTGTTCTAGATCAACATGATGCTGTTAACTTTGTTCTAGATCAACATGATGCTGTTTACTTTGTTCTAGATCAACATGATGTTGTTAACTCTGTTCTAGATCAACATGATGCTGTTAACTTTGTTCTAGATCAACATGATGCTGTTAAATTTGTTCTAGATCAACATGATGCTGTTAACTTTGTTCTAGATCAACATGATGCTGTTAACTTTGTTCTAGATCAACATGATGTTGTTAACTCTGTTCTAGATCAATATGATGCTGTTAACTTTGTTCTAGATCAACATGATGCTGTTAACTTTGTTCTAGATCAACATGATGCTGTTAACTTTGTTCTAGATCAACATGATGCTGCTAACTTTGTTCTAGATCAACAAGATGCTGTTAACTTTGTTCTAGATCAACATGCTTAGTTGGATTTTTATAGTACTAGTTCACTGAAACAATAGTCTGTGGGCTGTCATGTCACTCCACTTAAACACATTCTCCCTATTCCAAGACAAACAGTCTTTGTTCTTGCTCCTTAATGCTGTGTGCTTAGTGGAGAAGCAGCAAATATCAGTTTTATAATCTTTGGTTTGACCTAACTGGGACTCAAACCTAAGATCTACCACTCCTGATACAACCTAACCCTTGTACCACCAATGTAGTCTGGTTCTATAAGTAAATAATGGACTACTACCAGTACTTAACTATCAACATCTTACCCAGCAATAGGAAAGAAGAAGAGGAAAGTACAGACAACAGTAAAGATTCTAGTAATCCATAGACCTGATTCCACTTTCTTTGACAGCATAAATGTCTGAAAAAATAAAAATAATTTAAGTCAACATATAACAATAATTTAAAATTAATCTCAAACAGCAAATACTAATCAAAAGATACTAAATTTACAAGGCCTCTCATCTAAAGGTCTAACTAAATTTACAAGGCCTCTCATGTAAAGGTCTAACCAAATTTACAAGGCCTCTCATGTAAAGGTCTAACTAAATTTACAAGGCCTCTCGTGTAAAGGTCTAACCAAATTATTTCACTTTTAGCACCTTATGTTCCCCTCATTGTGGATCAACTTCATTTGTACAATCCTGAATCTCCTCTCTCAAGTACCTTGTACATGTATCATCAATGTAAAACAGTTAACAGCAACAGATGAGATGCAAAATGATAGAGAAAGCTCACATACGTATATTCATACATTTATCATACAGTATGACCTTTGGTTAAAAAGGCAATTACAAAAAAATTATTGTTTCATGTATACAATGTAAACTGTCAGAGAAAGGTCTTGCAACATTACAAGGCAAAAAAATAAATCAAGAGATAAAATGGTTCTTGTGCATATGTACATTCCACAATTGTCTTTTAGAAGTACAGTGGTACCTGTCTAATCCGACACACCAAGGGACCAGGGAAATGCATCGGATTGTGCAGGATGTCCGAATACTCAGGTTTTATCTTAGTGAACATAAATTTTTGTCAGATGTCACAGGATGACGGAAAACTCAGGTGTCAGATTGCACAAGTTCCACTGTATATCAGTCATACACAATGTATTTTGCTACATACCAAAACAGAGCCGCCAGCTGCAGGTTGTTGTCCACCTGTAGATTCAGTATTACCACTTCCAGTAGACTCTGTGTTACCACCTGTATTATCACTACTGTCTGCCATATTCTATGTAATTTATGAAGGAAGTCAAATCACCTATGTATATAACAAAATCAATACAATTTAAACTTTTGTATATTGTAAACCAACAACAATGTCAGGACAGGTAAAGTAGGCAGTGATTTTGTACTTAAGCAAATGTAAGGAAAGCAGGTTAAAAAAATATTCATTTATAACTTATGTTTTCTGCGGCAGAAAAAACCCCTCATACAAGCGTAAGTTTCTGTGTCAGACTCAGAGTTGGAACATAACGAAACTTATGTTAATGTGACAGACATTTCAATGCACGTTAGTTGGAAGTGTGAGTTTAAGGACATTTATTAAAAAAATTAATGAAAATGCTAACATTTTTTTTTTCGATTTATTTGGCAAAACCTATATTTTAGTTGACAAGTCTCATTACCCTGAAATGCAACAATTACAGTCATTACATGTAATTCTGCACACTGTTTAATTCTGCGGACTACTATGAATAACATAGATATGCAGGCCTCTACATTAACATTTTTTTTAACTTGTCCCTTTGGACAACTAACTAAAAAAAGTACTTGTCCGACTCAATATTTTTGTTGTTCAAATTTTTTTTTAAATAAATTATAAAAACCAGAGAATAATATTAATTAGTCAATGACTTTGGGATTTGGAACTTACAAGCCATTCGGGCCAGTACTTATGAGAACTTTACATATTCACTGGCCCGAAGGAAAATTGACCAAATCTGACATAAATTGAAAGAAAGTAATGAAAAGCATCATGATATCACATGTTTATTCTGTTGAATAAAATAAATACGAGTCTCTTTGCTTGGAGCTCCTCCAGTTCGTTCTCCTCATCCTCATCACTCCACTCCTCTTCATCTTCACTCAGCCACTTGTCATATACTGGTACATGTAAAATCATTAAATTCAAGCCTTGGTCGTATTTGAGGGAAACATCAAAATGCCCCACTTTTTTTCAGAATAAAAATTATTTTATCAAAACGGTCCCAAAAAAAAAAATTCTACTGAAAGACAAAGGATGTGTGATGTCTTGTAATTCAAGATTTGTCTAGTAAATTTATATACTGTCTTGTTTAACTATCTTATTGCAACAGATACAACATTCACTTTCCATGTTAAATGGATAGATAATGTTATCATGCCAGAATCATGTTGTAAATATACTTTCCAGTAAGGCTTGACCAAGCCATTGTCATCAAAGCTTAAACTTCTCAAAATTCTTTTGTTGCTATGTACTTTTCTTTTTCACAATCCCTTGGCTTGTGTGTGTTTTTACTTTTTTGACCAGTAATTAAACTCATCAAAGACCATTGGCACGGATAAAGGCATATAATTGTAATAATTAATGAAACATATAAATTTAATTAAATGCAATCATCATTAATTAAATTCATAATTTTAATAAATATGTACATTTAGATTAATAAAAATATAATTAGACAAAACAAAATATATATATTGTTACTTTCACGACTTAAGTGCAAAAAAATATTCGAACAAAAACAAATCGCGGGAAGACATTTAGAAACATTTGATTCACAAAAATTAAATATATATACAAATGTATGGGTGTGTTTTGATAATGATTTATTTGGGGAACAAGTGGGGCTGGCATTTTAACATGTATTCATTCGAATTTGAGCCATGTCCGGGTCCTTTTTCCAGATTTCTAGTAATTTTCTATCCCTGATTTCCTCGTACCCCCTTTTTAAAATGTTTTTCCACACACTTTCATTTCTGTGAATTACCGGGTAGGGCCCTGTCAAAATATTAAAATAAATTAGCCATAGCCTATATAGGTTTTTATTTTTTTATACTGGAAGTTAAACAATATGGACGGATTTAAGCAACTAGACAGTATGCCCCAAAACGATTCAATCCTGGGTTTTAAATGGATAAAAAAATCGCACAAAATATTGTGTAGTAATATATTCATAATACATAATGATCATAATTATATTACTGAAGTTTACACTAGTTTGTGTTTGAACATAATTTGTAATCGGTATTTTTTTTTTTAAATGAAGTCAGCTTTGTTCCGGTCTGAGTTTTACACAAGGATTAAAAGATTTCGGGACAAAAACATATCTATTCACTGCATGCGCAAACTGCTATTTACAATTCTGGGGTAAACTTATTTTTAAAACAGGGAATATCCCGTCAACTTGGTCGTTTTAATTAGCGACAGTGTACGTACTTCAATGGAAACCAATATTTTTAAACACATTAAAATAATCATTTACACAGTTTAAATCTGTAAAAATGACAAGGTAGGACAGTCATTTTTTCACTTGTCCCGTCAGACAACCGTGATACAAGATCTACTTGTCTGACATCAGTTTTCACTGGTACAGGACAATCGGACAAACGTTAATGTCGAGACCTGATATGTGCCAAATTGGACGGTGAATAGAATTACCCTCCAGCATTGTATATGTTTTGTATTCTTAAAAACTCTTTTTATTTTGTTATAACATTCAAATTTATCTATTGTCAATAATTGGAAAAATTATTCTACACCTTAATAAACTGACATCAAGAAACGGGCTTTAGCTAAAAACGTCACGAAATTGATCACATGGTACTTAAATAAAAAAAAAAAGGGTATAATATGACCTAAATTTTGGATTTATGGATCTTTAGCTACTTAAAACAGTAAGAGAATTAGAGATTATCATTATTTTTGAAGATTTCAACTAGAAAATATGTCTACATATGATATCTCACCTGTACTTGATCTGACACAATCCGTGCATGACAAAATATACATCGGAATGCAACAGGGGTCAAATTTTTAATTAAATACCTTTGATAGGGCTAGTGACGAGATCAGGCTTGAGATTCAGAGCAGAAAATGTTTTGGAAGTTTAATCTCAACGAGATTACCAAAGTCCAAACTCCTTAAGGTGGATTTGGCTAAGAAAAAATTCTGTGATTAACCACTTTGCCATTGGTTGGCTAAAGACAGTTTTCGCCTACTGCTAGCACATAATTCATTGACACACTACATAGATAGCCATAGGCATACTTGACCCCCACATTCTGGATCTCGGCTTAAACTTAGCTAAAAGTAAAAGTATCATATATCTGGATAACTTTTGCTCAGTGACTGAGTTAACTTCCAGCATAATACAGATACAGATCATCGACATCGTGAAAATAGGCTGACAGGAATCAGGACAACTTGCCCCCCTTTTTGAGACAACTCGACTCCCTAGTAAAAAAATATTTCCAACTCGCCTCCCTGTGGTAGACTGACCTGAAAAATATCTAGTTCCCCATAGGTTGTCGGAAAGGTATTTCTAACTTTTCTAACTTTTCCTGTTTTTAGATTATCAACCGGTAGATCAAAGCCAATTTGATTGTTACCAGATACAGAATTAAAGACAATTAATACAATGTAATTATCACAAATAAGATTGTTGTTGCATGTGAACAACAAAATTTGTCAGTATTGTTTTCCCATTTATTTTAATTAGTCTTTGACGGACAATTAATTATCACCGAAAAAGTACCATCAAACATTGTGTTTTTATAATTTTAACAATATATATCCAAGCTGTTATTACAAGCAACAAGAGGTAATGTTTGTTCAAGAAAAAGAGAGATTGGTATGATTTGTTTTTGATTTCAAAACAACGAAATTGAGAAATTGGTATGGCTTCGTATGAAAATAATAAATAGAAAATTCGCAGTTGGTATGTATTCAGAATGTTGTGTGCGAGTCTCCTGTTCATGCTAGGCAGGAGGCTCTCCAGTGTGATTTACATCTTTAGTTATAAACTTTTTTAAATCATTCTTTTTATCTGACGATACCATGTTGATTCAATAGTTAAAATAGACAAAGTCTTACAGTTTTAATATATAAAAAGTTCAATTTACAAATATACTGTATCCGATTGGGTGAATTTATTTTACTTCTAGTGATTTTAATGTACGAAAGCGTGTTAGACAAAGAGATATTTTATAACCCTAATTTATATAAATGATCTGAATATGTGATAAAGTGAACATTTTTTAGCATCGTGTTATGCAGGGGTTTCAAAGTGGGCCGGTACCCGGTACTTTTACCCGTCTGAGATCGTGTATAGTACCGGCAGAAATTACTGAACCCCCAAAAAATTTGCGGTGGTGAAAACCACAAGTATGATGGTCGATAGTTTTGTATAATATTTTTCATAAAAAATTAATGATCACGTCAATTGCTGAATTCTCGCATTCAAATCGAACAACTGCGTCACGACCAAGTTGATGGGATATTCCCTGTTTTATAAATAACTTTACCTTAGAATCGTAAATAGCAGTTTTCGCATGCGGTAAATAGATATGTTTTCGCCCCAATATCTTTTCATCCTTGTGTAAAACTCGGACCGGAACAAAGCTGACATCATTTCAAAATAAAAAAATGACCGATTACAAATTATGTTCAAACACAATTTAGTGTAATCTTCAGTAATGTAAGTATGATTATTATGTATTATGAATATATGACTACACAATATTTTGTGCGATTTGTTTTATCCATTTAAAACCCAGGTTCGAATCATTCTGGGGCGTACTGTCTTGTTGCTTAGCACCGTCCATATTGCTTAACTTCCGGTATCCAAAAATAAAAACCTATGGTTAATTTATTTACATATTTTGACGGGGCCCTACCGCGGTTGTTCACAGAAATGAAAGTGTGCTGAAAAACATTTTTAAAAGGGGGTACAAGGAGATAAGGGATAGAAAAATACTAGAAATCTTGAAAAAGGATTTGACATGGCTCAAATACGAATTACATTGTAATGTCAAAACGCCGGCCCCACTTTTTTTTCCAAAATAATTTAACTTTTGTGATTCAAATATTAATAAATGTCTTCCCGCGAATCGTTTTCGTTCGAACATTTTTTTTGCACATAAGTCGTGAAAGTAACAATATATATATTGTTCTTGTTTAATTATATTTGTATTGATCTATTATAATTATAAATTTTATTAAAGATTGATGATTGCAAATTAAATTTATATGTTTCATTAATTATGACACTTATATGTCTTGATCCGTGCCAATGGTCTTTGATGAGTTTAATTACTGGTAATAAAGTAAAAAAAACACACAAGCCAAGGTATTGTGAAAAAGAAAAGGACAAAGTCAACAAAAGAATTTTGAGAAGTTTAAGCTTTGATAACAATGGCTTGGTCAAGCCTAGCTGCGGAACCATAGCTCTTTATGGTCCTTTTGGTTTTTTTTAAGATATGGCGGACTATCTATGAATAATCTTGGCTGAAGTCTGTAAACTGAAATATTCAATAAAGAAATTGGAGGAAAAAATCCAGGCATTATGCATGGTCTTCACTCTTGGTGAAATCTGAACTCTAAAGTTAATGTGATTTTTCTTTCAAAAACACTTAATGTTTTGCAGTCGCTGAAGTACATTTTTTGGTCCACAAAATGCTAGATTTCAGGAGCTTCCGTTCCCCTGGACCTCTTACGACCCTCAGCCTAATTTTTTAGGTACCTACTAAAATTTAAGAAGTACCTCCTATTATAAAAAACTTTGAAACCCCTGGTTATGGGTTTTCGTACTATTATCGATTTTCCAATTTAGCGATTAACAGTGTTAACCCTTCATTCGTATGACGATTGGAATTTTCAAAGAATGGCTAGTTAAATATTTCTTTGTACATAAGATTGTTTTTAAAGCCATTCTTGTATTTTAATATACTCTCGATTATCTGGCAACTTTTGCTGTCAGTAAAATGGCGTCATCTGTTTTCGTATGAAGTAAAAACAGGGTCAATATACGGGATGGAAACGAATATAAAATCCGGAAATGGCTGGTTTTAAAATTTTATGGTTCTGGCCATCTACCAAATCATACTACATCTAAATAAAATAACAGAATGTTTGAAAATGACCACTTTCAAAATTGTGTTTACTTTTGATGCTTTTTTTAGTGCTGAAACCACAATGCACTGCAAAGTGACATGTATTTCATATAAGAAACAGGCACATTTCAGTCAGCTCTTTTGTTTACAAGTATGATCAGTGACTCCATGACAGTTACATGACAGGAAGAGCCGGTGTCCGAGAGGCAGACAACATAGTTCAATTTTATATAGCCCTTCTGGATTTTTTTCCAGCTACTTTATAAATGAAGTAAATTTTTAACATTACAAAAAGTATGGTTCAGTAGGTAGGTTCACTGTTTTTGGTACTTACGTCTTTAAAAGCAAACTTTAACATTTTTTACAGATGTCACGTTGTAGTCCTGTTTACGTTCCATAAATAGAAACCGGAAGACACGTCAAAAATAATGTGTGTGCTGTGGAAATCAAAATAAAATGGACGATACGAAAACACATACCGTGACGATACTGTTAAATCTGTATGTATGATCTTGGACATAAAAAAGAGAAATCTTATTATTTTCATTAAAAAAACAAAACGTTTTTAAAAGAATTTAAATAAAGTGTTTATTATTCATACATAGAAAGACAAGCCAATTTGGAGTAAATCAGCGCCCGTTAGTGTTACTGTTAGGGCTAGGCTGTAAAAATACAGAAAGGAGTCTCTATTACATTCCCATCGACACCCTTCCGACATCCTAGTATAGGGAACTTGATAGTTTCCAAGTCAGACTACCACACTTCACAAGGGGGGCGAGTTGGAAATAATTGTTTTACTTGGGAGGGCGAGTTGTCTCGAAAAGGGGGGCGAGTAAGAGGGGGACTTGGATTCAGCTGACATAGCACATGTTTTACAATTACAAGAATTGTCTTTACAGAGATTAATGAAATTCAAAAAACCTACCAACGAGAAATTATTGCAATCTAATGAAGGAATGATACACTCAATCTATTATTAACAATGATGATGTGTCCTTTTCGCCAATTTTTTTTTTTGTTCCAGATATTTCTTTGGAAATGCAGGTGTTGTTTTGCGCCTCCTATCTAGAGATCTATTGAATTATTAGACTGACGAGTTATGTCCCCTGGCTCGTACCTCGGCTATATCCAATAGATTGAGACAGGCAATCGTCAGTCTATTGAATTATTTCCCTTGTCAGTGATACCGACACACTCGAGTGATATATACCGGCGTACTGGGTTTTTTTCAGTTACATTAATTTGCTCTCGAAGTATTAACCTCTCCCATTTTTGCTAGAGCGTACAGAGTTAAGCGTTGACCTATTTCTAAGTGAGGGAGATGAACACAAAAGAGGGGTAGCAGTGTACATAAATGAGCAACTGAAAGCAGAGGAGTTAAAAATCGTTAGTAATTGCCAAGAAAGTGTATGGATAAAATTAAAGTTGAAAGGGAGTGATGAGCTATTAGTAGGATGTATTTATAAGAGTCCTAATAGTGATAAGGAAAACTTGTCATTATTAAATAAGATGATCATTAAAGCCTCACAAATGAAACAATTTTCTCACCTGCTGATAATGGAAGACTTTAACTACCCTAAATTAGATTGGACAAACTGGAATCGTAACGGAGACAAGGAAGGGGATGCGTTTATGGAGAGCATTAGGGACAGTTTCTTATATCAACATGTAGAAGGATATACAAGAACAAGAGAGAACAGTGAACCCAAAATTATAGACCTCATATTTACTAACGAGGATGACATGATGGATAGGATTGTACATGAAAGTCCACTAGGACGTAGCGATCATTGTGCCTTGCTTTTCAAGTTTAATTGCTACTATGAGATAAAAGGGAATGCCATACAGAGATGGAATTTCTACAAAGGAGATTATACAGAAATGGCAAAGAAAATGGATTATTGACTGGAAGACCACCCTGAGCGAAAAAGACCCAAACACATCCTTTGAGTTATTCCTCAAAGCTTTCGAGAGAGCGAAAGAGAAATGTATGCCAAAATGTAGCAGTAAAGCTGGGACCAAAGCAAAAAAACACAACCACCTACCATTGGACGAACGAACAATTCAGGAAATAAAACATAAACATCGATGTTGGACAAGATATATGGAGAACAGAGACCCCAAACAATACAAGTAATTTGCAAGATCTAGAAACAAAGTAAAGACCATGGTAAGGAAAGCAAAAATACAAATGGAAAAAAGAGATAGCAGAGAACGCTAAAGTAAATCCAAAGAAGTTCTGGCAATATGCAAACTCCAAAAGAAAAACTAAATCAGGTATTGGAGAACTAAAAACAACAAATAGTAATGGGGAAGTAGATACCGCAAAGCCAACTTCTACAGCAGCGTGCTTACCAGGGAACCTGATGGAGATATACCACAACTAGAAGCGTGCCAAATTCAATATCCATTCACAGAATCAAAATTTGAGAAATCAGAGGTAAGAAAACTACTACTGGGCATTAATCCAAACAAATCACCTGGTCCAGATGGTCTGCATCCAAAAGCCTTAAAGGTGTTAACAGAACCACTTACAATAATATTTAATGTATCAAAAGATACCGGGATAGTTCCAAATATATGGAAGCTAGGAAACATTGTAGCATTGTTTAAAAAAAGGAGCCAAAACAGACCCTGGTAACTATAGACCGGTAATCTTGACAAGTATCATATTTAAGCTGATGGAGAAACTAGTAAAAAAAACAAATAGTAAGTCACATGACTAAGAATAAATTATTTAGCCAGAAACAGTTTGGTTTCATATCAGGCAGGTCAACAACATTACAACTTCTTAAGGTAATGAATGAATGGACAGAAATCCTGGATAACGGTGGTAGTATTGACTCAGTGTATATGGACTTCATGAAGGCATTTGATAAGGTACCACACAAGAGGCTTATTAAAAAAAATGGAGAGGTATGGCATTAACAATAAGACAATAAACTGGGTAAAAAACTTCCTAACAGATAGAAAACAAAAGGTATCAGTGAATGGGGCTGAATCCATTAGCCATGATGTCACCAGCGGAATTCCACAGGGCAGTGTGTTAGGGCCCATTCTCTTTGTGATCTTCATCAATGATATGCCAGATCATGTAGATTCAGAGGCATATCTTTTTGCGGACAACACAAAAGTCTATAAAGAAATTAAAACCCAGACAGATACCACAAGTCTGCAGAAAGATCTGGATAACTTACAAGAATGGTCAGACAAATGGCTACTTAAGTTCCATCCAAACAAGTGCAAAGTAATGACAGTGTCTAATAAGAGGTGTCTTAGTTGATGACCAATTAAATTATTCACAACATATACAGCAGAAGTTGCGTTTTCAGCTCATTGGAACCAATGATTATTTGTATCTTTTTGTCCGTAGCATTAGCTTGAATTAAGGTAAGCATAACGTGTGCGATTTTGCAGAACATTTAGCTTAAACTATTATTTTGCTTTCCAATCATTCGATTTTTAGCGTTTCTGAAGAAGATTATTCCAGAAACGCGTCATGCGCACTAAATTTGATATCTACGTTTTTATCATACTGGGATTAGACAACAGGCTAGGCATATACACATCCTCTTCAATAACAAGAATTTTTTAGAAGTTACTTATCTCTTGATTTATATGTGTCTGTTTTAACTTAGGTTACATAGGACAATGATCATGGTAGTCATGGTGATGCATAAGTTGCGTTTTCAGCTCATCGGAACCAATGATTATTTGTATCTTTTTGTCCGTAGCTTTAGCTTGGATTAAGAATAAGCATAATATGTGCGATTTTGCAGAAATTTTTGAAAAATTCTTCGAGATAAAATTCTGAAAATCATAGAGAAATAAGTTAGCCAATTTTATGCGAGTTGTTTTTGCTGAAACAAAAGTGGCCCAAATGTTTATACGTCACTTCACCGGTGGCGATATATTTATAAGTTTATATATGAATCGAAAGGAAAGAAAACATACAACTATATCAATTGAATGGAACACTTTAGTTTGGATTGTATAGGCTTGTAGCAGCCGTTATTTTTTTTCTGAAAACTACGCCTTGGCTTTCAAAATCAAGATTTGATCTGTTAAAGTGTTGTGAGAAGATATTGCCCATCCGTGACCGTGACCAAAACAAAGACGATTTCACTATTTGTGAGAACATTTTAGAAAGACGCAGACATATAAAGGTTAAAAATGAGAATATTTGAAGGTAACAAATACTCATTTACCAACAAAAAGGACACACAATGCAAAGCTGAAACATTTTTATATCGACAACAGCTGGGGAATACTCTATCTGACGTCCTGCACAACCGCAAATCTGACATTGTATCGAAAATCCGAGAAGTTGCAAATATACACAAATACCGCAGAAGATTGAAGGGAAATTGTATAGAACATGAATCCCTTTATATGTCACTGAGACTTTGTTATGAATATGATATAAGTGAAAAGGATCTGGCACAAAATTTGATTCATGAATTGTTTATTTGTGAAGGGAACCTTGATACTATTTTTAGCATTCTACTTCCGGGTCATGTGATCAAAACACAATCAGCTGTCAATCGCTTTTTACACGTGCTTTATCCAGGTTTTATGTCAAAAACTATGAGGAAGAAATCAATTGCATCATTTCACTTTTATCTCGGAAAAATATGCGAGACTAGAGATAAACTAAGTGACGGTAAAACGGATATATTGGACCGACCTTTTGAAATGGACGAAATATACAACCCTTTGTCTGCAGCGGCGGTGTGTAGAGACCAGGAAATGGTCCTTCTTCTTTTGAGA
The DNA here is from genome assembly GCA_963383655.1 of Bathymodiolus septemdierum. NCBI lineage: Eukaryota > Metazoa > Mollusca > Bivalvia > Mytilida > Modiolidae > Bathymodiolus > Bathymodiolus septemdierum. The sequence continues at coordinate 5,460,697 of OY726524.1, forward strand.
TATGGGGCAAACTCTTTTAAAGAACTTGGAGATGCAAATACTTCAGATCCATTTGAGAACTTGATAACTGGACTTAATAGTATTTATATTTTTAATAACTCTGTTTTAAATTCGGAAACCATCGAGGCCCTTTCAGATGAAGGGAAAAAAGGGTTTCAGTGTCTCTATGCATTCATGAGAGCAGTGAACAGGGTAACTTTCGATGCCAGTACACATATCAAGTTGGCCGAAGAGGGAGAAGAAATGACAGAGAAAAAAGAAAGGAAATCCTATAATCTTCACCTTAGGCTTGCCAATAGTTTTGATTATAAACAATTCATGGGTGTGCGAACCTTACAACATTTATGTCGTTGTTCCATCAGAACAGCTCTGTCACAAACTTCATTCAAGTCACTACCAGCAGCAATCCAGACTCTTCCATTGCCCATAACGGTGAAGGCCTATATTGATTTGCAAAGTGATTGAAATAGTCCGACCTTATCAAAGTCTTCTGCAAAAATCACATAATATATTTTTATTTTATTTTGTACATGATGTTTAAGTACTAGACTTTTGATTTTAATTTCAAATGCTATCAGTTGCATATACACGGGTCATTATAAAAAAAATGGAGATATTGGAAATCATGAAATGAAAGAAAACCAACTTATTTTTAAGAACAATTTAATACAACTAACATGTTACTGACAATCTTGACTAAGTTTCTTCACCAGTTGCAAGTCTTAAAGACATTTGTAATATCATTGTTATATGCTGAAGAGATAAGGAGGTAAATGATTTTGTCAGTGGTGTTACCTGATTAAAAAAATCAATGCTGAGAATCCAATTTTGATTTTTTCATTTAAAAAATTATAGTTACCTGTACATGAACATATTGAAAATGCCTCCAGTACATTACCTCTAACCATTTATTTTACTGACAAATGCCCATACATACTGAAAAAATAATCACAAATGGCAAACAAAGGAGTTTGTTTCATTTTTTAGATTTTTTACTTACAAAATATCCTGTTAATAAAAGATTGATGATAAAATTTCTTTATTAGATAGCTGTTTATTGTACTATTAAATAATTCTGTATAACTTTCAACTTACAAATGGGTCCATGATTACTTAAAGAAGTTTATAAACACAAACGTCAAGGTAACATCACTGACATTTTGTAACATCAATGACTTAATATGTAACATCAATGATTTAATATGTAACATCAATGACTTAATATGTAACATCACCGACTTAATATGTAACATCACTGACACAAATAGTGTAATATCTAAAAAACTGCAAAGATGTATATCTTTTAAGGTTTTAATTTCTAATGGGTTTGTTGAACTATTGTTTGATGGAAAACATTCAAATATTGACTGAAAAATTACATTTTCATTAGTTACATGTAGTGTAATAAATGTAACAGCACTGACAACATGGGTAGCACTACTGACATATTGAGTGTCCTGATAGAAAAACAAGAAAAAATAGCCTGATTAGTTATTATAAGTGCTCTAATATTTAATTTTTAAACATGAAAAAAATAAAAAAAGTACATAGTTTAACTTTTACTTTTAAAATGATGTTTCTTTAAGATTGATTTTGATTGTAACAGTACTGACAAAATTGGTAACATACATGTACATAACTGACACAAAAATAATGCTTTCTTTTGTTTTACTTCAACATCTTCTTGTTTGACCTCATATAAGCATACATTAGTGTTGCATTAACTACAGTATGTCTTTTCCATGGAGAACTTTCAAATTAGCAGCCCTTTTCAATGCCCCTCCTATGCCATCAGGTGCACCCTTTCCATGTCCCGATTCATGGAAATTCCATGTCCCGTTCTTGAATCCTCCTTCCTCCAGCTCTCGAGAAAACATATAAAAGTTGGTTTTTTGGCGGTACTGTGTGGAAGGGCCATCACTAAAGAAATGAATGGTACATGTATCAATCTGTGGAAAATGTCTTTGGATTTCATCTAGAACAGGACTGAGATATGCCCATATTCCAGCCGGACTATGGTTATAAGAGAATCAGATACTGTGTAGAAGGATGTAGGATTTCTTTGCTGTTGCACATAATATACGCCAGTGTGAAGAGTTATTTGAGATTTAGACACACCAAAATGCATGATTTGGATTTCCTTTGACATTTTAGACAAATAATTCTCTGCAAAGTCAATATGTAGCAATACATCATTCTTCTTTAAACTAGATTTGAGATCTCTGTAATGTTTCATTTGACATGAAATGTTGAAGATATGACGCTTGTACCTAACTAATTCTTCTGAAAACTTATCAACTACATGTAACTGACTGAGTGATCCTTCAATTTCTTCTTTAGTTGTTGCAGTAATTTCTTTTTTCTTTGATTTTTCAGTTCTTTTTTATTTCTCCATTCACTCCATATTACATCTTCATTTTGGTCATATTCTTGATCTATTGTGTTACAGTCTCCACACATAGTACATTCATTATAATACATACAGCTTTTGTTTTCCACATTGCAGACTGATAGAGAAACAAGATCTTTTGCATTAAAAAATGATTTTCTGTTGGTATTAGATTCTTAGAATACAAAGACTTTACTAGTAGTGAACAATTTTCGTGAAGCTTGCAAGCACATGTATCTGTCCTTTTCTGTTGGACTTACAACCCAGAATGGTCTTAGCCTACAAAAACTGGTATAGTTTATTTTGACCAGTTTTTGTCCCTCAATAAATGTTTTATATAGATTTTTCATGCTGTCATTCATTATTCTTTTCTGCTTCTTTACTTTCAGTCTTGTGATTGTTTGCTTTACTCCTGCTGTTAATCTACTGACGTCATCTCTTTCAAAAAAGTCTCTTACAATTTTCCCCATTCTTTTTGTAAGACATTCTTTTCTCTTTCGGTTGCCATGCGACCTGGTCAGGCCCATGTCATCTCTCACATACATGTAGCTTAGTAACTGATACTTTTTTATAAGTCGACCGGAGAGCATAGTTGCAATATTCTTCTACAATTTTCTTCCACCATTTTTGTAGGATTGTCTAAGTTCGTGAACAAAGATTATTATGGTAAACAAGGGTTTTTCTTACAGTTTTCTTGGAAACTTACTAATAATTATATATTGATTCATTTAATTTATTCTTTATTTTAAACAAAATTTGTATTTCTGTAATTAAACACTATCTTTTTTGATTAACAAATCAAAAAAATGATATGCCATGATTTATGAACAGATACAATGCTAAAAATGATAACTTCATCATCAAGTTTAAAGTAGGCAATGGTATGTAGTTCTTATGATTTAAGGTTTTGTAATTCTTGATGAATTCAGACTGTGAATTATTTCCTTTTAAATTATTTTTGTGTTTGATTGTGAGACTCTTATCAATTTGGAGTTCTTAAGTTTGTCATACTGAAATTAAATCTCTATTGATTTTCAAATGCATACTTTTTTTCTTGGAGGCATTTTGAAGTCTGTGTACTTTAATTTTCTTAAGTAAGTCATGTTACATCATATGTCAGTGATGTTACAGTGCAAGGAAAAAGGTGTTTTTTTGAAATTTTTCCATAAGAAAAGTTCAAACTTTTGTTATATGAACATGACTTTTGATTTTTATATATAGCTTACACAAATTGGTGTTTTGTTTCAGTACTTTGATATTTTGAGTTTAGTAACGTCATTGATGTTACCATTTCTACAAAACGGGAAAATGAAAGAACTGTGTTTATAAAACAACACAAAAATGTTCAGTAATGAAAATATCATAAACTTTTGTAATAAAGAATATCATTTCATCTTTATTAACAAAATCATTGAAACCTTAAAGTGAAGTTCTTTATTACAGTCATCATAATGTCAGTAACATCACTGACAAATACATTGAAAAAACATTATAACTTAAAAATAATTGCTCCCTAAGCAACAGGAAGTTCATAACTGCAACATGTGCATCATGCAGGTTTTTTCAATCATTTTATTTTTTATTTCTCATTTGTCTTATAACATGAAAAGGTTGTAACATCAATGACGACAAAAAGTGACTTCCATAAGGTTTACCTACCTTTTTGACCATTTTTTGTTGTTTTTCCATTAATATTTTCCCTCCAACTTCTCAGCATCAGCAACCAACAGGAAATGGTTAGGAAGAAACTATTTCTTTATTTTATTAATATCAGGAAAGATAACTCTTGTAAGGTACCAAAACTTTAAAAGTAACACCACTGACAGAAATTTTGAAAGAGAATTTTTTTTATTAATATAAAAAAAAATTGTTCTTCTCAGTTTGTTATTGACAGCATTTTTCATTTGCACAACATTTGCTTTGAAAATTGATAAAAAAAAAATTATTCAAACAAAGACAGTTTAATACCCCAAAAATATGTGTAAAGTTGGTGGAACAGGTTTGAAACATTAAAATATTGGCATTTTTAAGATCTATTAGAATAAATGTAGAAAAAATGTTTGGTTTTTTGTGCTGTTGAAGCATATAATTATGTTCTGTCAATTTATATGAACAATATGACCCATTTTTTAAAGTCCAATTTATTAACTAAGCATAAAAAACATGTCGAAACTGGTATGTCTCCAAATTTTAATAATGACCCATACATATACAGTGACTCTTGGCTTAAACCATTTAGTCAGGATCTGTGAAAAGCTATTTTAATGTACATGAACATGTGTTCAAATATGTAGTGAGAGAATGCTAATTAATTGAAGAGCTCTTTCAGTCAATTATATTTAGCTCTCTACTTGTATAAGAGAGATATCTAATTAATTAAAGAATTATCTAATTAATTAGAGAGCTCTCTGGTACACTCAGAGATATCTCTTGAAGAGCTCTTTAATTCAATAAGAGAGTTCCACAATTCAATAAGAGATATCTCTAAATTAAGGAAAGAGATCTCCAAGTTGATTAGTGATTTGTAATAGAATTAGAGAGTTCATTAAGGTCATATAAGAGATCACACTAAATGAATTGCAAAACTCTTATATTCAATTTAATAAGAGAACTCTGCTATTGAATTAAAAATCAATTCAGTTAGAGATACATTTTTTGTGTGTATATATATGTTAAAATGAAGCACCCTAGGCTATGGGTCAACATCAGAATTAGCTCTTTAGATCAAATGATGCTTCGTTGTATCATTTTTTACTCCTGACTGAATGGATATGTTGATTCTGATATTTTTGTAATTTATTATTCCAGTTTTATATAATAGTTAGGTCATCTGTGATATAATATATTTGATTAGTTTTAACAAATGAATTGGTAACCATAGTGATTAATAACCTACCATTTCTATTGCCTTGCCTGGTCGATTTTACATATCATTTTCTTAAAATTCAGTAATGGAAACATTTATGTTATAAATCATCAGGGTGCATAGGATCAGAAAAATAAGGGCTACAATGAAAAAATAAAAAGATGCCTTCTCGAAAACCAGGATGTTTTTGACGTGCACAAATGGAGACTCTAGGGTCTATGTGGTCCAATCCTGGCTGTAGATTTTAAGTTTGCACTAATGTAGTCCCCATGGTATTTGTATATGGAGTTTTTGTTGTTATACATGTGGTCTAAACTATAGACTAATGAGAAAACTAATTCTAAAATTTTCTTTTAGAACCAAGAATGGAAATGCAATTGTATTTGACATGAATCAGCTTTGTGATATAAAGTTTTAATTTTGTACCAAATGGTGGTCGTGTGTTATATTGGGTTCTAATCTTGCGGTATCAAAATCTGACATGCTATGATGGGCAATAATATAAACCTTTTTTACATGTACCAGTTTAGTGATACAGACCTCATGTCAGCCTCTGGTTTTCATCAAAGCAGTTTAATAAATTTTTAGTCAAATGTGTAGTGTGCATGGAATATGGTGGGATATATTATTTATTGTTTTTAAATACAAAAAATGTAGTTATTTTATGGATTCTCTAAGATGTACATTATATTCGAATGCATGTTTTATTTATTTTTTTTGCATGTAATGCTGTGATATAGTTTAAAAAATTAACACGTGTGTAATATTTTATTTATTTCCCATCTTTTATATATTTATTTAACATATATCCAAGATTAATTATTTAAGAATTGAATGCAATCTTTTGTAATTTATTGGCGTGTGAAAGCGTTGATGGAAGTACATTTTGTATGAAGCGTGGTAAATAAATTTAATGTCCTCCCCTTTAAAACTGTAAAAATTACATACGGTACAATACTTTTTAAATGTTAGCCCAAACTTTAAACTGAAATGTCGATTCATGTCCTGGACATGTGACCACAAAAAATTTGAACAAAATTGTATTAAAAAAAAAGAGGGTTGCTAGTCATACATGTACATTGTAGATAATATTAAGGACTATCAAATATATTTTTGTATGGTTTTAAATGTATATTTTTACTTGTAATTACTACATGTCACATATGCATGCTTATTTTTATGGTTAATTTACACTAAAGTATATCAAGAACCATTCATTTCATTTTTAGTCTTTTTTTCATTATAACATTGGGTTGTCTCCCTTATCGAGACAAATTCAATGAAAACATTTAATGATTAACATACTTTCACTGTGATCACATTTCAAACATCAGTATTTTATTTGAATTGCATTTTCAGACATTTAAAACAAAAAATTTATTCATCTTAATGTTGTGTTTTAACTTATTTTGTTCCATTTTATTTAAACATTTTATATTCATATCAAATAAAAACATGGTTCTTTAGTTTTTATTCTTTCTTCTATTTCACTATTGATTGATTGGTGTTTAACACCAACTTTAGCAGTATTTCAGCTACATCGTGGCATTACTCAGTGGGTCAGACTGCTTCTTGTATTTGTCTGTAGATCAACAAGAGGTCAACATTGACGTGTTATCTCTCTCATTATATAAATGGGGGTCATCATGACCGTGATCGTATGGTAATTGGATTTACAACTACCTATTCAATTAGTTCCTATCACCACTAATGTTGTGAGTTCGAATTCCCCTTATACTTTAAACATATTTTATTGTTCAAAAAGACAAAAGGATAAGACACAAGTTAAACAACTTAGACAGTCTTCTCCCATTACATATATTACAAAATACACAATTGAACATTATAATATTTAATTACACAAATTTATAAACGTTTATAGTGAACGAAGGCATGAAGATATATATAAAAAAAACAATTAAAACCTCATGGAGCCTCATTGACTATATGATCAACATATAGATAACTATTGATACATATCAAACAGACCCAAATGTGTACTACATGGCAATGGACATATTAAATTTCATTCATGTATTTGGATTTAGTTGCGGAAAATATTTATGGTAAATATTTTTGTTTATTTTGTAAGATCAAATAGTCTTCAAAGATCATCCAGAGGTTTTATTTTCAATTATGATCATTCGAATACCACGTTAGCATTTATTTATCAAAATGGTATACCTGTAAGGGAATTCACCTGGTTGTTTTCTCTACAATTATACTGAAAAACGACCAGTATCTTTAATATATCTGTGAATAATTAAAAATATTTCACAATTTGCTTCATCTGATAGAAAATCATTTCCAGATATCAACATTTATTTCTACCCCATTCATATTCCCCTTATGCGAGGTGTACTCAATGCAACATTATGTAATAAAGTTTATCAACGACAGGTCGGTGGTTTTCTCCAGGTACTCTGTTTCCTCCACCAATAAAACTAACCGCCATGATATAGCTGAAATATTGTTGAAAGTGGTGTTAAACAACATAACCCGTAAAATAAATGTACATGACTATTTATGTGTGTACTGCACCAGTGTCTTCACATTATTATATTCTCGTGTAAAATTGTTAGGAAATTTTTAAGAAATTGAACTCAATTTTTGTTCCTGTATGGACTCGCTCGAATGTTGACATTGAGTGATTGTTGTATATCTCCAAATGATCAATTTTTAAGTTCTACCACGGTGAGAAGGAGTTACATTCGATGAGATGATGGTGATGTTCACTTTATGCCAGAATTTAACATTAGGTTATATGTCAAAAACTGAATCAGATTTTTTTTTTTTTCCTCCACCAAAATCAGAATATTTTTTTCAGCAACATTGGGAATCAGAATATTTTTTTAGAAAAAAAACCATAATACCTATTTTATAGTCTTTGGTTTGATGTGGTTTGACGCGACCAGGGCTTGAACCCTTGATTGATCACACTGGTGTTAGCACGCTAACCATTAGGCCACCGATGTGGTTTGACCTGAGCAGGACTTGAACCCTTGATCGATCACACTGGTGTTAGCACGCTAACCATTAGGCCACCGATGTGGTTTGACCCGACCAGGGCTTGAACCCTTGATCAATCACACTGGTGTTAGCATGCTAACCATTAGGCCACTGATGTGGTTTGACTCGACCAGGGCTTGAACCCTTGATCAATCATACTGGTGTTAGCACGCTAACCATTAGGCCACTGATGTGGTTTGACTCGACCAGGGCTTGAACCCTTGATCAATCACACTGGTGTTAGCACGCTAACCATTAGGCCACCGATGTGGTTTGAACTGACCAGGGCTTGAACCCTTGATCAATCACACTGGTGTTAGCATGCTAATCATTAAGCCACCGATGTGGTTTGAACTGACCAGGGCTTGAACCCTTGATCAATCACACTGGTGTTAGCATGCTAACCATTAGGCCACTGATGTGGTTTGACTCGACCAGGGCTTGAACCCTTGATCAATCATACTGGTGTTAGCATGCTAACCATTAGGCCACTGATGTGGTTTGACTCGACCAGGGCTTGAACCCTTGATCAATCATACTGGTGTTAGCACGCTAACCATTAGGCCACTGATGTGGTTTGACTCGACCAGGGCTTGAACCCTTGATCAATCACACTGGTGTTAGCACGCTAACCATTAGGCCACCGATGTGGTTTGAACTGACCAGGGCTTGAACCCTTGATCAATCATACTGGTGTTAGCACGCTAACCATTAGGCCACTGATGTGGTTTGACTCGACCAGGGCTTGAACCCTTGATCAATCACACTGGTGTTAGCATGCTAACCATTAGGCCACTGATGTGGTTTGACTCGACCAGGGCTTGAACCCTTGATCAATCATACTGGTGTTAGCATGCTAACCATTAGGCCACTGATGTGGTTTGACTCGACCAGGGCTTGAACCCTTGATCAATCATACTGGTGTTAGCATGCTAACCATTAGGCCACTGATGTGGTTTGACTCGACCAGGGCTTGAACCCTTGATCAATCACACTGGTGTTAGCACGCTAACCATTAGGCCACCGATGTGGTTTGACCTGACCAGGGCTTGAACCCTTGATCGATCACACTGGTGTTAGCACGCTAATCATTAAGCCACCGATGTGGTTTGACCTGACCAGGGCTTGAACCCTTGATCGATCACACTGGTGTTAGCACGCTAACCATTAGGCCACCAATGTGGTTTGTCCATTAGGTTTATATCAACAAAAATATACAGTCAAACCTGTATTAAGAGGCCACCTTTGGGACAAAGTAAAAGTGGCCTTATAAGACATGTGACTTCTTAAAAGAGGTTCAATTTATATGAAGTTTTCAATGACAGGACAATAAAAATGTGACCTTTTAATACAGGTGACTGTTTAATAGAGGTGACCACATGGGCAGGTTTGACAGTATATTTAAAGAATCATTCTGTGTAATCACGGTGTCAATAAAATGGTGTTATAGCTGTCAATACTATTTAATAGTGCCTGCTTTGTATTAGACCAACACACTCAACTGGATTTGTATAGTGCTAGCTCACAGAAACAAGAGTCCACAGGTATAAATGTTGCCTCACTCTGGCACACTATCCTACATCTTACCTAACAAGTCCTCGCTTGTTCTTACACTTTAATGCTGTGTAATAAGAGGCAAATACCAATTTTTATAGTTTGCCCAACCTGAGAGTGATCCCATGATTTTCTGCATTCATGAATTAACACATTTCACAAATGACTGGATACAAATCCTTAAACCAACAGGGGACCTCGTTGTGGTGATCGTATGGTAGTTGGGTTTATAACTACTTATGCAATCGGTGCCTGTCGCCACTAACATTTTGAATCCCGTTTAGGCGAGGTTTACCCAATACAACATTATGTGATAAAATTTATCAGTGACTTGTGGCAGGTCTTTGGTTTTCTAGGGGTACTCCGGTTTCCTCCACCAATAAAACGGACCGTCACGATATAACTGAAATATTGTTGAAAGTGACGTTAAACACCATAAAAAAACATAACTCTAACCCTTAAACCAACTTTAAACATAATAATCAAAGAAAATCAACTATAAGTTAACAAAATTGTATTATAAATTAAGTTAACAAAATGATATTACATATTAAAGTTCTACAATATTTCTTATAAACAATAATAAATTTGGCATTTGTGCAGTGGTATTTTGAACACTTAGACATGAGATTTACATAGTGTGTCATCTGCCATTTTTTTTACTAATTGTAAAAAAAATATTTTATTACATGTACATGGTTCTAGGAGTTGTGGATAAGAGATGTGTACCACCTCTCCACTACACCGCTACCCCCACCCCTTTTTTTTGAACCACAGAAATCAATGTGATCACAAAATTAAATAGCAGGTGCATTATTTCAGTTCCTGTAAAAGAAAATGTATAAATTCAATTGTCTTCTGTTGAGTGGTCTATGAGGAGGACATATAAACCCCACCTCTTTTTATTGAAGTCCCTGTACCAAGCCAGGAGAGTGAGTGGTCAGGGATATGTATTAAGGATATCAATTTTGCCTCGTCAATTTTGGAATTTGATTTTGGAACTGTTCCAACAGTGTGGTATTTTGGAACTGTTCCAACAGTGTGGTATTTTTTGTTTTCCATTTTATTACCCTGTATCACAATAAAACCCCTGCTTGCCTCTGGGAACCCCAGAAATTAATGTGGAAACACAATAGCAGGTACTAACAAATTTGTGTCCTTATAGAAGGTTATGATTAAGTTTCTGGTTGTTTTCTAGTAGGGGTTGCTGGTCTGAGGAAAATATGACAGACAGCAAGACATAGTGATCCATATGTGCCAACTCTCATGCAGACGACACAAGCATAATTTATTAAACAATAACATGTAAATTTGATTTGGACATGAAATTATTCCTGGCTTGAAATAAGTCAGGATAATCTCATTAATTAGGATCCATCACCATTCTGATGTCTGTGTACCTAGGAGGAATGTCAGGATGACCTGATGAAGGGAGTGATTGTTGTTAAAGGTAAAGTGAATGGATGATTCTTGTTAAATGATAGGTGAACCATTTTTCAGCTACAGTATATAATCATGGTGAGAACAAGTCACTTACTGACATTTATTGCCATATTCAGCATAAATTAAACAATTTTTCAGCTATATCGCGAGTACCAGACCTACTGGGGCAGTATTAGCCTGGACAGATATAACAAATTTATCGGTGAAACCCCCAGCCTTAGGTAGGTGTCAGGAAACCTTAACACTTGCTACACATAGCACTGTGGTCTGAGAAACAGCTTTGTTAACACATTCAACAAAAACATCAATAGATTTGTTCTGAAAATTAAACAACGTGCACAAAATACATAACACTTTGGAGAAAACAGGTTTATCAAAGAAAACAAAAAGATTCCTTCTGTAAATATTGAAATGACGTACAGAGAATACATAAAACTAGGAAAACAGCTTTGGCATTGGATAAAACATTGACCAGATCCTCTAACATCCCATTGGATAAAACATTGACCAGATCCTCTACTAACATCCCATTGGATAAAACATTGACCAGATCCTCTAACATTCCATTGGATTACTGTAACTTGCTTACGAACGACAGAATCACAAGTGGCTGTACATCCTGTGGGTTGTCTTACAGAGAAACAGTCATCATAAAAATTTAAAAAATAAGACAATTTCTGATATCATATCACAGGTAATCAGTTGTTATGTTCCAATAAATGATATATTTTCAGAATTTTTATCTGTGCCTATATCAATAATAGCATCCAAATCAACTCTAGAAAGTTCCGTTATCTCACCTAAACTAGTTTTTCGTGAAACTTTGCGTGATATTTTTCTTTGTGAAGGAGACGGAGATATCGTGTTACATAATGATATCTCTTTAATACTGCCATTAACTGAATGAAGGTCCTCTGATTCATTAGAAACAACTCGCTTCCTTTCATCATGTGTTCCATAATGGTCTACAATACGAAAAGCCTCCAGAAATTCATTAAAATCAATAGATCCATCTTTGTTTATGTCAATACTGTGAGCAATGTCTAGAATGTCAGACTCGGGGACCTTAAGCCCTTGGTGCTTTATCAACATTTTAATTGTCTCCTCAAACTCATCCATTGATATCTGACCTAAAAATAGAATGTTAAAAACCATGGAAGAATTATTAATTGATGGACGGGTCTCAAGTTTATGTATGTGTTTGTGTGTTGGGGGTGGGGGGGGGGGGGGGGGGAGGGGGGGCGGATACGCTGGTGCACCAACAGCATGATGGTATAGTAGTTGGATCTACATCTTCCTATGTAATCATTGCCTATTTACACATTTTTTTTTATATTTTAGTCATAATAAATTTATATGTTAAAATAGGACTGCAATTTTCAAAATTTGTATGCACCTTGACCAAAAAACTGCAATTAGGTTTTTTCAAGTTGGAAACATGAAGCACAAGCAAAAACCAATTGGATAATTAATTCCACAGTTGAGTGTATCTTTTAAAAATACACCTTTACTGTCTGATTGATGGGGACCTGTAGCCTACTGTATATACATTGTATAGTCCTTTACAAAAGATGATGATGATTTTTGGTGCTTAATGCCACTTTCAGCAATATTTCAGCTATATCATGGTGACCAGTTTTTAGTGGTGGAAGGAGCCAGAATAAACGGAGAGAACCACTGACCATGGGGAAGCAATTGGTAAACTTTATCACTTACGACGGTGAGTCGGGTGTACCCTTTTTTGTAATTCACAAAGCCGGGCATGAACCCATGCCGTATTAGTGATAGGCTTGTATGAGTTGTTAAATAATCCAACTACCTAACTCATTGAGCCATGGGCCCTTCCTTTACAAGATATATATATAATATAAAAAAAACTCCTTTGTAATGAAAAACAGAGACAATTTATAAAGATTTGAGAACACAAGGTTCCAAAAAATATGCATAAGGTAGAATTGTATGTGTTCAATGAACCCTTCCTTTATATAAAATGGGGTGGATGCATTTTCAAAGTATAGGACATTTTCACAATGTCACCTTCTTGATACAACCCTATCATTGTAGTCACACTGCAGTTTATGACAGCATATTAAAATCTTTAAAATGAATTTGACATTTTTTGCTTACCTGAATTGTCTTTATCAATAATTCTAAAAATAGTTTCCAGGTTGTCCTTGTTTCTGTACAACATCTCAGTCAGTGTTGGTCCATTCTGTAAATACACAATATCTACTGTCAATTCAGTAATAGGCTACGCTTGGCACAGCATGATAGACCCCACCAATTCTACTACACTTAAGTTGTGCTCTAAAACCATAACTGACTGAGGAGGCTTTCGTGGACGTGTTATCAGTCTAATCAGCACCTATCACCACTAAAATTATGAGTTCGAACCCCTCTCAGGTGAGGTGTACTCGATACAACATTATGTGATAAAGTTTGTCAATGAATGGCAGCAGGTGGTTGGTTTTCTCCAGGTACTCTGGTTAGCTCCACCAATAAAACTGACCTCCAGGATATAACTGAAATATTGTTGAAAGTGGCATTAAACACCATAACCCTAACCCATAACTGACTGAGAGGAAATACGCTGGAATACTACAAGAAGACCTTGTCAAAATCAATTCAAAGTAAAAGAAATGCATTAAAAATTTGATGAAAAATAATGTTCAAATTTTGGAAATTGGTATTTTTTGGTCCATTCAATTGTGCTTATCTTGAACACTATAGAGAATATCTTATGACATACTACCAGAAACTCTCAACATGCATAGCTCTGTGATGCTATACTGAGATCAGTGACATCACCATCACAAATCCTTGATAAACATGCTATCATGAATATGTTTTGTTTGAAATGGTCTTATTATCACACCTTTAATATCAGAATTCATCTTAGATGTGGGGCCCGGCTGGCTCAATGAGTTAGGTAGTTGGATTACCTAACAACTCATACAAGCCTATCACCAATACGGCATGGGTTCACACCCAGCTTTGTAAATTACAAAAAGGGTGCACTTGACTCGCAGCCGCAAGTGATAAAGTTTACCATGGTAGGTGGTTCTCTCCGGGTACTCCTGCTTCTTTCACCACACTAAAACTGGTCGCCATGATATAGCTGAAATATTGCTGAAAGTGACGTTAAACACAATAAATCAAATCAATCTTAGATGTGATATTGCTATTGTAAATCCACTCTCCCAAAACAAATCAACATTAGTATATATGTACACAAGAAAAAAATATATGAACAGATATCAATCTACCCATTTTATCTCTCAAAATTTAACATACTGTGCCAACATTTTGCGATGCTCTGCAATTCTAAGTGATAAAAATCATTTCTTATTTGATTACATTATTTTCAGGTGTAAATTTTTGATATCAGGTGAGATTGACCAAAAAAAATCCAGTTATGACAAAATTGTAATCAAATCCTAAATAGGGGGTTTTGGTGTTTAATGCCACTTTCAACAATATTTTAGTTATATCTTGGTGGCCAGTTTTATTTGTGGAGGAATCCCAAGTACCCGGAGAAAATCACCAACCTTCCGTAGGTCACTGACAGTGGTTCTCAATGATTAACATGCTATCAGAATGAAATATTTTTTTTGTGTCAACGTTCATTTGAAATAAATTACTGTATATGTGGTCAAATACACAGGCATTAAAATTTGTTAATATGAAGTTCAAATGAATTCACTAGTTTTTAATTGTGCAATTGTGTTCCCGTGAAAAAACATTTCAAATGAGGGTATTTCTGTTGATTTTTATTTTCATGAATTTACTGAACTCACGAAGATAGTGAAATAAAACCCTCTTAAAATGCATTACAATGAAAATATGGTAGTTGGATTTATAACTACCTATGTAATCAGTGCCTATCACCACTAACGTTGTGAGTTTGAACCCGGCTTAGGTGAGCTGAACTCAATACAACACTATATGATAAAGTTTGTCAGTGACTTACGACAAGTCGGTGGTTTTCATCGGGTACTCCTGTTTCCTCCATCAATAAAACTGACTGCCACGATATAACTGAAATATTGTTGAAAGTGGCATTAAGCACCATAAACCTAAACCTTCTACAGTACATGAATATATATCCGACTAAACCTTATACAGTACATGTATATATACCCCACTAAACCTTCTACAGTACATGAATATATACCCCACTAAACCTTATACAGTACGGTACATGAATATATACCCCACTAAACCTTATACAGTAAATGTATATATACCCCACTAAACCTTCTACAGTACATGAATATATACCCCACTAAACCTTATACAGTACGGTACATGAATATATACCCCACTAAACCTTATACAGTACATGAATATATACCCCACTAAACCTTCTACAGTACAGTACATGTATATATACCCCACTAAACCTTATACAGTACATGTATATATACCCCACTAAACCTTCTACAGTACATGTATATATACCCCACTAAACCTTCTACAGTACATGAATATATACCCCACTAAACCTTATACAGTATGGTACATGAATATATACCCCACTAAACCTTATACAGTACATGAATATATACCCCACTAAACCTTCTACAGTACAGTACATGTATATATACCCCACTAAACCTTATACAGTACATGTATACATACCCCACTAAACCTTCTACAGTACATGTATATATACCCCACTAAACCTTATACAGTACATGTATATATACCCCACTAAACCTTCTACAGTACATGTATATATACCCCACTAAACCTTCTACAGTACATGTATATATACCCCACTATATCTGTGATAGAGATGATACTGGTCAAACATCGTATGATATAGCACAGTATTATCACAATTAGGATCAACTTTTACGATCTTTGACCTCAGTGACCTCCACGGCAGATCCATCTGCATTACAGATTCCATAACTACACACCATTCTAACAGAGTTACCTTTCCTGGGGATAAAAATACAAGATACATGTATAAATTACATTACAGATTCCATAACTACACACCATTCTAATAGAGTTACCTTTCCTGGGGATAAAAATACAAGATGTATGTATAAATAAATTATTAGATATTGGTGTAGTGAGAAAGACTGTTTTATGTTCACAATAGGACAAACCCTGAGGTTGAGGTGATTTCACTTGCTAAGCAAATTTATTATGGTACTAAAGATAATAACTGTCATTCTAATATCTCAAATAACTCATTGAAAACCAACTTGATTTGTCATATTTATATATAAGTTGACATTGAAAAAACAAAATGTACCTGCATATGGATGAAATGACTGTTATACATGTACATTATATGTGGATGAAACATTGTTATACATGTACATTATATGTGGATGAAACAGTATTATACAAGTACATTATATGCAGATGAAACATTGTTAATATACATGTATATTGTATGTGGATGAAACAGTGTTATACATGTACATTATATGTGGATGAAATATTGTTATACATGTACATTGTATGTGGATGAAACAGTGTTATACATGTACATTATATGTGGATGAAATATTGTTATACATGTACATTGTATGTGGATGAAACATTGCTATACATGTACATTGTATGTGGATGAAACATTGTTAATATACATGTATATTGTATGTGGATGAAACATTGTTATACATGTACATTGTATGTGGATGAAACAGTGTTAATATACATGTACATTATATGTGGATGAAACATTGTTATACATGTACATTATATGTGGATGAAACATTGTTATACATGTACATTATATGTGGATGAAACATTGTTATACATGTACATTGTATGTGGATGAAACATTGTTATACATGTACATTGTATGTGGATGAAACAGTGCTATACATGTACATTGTATGTGGATGAAACATTGTTATACATGTACATTGTATGTGGATGAAACATTGTTATACATGTACATTATATGTGGATGAAACATTGTAATACATGTACATTGTATGTGGATGAAACAGTGCTATACATGTACATTGTATGTGGATGAAACATTGTTATACATGTACATTGTATGTGGATGAAACAGTATTATACATGTACATTGTATGTGGATGAAACATTGTTAATATACATGTACATTATATGTGGATGAAACATTGTTATACATGTACATTGTATGTGGATGAAACAGTGTTATACATGTACATTATATGTGGATGAAATATTGTTATACATGTACATTGTATGTGGATGAAACAGTGTTATACATGTACATTGTATGTGGATGAAACATTGTTATACATGTACATTGTATGTGGATCTAATGATTGCTATACATGTATTTGTATGTGGATGAAATATTGTTAATATACATGTATATTGTATGTGGATGAAACATTGTTATACATGTACATTGTATGTGGATGAAACATTGTTAATATACATGTATATTGTATGTGGATGAAACATTGTTATACATGTACATTATATGTGGATGAAACATTGTTATACATGTACATTGTATGTGGATGAAACATTGTTATACATGTACATTGTATGTGGATGAAACATTGTTATACATGTACATTATATGTGGATGAAACATTGTTATACATGTACATTGTATGTGGATGAAACATTGTTATACATGTACATTATATGTGGATGAAACATTGTTATACATGTACATTGTATGTGGATGAAACATTGTTATACATGTACATTGTATGTGGATGAAACATTGTTATACATGTACATTATATGTGGATGAAACATTGTTATACATGTACATTATATGTGGATGAAACATTGTTATACATGTACATTATATGTGGATGAAACATTGCTATACATGTACATTATATGTGGATGAAACATTGTTATACATGTACATTGTATGTGGATGAAACATTGTTATACATGTACATTATATGTGGATGAAACATTGTTATACATGTACATTGTATGTGGATGAAACATTGTTATACATGTACATTATATGTGGATGAAACAGTGTTATACATGTACATTGTATGTGGATGAAACAGTGCTATACATGTACATTATATGTGGATGAAACATTGCTATACATGTACATTGTATGTGGATGAAACATTGTTATACATGTACATTGTATGTGGATGAAACATTGTTAATATACATGTACATTGTATGTGGATGAAACATTGTTATACATGTACATTATATGTGGATGAAACATTGTTATACATGTACATTGTATGTGGATGAAACATTGTTATACATGTACATTATATGTGGATGAAACATTGTTATACATGTACATTATATGTGGATGAAACATTGCTATACATGTACATTGTATGTGGATGAAACATTGTTATACATGTACATTATATGTGGATGAAACATTGTTATACATGTACATTATATGTGGATGAAACATTGTTATACATGTACATTATATGTGGATGAAACATTGCTATACATGTACATTGTATGTGGATGAAACATTGTTATACATGTACATTGTATGTGGATGAAACATTGTTAATATACATGTATATTGTATGTGAATGAAACATTGTTATACATGTACATTGTATGTGGATGAAACAGTGTTAATATACATGTACATTATATGTGGATGAAACATTGTTATACATGTACATTATATGTGGATGAAACATTGTTATACATGTACATTATATGTGGATGAAACATTGTTAATATACATGTACATTATATGTGGATGAAACATTGTTATACATGTACATTGTATGTGGATGAAACATTGTTATACATGTACATTGTATGTGGATGAAACAGTGCTATACATGTACATTGTATGTGGATGAAACATTGTTATACATGTACATTGTATGTGGATGAAACATTGTTATACATGTACATTATATGTGGATGAAACATTGTAATACATGTACATTGTATGTGGATGAAACAGTGCTATACATGTACATTGTATGTGGATGAAACATTGTTATACATGTACATTGTATGTGGATGAAACAGTGCTATACATGTACATTGTATGTGGATGAAACATTGTTAATATACATGTACATTATATGTGGATGAAACATTGCTATACATGTACATTGTATGTGGATGAAACATTGTTATACATGTACATTATATGTGGATGAAACATTGTTATACATGTACATTGTATGTGGATGAAACATTGTTATACATGTACATTATATGTGGATGAAACATTGTTATACATGTACATTATATGTGGATGAAACATTGTTATACATGTACATTGTATGTGGATGAAACATTGTTATACATGTACATTATATGTGGATGAAACATTGTTAATATACATGTACATTATATGTGGATGAAACATTGTTAATATACATGTACATTATATGTGGATGAAACATTGTTATACATGTACATTGTATGTGGATGAAACATTGTTATACATGTACATTGTATGTGGATGAAACAGTGTTAATATACATGTACATTATATGTGGATGAAACATTGTTAATATACATGTACATTGTATGTGGATGAAACAGTGCTATACATGTACATTGTATGTGGATGAAACATTGTTAATATACATGTATATTGTATGTGGATGAAACAGTGTTATACATGTATATTGTATGTGGATGAAACATTGTTATACATGTACATTGTATGTGGATGAAACATTGTTATACATGTACATTATATGTGGATGAAACATTGTTAATATACATGTACATTGTATGTGGATGAAACAGTGCTATACATGTACATTGTATGTGGATGAAACATTGTTAATATACATGTATATTGTATGTGGATGAAACAGTGTTATACATGTATATTGTATGTGGATGAAACATTGTTATACATGTACATTGTATGTGGATGAAACATTGTTATACATGTACATTATATGTGGATGAAACATTGTTATACATGTACATTATATGTGGATGAAACATTGTTATACATGTACATTATATGTGGATGAAACATTGCTATACATGTACATTATATGTGGATGAAACATTGTTAATATACATGTACATTATATGTGGATGAAACATTGTTAATATACATGTACATTATATGTGGATGAAACATTGTTATACATGTACATTGTATGTGGATGAAACATTGTTATACATGTACATTATATGTGGATGAAACATTGTTATACATGTACATTATATGTGGATGAAACATTGTTATACATGTACATTGTATGTGGATGAAACATTGTTAATATACATGTACATTATATGTGGATGAAACATTGTTATACATGTACATTGTATGTGGATGAAACATTGTTATACATGTACATTATATGTGGATGAAACATTGTTATACATGTACATTGTATGTGGATGAAACATTGTTATACATGTACATTATATGTGGATGAAACATTGTTATACATGTACATTATATGTGGATGAAACATTGTTAATATACATGTACATTATATGTGGATGAAACATTGTTATACATGTACATTGTATGTGGATGAAACATTGTTATACATCTACATTGTATGTGGATGAAACATTGTTATACATGTACATTATATGTGGATGAAACATTGTTATACATGTACATTGTATGTGGATGAAACATTGTTATACATGTACATTGTATGTGGATGAAACATTGTTATACATGTACATTATATGTGGATGAAACATTGTTAATATACATGTACATTATATGTGGATGAAACAGTGCTATACATGTACATTAGATGTGGATGAAACAGTGCTATACATGTACATTGTATGTGGATGAAACATTGCTATACATGTACATTGTATGTGGATGAAACATTGCTATACATGTACATTATATGTGGATGAAACATTGCTATACATGTACATTGTATGTGGATGAAACAGTGTTATACATGTACATTATATGTGGATGAAACATTGCTATACATGTACATTGTATGTGGATGAAACATTGTTAATATACATGTATATTGTATGTGGATGAAACAGTGTTATACATGTATATTGTATGTGGATGAAACAGTGTTATACATGTATATTGTATGTGGATGAAACATTGTTATACATGTACATTGTATGTGGATGAAACATTGTTAATATACATGTACATTATATGTGGATGAAACAGTGTTATACATGTATATTATATGTGGATGAAACAGTGTTATACATGTATATTATATGTGGATGAAACATTGTTATACATGTACATTATATGTGGATGAAACATTGTTAATATACATGTATATTGTATGTGGATGAAACAGTGTTATACATGTACATTGTATGTGGATGAAATAATGTTAATATACATGTATATTGTATGTGGATGAAACAGTGTTATACATGTACATTGTATGTGGATGAAATAATGTTAATATACATGTATATTGTATGTGGATGAAACATTGTTATACATGTACATTATATGTGGATGAAACATTGTTATACATGTACATTGTATGTGGATGAAACATTGTTATACATGTACATTATATGTGGATGAAACATTGTTATACATGTACATTGTATGTGGATGAAACATTGTTATACATGTATATTGTATGTGGATGAAACATTGTTATACATGTACATTATATGTGGATGAAACATTGTTATACATGTACATTGTATGTGGATGAAACATTGTTATACATGTATATTGTATGTGGATGAAACATTGTTATACATGTACATTGTATGTGGATGAAACATTGTTAATATACATGTATATTGTATGTGGATGAAACAGTGTTATACATGTATATTGTATGTGGATGAAACAATGTTATACATGTACATTTAAGTGTTATACATGTATATTGTATGTGGATCTAATGATTGTTATACATGTATTTGTATGTGGATGGAATGACTGTTATACATGTACCTGTATGCGGATGAAACAATTGTTATACATGTACATGTAAATGATTGTTATAAATGAATGTCATCAATAACCCATGGCTAATCACACTCAAATATTTTCCACTGAACACCTGTGGAACACTTGAAAGAAAATTCTTCATTTTGGATTTGTATAATAACTTTTAATACAATGTTTTTCCACTTACTAACCAAATAAAGTACCAAAGTAATGTGAAATAATTTTCTGGTCTATCAGAGTGTAAAATAAGTGCAAATAATTCCCAAGATGAAAACATGTTGGAGCCAATCAGATTTGAGATAAATAATTCATAAGTACAAGGAATTTTCATTCATTATGTGTCCCATGGGTGCTGAGTTGAAAGTATCTGGGTGATCAGATATAGGTGGAGAAAATGAATAATACATGTACAAGCGATTTTTAAAAGTCATTCCAATCAGAAACATTACTGTCCCTGGCAGCCATGTTGAATTTGCAATCGCCACCAAAGACAAACATTTGTAAACTATAACCACTCAATGAACAGTCCAGTCAACTTTGATTCCAACAGGCACATGAAGATGATTTTTAAATCAGTCTTATTTGCATATTCTGTAAAACTATATATTTCACACAAAATTGGATACAATTTTGAAAGTAGTCAGCCTAAAGGACATTCAGGCCAACTTTGGTTAAAATTGGTTCAGTGGTTTCAGAGGAGAAGATATTTGAAAACAGAGGCTCCCAGGAGCCTGTAATCGCTCACCTGGATCAAAGCTGCTTTCAATAACAACACAACTGAACATGAAGTTTTACATGTTCTATCTTAAGCATCCAATTTAGTCAGAGATGGATGCTGTCCTGATGACTTGTCAAAAGTAAGTTAACTAGAAGAAGAACACACATTTAAGCAGCAATTGAAATTTGAGTACTCTGAAACCCTAAGACTGCATTAATTTCTATTTTTAGGGGCCCACTTTGGTTCATCATTGCAAACATTTATAAACAGAAAACTAATATCCAAACACAGAACGTGCTAATGGACGCAGGCTTGGAAGCCTTGTATACTCTAAAGCAGCAGAATTATTTTCCATTCCAAATGTCAAGCTGGAAAACTTTTCTTATATAGTCACTTGTTCAAAAGTAGCTATAAAAAATAAAATGTAGAATTTCTAGCACCGCTGCATTTGGTAAAACTAGCTTTGTCTTCCTGGATTTTGAATGTTCCTGTACCAGCGTATAAGTCTACAATGTATTTTTGCTAGATACAAACTGTACTATCAAATATGTACATGGCCCAGAATATGTACATGGCCCAGAATATGTACATGGCCCAGAATATGTACATGGCCCAGAATATGTACATGGCCCAGAATATGAGTTTCCTATTCTACACTATTCATTTTTTCACAGTCCTTTTCAAACCTTCTGACAAAATTGAGCAGTAACTCCTTTACAGGTAACAGTGACCATTTTGGTCTAAGAATGATGACTTGATTTGTAAACCTTAAGGTGCAATTATAAATCAACATCATGCCTAAGCAGTGTTTGTCATTTCAGGTCTTGTGATATGTAACAACCCTATGTTAACACAAAGTTCTATGCTTAGTAAAGACAGCCATTTTGGCCAAGACTAGTGAGACCATTTGTAAACCAAAAAACATCAAACCTAAGCAGTATTTGTAATACATCACAAAACTATGTTGATGCTCGGTTTTAGTAGCTGCAGCCATTTTGACCAAGATTTGTGACACCATTTGTAAACTGAAGGCTAAAATCATAATATATCAATACACCTCCACAGCATTTGTAATTCTGAGTCTGTGTATGACAACCGTATGTTTAACCTTTGTAATTCTGAGTCTGTGTATGACAACCGTATGTTTAACCTTTGTAATTCTGAGTCTGTGTATGACAACCGTATGTTTAACCTTTGTAATTCTGAGTCTGTGTATGACAACCGTATGTTTAACCTTTGTAATTCTGAGTCTGTGTATGACAACCGTATGTTTAACCTTTGTAATTCTGAGTCTGTGTATGACAACCGTATGTTTAACCTTTGTAATTCTGAGTCTGTGTATGACAACCGTATGTTTAACCTTTGTAATTCTGAGTCTGTGTATGACAACCGTATGTTTAACCTTTGTAATTCTGAGTCTGTGTATCACAACCGTATGTTTAACCTTTGTAATTCTGAGTCTGTGTATGACAACCGTATGTTTAACCTTTGTAATTCTGAGTCTGTGTATGACAACCGTATGTTTAACCTTTGTAATTCTGAGTCTGTGTATGACAACCGTATGTTTAACCTTTGTAATTCTGAGTCTGTGTATGACAACCGTATGTTTAACCTTTGTAATTCTGAGTCTGTGTATCACAACCGTATGTTTAACCTTTGTAATTCTGAGTCTGTGTATCACAACCGTATGTTTAACCTTTGTAATTCTGAGTCTGTGTATGACAACCGTATGTTTAACCTTTGTAATTCTGAGTCTGTGTATGACAACCGTATGTTTAACCTTTGTAATTCTGAGTCTGTGTATGACAACCGTATGTTTAACCTTTGTTCTATTCTTAGTAACAAAGAGAACTACTTAGGAATCATTCTATCAAAGTGTGGCCCCAATCAGTCTGAAAATTGCTTACAAGATACAACTTATCATTATCAAGCTTCAGATCATATATATGAAATCATACACATTATTATAAGCAAAGAAAACTTCAATCGAAAATTTCATCTTTACATTAAACAGGGTTCGTACACTTTTTTTTACCAGAAAATTCAAGTACTTTTCAAGGCACAAATTCCAGTTTCCAAGGACCAATTTTTCTGATACATTTTTATCCAAAATAGTAGATCTGAAGAAAACAATATATCTGAATGCATGACTGTGCAGTTTTCAAGGACCTTTCTCCAAATTCATGAACTTTCAAGTCCTTGATTTTCCTTATTGCCTTTTCAAGTGTTTTCAAGGATTTCAAGGACCTGTTATGAACCCTGATTAAAGAAAAATTCAAAGTTTGGCAAACAGGGAGTAGCTGTCTCACAGGTCTGAGAATTGCTGACACGATACAACTCATCATTACAAAGCTTCAGATCAAATATGAAATCATTACAATTAATAGAAGCCAAGATCTCATTTACTGGGTAAAGTAAAAATTCAAAGTCTTGGCAAACGGGAAGTAGCTGAGCACATGTCTGAAAATCCCTTACACGATACAACTCATCATTATCAAGCTTCAGACCAATATATGACATCATTCCATAACAAAGAAGCAGAGAAATGTCTATAAACCAAAGTTTTCAGTTAGGACAAACAGATAGACGGATGAAAAGAAGGACAGGGTCAATGCAGTACTCTATGGGAAGAGGTAAAAATGTAAATCTGTTAACTACAACTGGTAATCACAAATTTAAATACATAATATAAAGAAAAGCATCCAGAAAAAAAAGAAGTTGAAAATCTATGTTTATTATTCTATTATTGCCTTGAATAATAGTGGTTGAATAGCAGTAAATGATATCATCTAAACTCCTAAAGGAGTGTAAATAAAGAGAAGTTTAAAATCTATGCTTAGTATGCTATAAAGTTCAATAAAGTTGCAGATTATTCAATATGCTAAGGCCAAAATAATTATGTCTGTTTCCTGCTACCAGTACAATTCTTAAAGGGGCACATAAAATTAACATTCCATAAAAATTTGGTTCCAATAGAGCAGACAAGAAGATTTTTAAGTGAATTTCCCATAGGGTCCTATGTTAAACTAAGTTCAGCTGTGCAGCCATCTTGGTCAGAGGGTGGGACCACGAGACACAAATTTGGAAGAGGACCATCCAATGACTATTTTATCAAAGTTTGGTTCCAATTGAACAACTGGCTCCAGACAAGAAAATTTTTATGTGAATTTCCCATAGGGTCCTATGTTAAGCTAAGTTCAGCTGTGGGAGCCATCTTGGTTGAAGGGCCGAACCGCCGGACACATTTTTGGAAGAGAATCATCCAATGACTATTTCATCAAAATTTGGTTCTTATTGAGCAAATGGTTTCAGACAATAAGATTTTTATGGGAATTTCCCATAGGGTTCTATGTTAAATTAAGTTCGGCTGTGGCGGCCATCTTGGTTGGAGGTCTGAAATGCCGGACACAATATTTTTGGAAGGGGACCACCCAAGGATCATTTCAGCAAAGTTTGGTTGAGATTGGCTCAGTAGTTTCAGAGGAGAAGATTTTTTTTTAATTTCATCCCCCCTTTTTTCTATATTTAGCTTGGCGGCCATCTTGGTTGGAAGTCGGGATCACCGGACACAATTTTGGAAGGGGGCCATCCAAAGACCATTCCACCAAAGTTTGGTTGCAATTGGCTCAGTGGTTTCAGAAGATTAAAATGTGAAATGTTGACGGATGGACGACGGACGAAAAGTGATGACAATATATCGTGGCGGTCAGTTTTATTGGTGGAGGAAATCAGAGTACTCGGATAAAACCACTGACCTGTTGCAAGTCACTGACAAACTTGATCACATAATGTTGTATCGAGTACACCTCACCTTGAACAGAGTTTGAATTCAAAGCTCACATGACCAGAAAGGATCATGAGTGTAAATAAGCTACAAAATATTACTAGTATTACATCAAGTACATACATAAAGAATGGAAGAATGTGTCTTAAGAAAATGGATGCCTCCACTTCCAGATAAAGTAAACAAACATTTCTTTCTGCAAATCATAGACATCACTTATTATTATTACAGATATACATTTATCAATAGGGTTAGGGGTTAGGGTTATGGTGTTTAACACCACTTTCAACAATATCTCGATGAGACTATACTAATGTTTAAAGAATATGATAAGGCATGATTTTAATCCTTATATATTACCATAAGCTTTTCCCTCTAAAATAAAATACATCATTAGGATTTAAGCTTTTCAAATATATCAGGGATACTAATACATATATCCATATGTCCCTCATATTTTTATGATAAGGAGTAGTTTTATAAGGATAGAAAAAGAGGCATCAAGTCTGAAATTGAACTTGGACTCCTCTTTATATGCGAGCGAAGCAAGCTCTTTATGGTAATAAATATGTACCTAGGTAATTTTGCTATTTTCAAATCTTATTAAATCTCTTCTGACATACTGACAATAATTTTTTTTTCTGCACACTGGAAGTTAACTTTTGAGATCTTGTAAGGAATGAGAGTTTGATTGAAAGAGACTAGTTTCGACCATAAAAAAGTCGTCCCTGACACATCCCGGTCCAAAAACATCGACACCATTTTGATGCACAGGATGAGCGTGAAATTTGCAGATAATTTTCAGATTCGAGAGCATTCATGGTCGATCGTTCCTGTTTCATATTAGTCAAATAATTTGCTGAAACCAAATGCAGGATGAACAGACATGGGTCAAACTTAATGCCCCAAATGTCTAGGCATAATGTCTAGGCATAAAAATACATACAACTAGAGCTAGTGAAAAGGTTTCATTGTAATCTTGTACAAACTTAAAATACAGACCTACAAATGTTTTATCCAATCTCTGAAATTCTGCAACTAAATGCGACCTTGAACCAAGAATTTTTTCTCGTAAATCTTGTACTGCTGATGTCTCGAAGTTGCTGACTCTGAAATGGAAACCATAGAAATAAATTAATGGTGAAAGTAAGTATACAGTAAAATAAACAATACAAAATGTTGAATGGAACATTTTCTAACGATGGACTCAATGTGATTCCACAGATAAACTCTGTAGCATTCAAATGCTGTACATAATAGTAACTGTAGAACTGTATTAACAGTACTTTTTTACCATTAAGCACTACAGTTCTGCAGTTATTCATGGTATCTAATGACAATATAAGAAATTTTCTTCAGATTATGTACTCAAAGAATTCAGAAATTAAATATGACCCATGTATTAATGGTGGAAAGATTTCCTGTAAGTTCATTGGACAAAGGCGAACAGTACCTGAATTCAGAATGGGATGATATATCATAGAAAATTATTTTATAATATGACATCCTGTGGTATGTTCAGGCCTTTCAATAAGAGGCGGCATCAGGTACTTTTACCCACTTAAATTGGTAATTGGTACCTCCTGATTTTAAAGAGTGTTGCATAAGATATTCATGAAAAATGTTCAAATTTTAAAAATAAGTACTGCCTGTAAATAGTGAAGTACTGGTATACTTGAAAAATATTGAAAGCCCTGTGTGTTCTTTTTTACAATACCTAATAAGTTATGATCACCACAAATTGATTTGATTGATTAATTGATTGATTTATTGTGCTTAATGCCACTTTCAGCAATATTTCAGCTATATCATGGCGACCAGCTTTAGTGGTGGAGGAAGCCGGAGTACCCAGAGAGAATCACCGACCATGGGCAAGCAACTGGTAAACTTTATCACATGTGTCTGCGAGTTCAGTGCACCCTTCTTTGTAATTTACAAAGCCGTGCGCGAACCCACGCTTTATTGGTGATAGGCTTGAATGAATTATTAGGTAATCCAACTACCTAACTCATTGAGCCACCCGGGCCCACCACAAATTGACGACGTAGACCAACTCACACAATCTGTACTACAATACCTCTGTGTAAATGTGATTTTCCTTCTGGATGACTTTGTCGTAGAATATTGTACCAAATTATAGTGTAAATCACGTCCAACTATTTTTAGATAAGCACCTCTGTTACTTCCATAATCATAGTAGTTTGACGCTGAAAATATCGTCAACACCTACAAATAATAAAAATAGTGAGAAAACAAGACTAAATTATGGTCTAGATCTACATTGCTGCACAACAATGACTGCATTTTAATTGTCTCATTTTGGTAAAATGTTGTATATACAGTCAAACCTGTATTAAGAGGTCACCTTTGGGACAAAGAAGAAGTTGCCTTATAAGACAAGTCACCTCTTAAAAGAGGTTCAATTCATATGAAATTTTCTATGACAGGACAAGTAAAAGGTGACCTTCCAATACAGGTGACTGCTTAATAGAGGTGACCGCATGGGCAGGTTTGACTGTATGTAGGTGTACAATATGTAACTATAAAGAAAGGGGACATTGTGACAGTGATAGGTGACTGCTTAATAGATGTGACTGCATGGGCAGGTTTGACTGTATGTAGGTGTACAATATGTAACTATAAAGAAAGGAGACGTTGTGGCATTGATAGGTGACTGCTTAATAGAGGTGACTGCATGGGCAGGTTTGACTGTATGTAGGTGTACAATATGTAACTATAAAGAAAGGGGACGTTGTGACAGTGATAGGTGACTGCTTAATAGATGTGACTGCATGGGCAGGTTTGACTGTATGTAGGTGTACAATATGTAACTATAAAGAAAGGGGACATTGTGACAGTGATAGGTGACTGCTTAATAGATGTGACTGCATGGGCAGGTTTGACTGTATGTAGGTGTACAATATGTAACTATAAAGAAAGGAGACGTTGTGGCATTGATAGGTGACTGCTTAATAGAGGTGACTGCATGGGCAGGTTTGACTGTATGTAGGTGTACAATATGTAACTATAAAGAAAGGGGACATTGTGACAGTGATAGGTGACTGCTTAATAGATGTGACTGCATGGGCAGGTTTGACTGTATGTAGGTGTACAATATGTAATTATAAAGAAAGGAGACATTGTGACAGTGATCGTATGGATCAGGGCGAGGTGTACAATATGTAACTATAAAGAAAGGGGACATTGTGACATTGATAGGTGACTGCTTAATAGAGGTGACTGCATGGGCAGGTTTGACTGTATGTAGGTGTACAATATGTAACTATAAAGAAAGGAGACATTGTGACATTGATCGTATGGATCAGGGCGAGGTGTACAACATTATGTGATAAAGTTTGTCAGTGACTTGCGACAGGTTGGTGGTTTTCTCCGATTCTTCTGGTTTCCTCCACAAATAAAACTGACCGCCACGAGATAACTGAAATATTGTTGAAAGTGGCGTTAAACGCCATCAAACAAATACCTATAAAGAATGTAGTATAGGTAAAGAGGATCATTAACTTAATCATTGAAGATACTGATATTAAGACAACAAAAACAAATACCTTCAAAGTCTAGGGGAAAAAACGAAGATGAAAACGAAGAATTATGATCTACCAGAAATTAACACAGGATTGTTTTAACCTACTACAAGTGAAGTAAATCTTATGTTATAAACAAGAGGCTCACTTGAACCTGTAATTGTCACCTGGTAATAATTTATATAAACTGACGTGATCAGTGGACAATAAAATTACTTAAAAAAAAAACCAAAAACAACATTTATTGGTATTATTAAAGAACACTTTTTTGGGGCAATCAGATATGCAGTATCTCAGAAGCTTTATAAAACTTTTTGGGGCAATCAGTTATGCAGTATCTCAGAAGCTTTATAGAACTTTTTTGGGGCAATCAGTTATGCAGTATCTCAGAAGTTCTATAGAACTTTTTTGGGGCAATCAGTTATGCAGTATCTAGGAAGCTTTATAGAACTTTTTCATCCATGTATTTTACATTAGAGATTTTGCTCTATAGGGTCTTATGCCAAAATCTGGTCTGTGGTGGTGGCCATCTTGGATAATCACTAATGATAACTATTCACAACCACATCCTTGGAAACCCTCTAGAGCCTCAAACTGACAGACTTTTAGTGAAAATGGTAGTTTATCAGTACCTTTTGATTATGACAGAATTCATATCCTTCAGCTTTACATTCATGTGACCTTATTATTCCCTTCAGCTGGTGTTTGGCAAGGAAAGCCTCTGTGACGTTACATCCAAAATAAACTCCACCACCTCTAAATGTGTTAGGTGTACACCCTGATTGTGTACGGGGGTCACTCCACATCAAATCTAACATCTGTAAAATAATAAACCTGTAAGTCAGCTGAGGCGGTATACCCTACTTTACCCCATACTGACCACAGAGGTTAATCAATAAGGCTCTATTATATTTGAGGGACTATAGTACCTGTGATCGTGTGATAGCTGGATTTATATCTACCTATGTAATCACTGCCTATTTTCCCTGAAGTTTGAGTCTGTCCCATGCAGAGGTGTATCGGGTACTCTGTATGGACATTTGTATTGTAAAAACATGTTTTTGTAGACAGTAAAGAATATATTGTAAGTACTAAACTGACAGAATAAAAATAAACATCAACTCATGTGGAAAGTTCAAAGGTGAATCCTCCTACCTCTGAAGATATTAAATACTATATTTTACTCATAAAAAGTCACCAGCAACATCACCAAAAACAAGATATGATTATAATCTAACGATTATGGAGTCTCCCAAACTGGCCAATGACAACAGGTTTAAAAAATAAATCAAAAGCTACCTTTGAAATCGAACAATGTTGAATTTTTGCGGTATTGTGGCGGCTATTTTGAAAATGGAGACCGGTAGAAATTTTTCGATGTCGGGAATCAATTGAGGATGTTGAAATCGAATAATGTTAAATTTGTGCGGTATTGTGGTGGCCATTTTGAAAATGGCAACCGGTAGAAATTTTTCGATGTCAGGAATCAATTCGGGACATCATAATCTACCCACATATGAAATGGCGTTGAAATCGGACAATGTTGAATTTGTGCTGTATTGTGGTGGCCATTTTGAAAATGGCGACCGGTAGAAATTTTTCAATGTCGAGAATCAATTCGGGACATCATTATCTACCCACATATCAAATGTTGATGATATCGGACAATGTTGAATTTTTGCGGTATTGTGGTGGCCATTTTGAAAATGGCGACCGGTAGAATTTTTTCAATGTCAGGAATCAATTCGGGACATCATTATCTACCCACATATCAAATTTTGATGACATCGTACAATGTTGAATTTTTGCGGTATTGTGGCGGCCATTTTGAAAATGGCGACCGGTAGAAATTTTTCAATGTCGGGAATCAATTTGGGACATCATTATCTACCCACATATCAAATGTTGATGATATCGGACAATGTTGAATTTTTGCGGTATTGTGGTGGCCATTTTGAAAATGGCGACCGGTAGAATTTTTTCAATGTCAGGAATCAATTCGGGACATCATTATCTACCCACATATCAAATTTTGATGACATCGTACAATGTTGAATTTTTGCGGTATTGTGGCGGCCATTTTGAAAATGGCGACCGGTAGAAATTTTTCAATGTCGGGAATCAATTTGGGACATCATTATCTACCCACATATCAAATTTTGATGATATCGGACAATGTTGAATTTTTGAAAATGGCAGACATCTTGAAAATTTTGAAAATGCAGAATTGCTCCTCTAATGGTGACCTATCACTATGTCAAATTTTATGCCTCTATCATTATCCATTTAGAAGTTATCAACATTAATGTACAAAATTTCAACATTCCCATAGGATTCTATAGTAACCCCCACCCCCTTTGAACCCCTCAAAATATGACTTTGACCCCCTTTACCACAAAGCTGAAAACTTTAGGACCAACTAGAAACATATATCTATAACTCCACCAAGTTTCATGAAATTCTGTCCTGTAATTCCTGAGATCTGCCGTGGACAAGTTCATGGTTCACAGAAAGAAAGAAAGAATGAAAGAAAGAAAGAGAATAATAATAATAATAATAATAATAATAATAAGAATCGGAGCAAAAACAATAAGTCTACAGACGTTGTTTGGGAGACTTAATTACGCCAACACAAAAAACAACTTTAATAGTGCTATTTTTGCAATTTTAAAAGTGACGAGACCTTAAAGGAAGACTGTTCTGGAGCCTTACTCATAAACATTACCACAGTGCTGTTTTTACCTGTTTCCAC
Organism: Bathymodiolus septemdierum; assembly: GCA_963383655.1. Taxonomy (NCBI): domain Eukaryota; kingdom Metazoa; phylum Mollusca; class Bivalvia; order Mytilida; family Modiolidae; genus Bathymodiolus; species Bathymodiolus septemdierum. The sequence goes on from OY726524.1 coordinate 5,493,603, forward strand.
TCACAGATTTCTTGATCAGTTAACATCACTACGTCTACGTCATCCCTTGGTGGATGTAATATGGATAGAAACTAAAATATAAGTGTACATATGATAATATATATGTCATGATTGTACTCACTTTTGTAATAAAAGATTTGATCCGGTGTGAAATATGCTCAACTGAAGCGTTTTTAATGTGAAAAATGTTTTAAATGTACTTTTTCATGTGAAAAACAATTCACTGGTGTGAAATTTATTTTGGGTAATATTTCATAATTTAGGTTGTAAAATTTGCTTCAGAATAAATTTCACATACATGAAATTAGTTCCAAAACCATGAAATATATTTTGCCAGGTAACACATGGAATTTATTCTTTTCATTGTGGAATACTTTTTCATTTAAATTTAATATGAATCTAGTTCACAGAAAATTTGTTCCAGAGGAATCTTTTTCACAGGAACAAATCTTGACGTGCACTTTATCCATTTCTGCTTCAGATAAGCAATGGCTGATATTGCTTTAAACAAATATCACAAATATAGAAGAGGGGGCCCGGGTGGCTCAATGAGTTAGGTAGTTGGATTACCTAACAACTCATACAAGCCTATCACCAATACGGAGTGGGTTCGCACCCGGCTTTGTAAATTACAAAAAGGGTGCACTCGACTCGCAGCCGCAAATGACAAAGTTTACCAGTTGCTTGCCCATGGTCGGTGGTTCTCTCCGGGTACTCTGGCTTCTTCCACCACTGAAACTGGTCGCCATGATATAACTGAAATATTGCTGAAAGTGGCATTAAACACCAAAAATCAATCAATCAATCAAATATAGAAGTGGTTACATTTTAACATTAATACATTATGTTAACATAATAGAGACTCTATCTATAAGTTAAGAAAGAGTCTTGTTATCGATGGTCTTTATTTTATCTTGCTAAGAAAGAGTCTTGTTATCGATGGTCTTTATTTTATCTTGTTAAGAAAGAGTCTTGTTATCAATGGTCTTTATTTTATCTTGTTAAGAAAGAGTCTTGTTATCAATGGTCTTTATTTTATCTTGTTAAGAAAGTGTCTTGTTATCAATGGTCTTTATTTTATCTTGTTAAGAAAGAGTCTTGTTATCAATGGTCTTTATTTTATCTTGTTAAGAAAGTGTCTTGTTATCGATGGTCTTTATTTTATCTTGTTAAGAAAGAGTCTTGTTATCAATGGTCTTTATTTTATCTTGTTAAGAAAGAGTCTTGTTATCAATGGTCTTTATTTTATCTTGTTAAGAAAGGGTCTTGTTATCGATGGTCTTTATTTTATCTTGTTAAGAAAGAGTCTTGTTATCGATGGTCTTTATTTTATCTTGCTAAGAAAGAGTCTTGTTATCGATGGTCTTTATTTTATCTTGTTAAGAAAGGGTCTTGTTATCGATGGTCTTTATTTTATCTTGTTAAGAAAGAGTCTTGTTATCGATGGTCTTTATTTTATCTTGCTAAGAAAGAGTCTTGTTATCAATGATCTTTATTTTATCTTGCTAAGAAAGAGTCTTGTTATCGATGGTCTTTATTTTATCTTGTTAAGAAAGAGTCTTGTTATCGATGGTCTTTATTTTATCTTGTTAAGAAAGAGTCTTGTTATCAATGGTCTTTATTTTATCTTGTTAAGAAAGAGTCTTGTTATCAATGGTCTTTATTTTATCTTGTTAAGAAAGTGTCTTGTTATCAATGGTCTTTATTTTATCTTGTTAAGAAAGAGTCTTGTTATCAATGGTCTTTATTTTATCTTGTTAAGAAAGTGTCTTGTTATCGATGGTCTTTATTTTATCTTGTTAAGAAAGAGTCTTGTTATCAATGGTCTTTATTTTATCTTGTTAAGAAAGAGTCTTGTTATCAATGGTCTTTATTTTATCTTGTTAAGAAAGGGTCTTGTTATCAATGGTCTTTATTTTATCTTGTTAAGAAAGAGTCTTGTTATCAATGATCTTTATTTTATCTTGTTAAGAAAGTGTCTTGTTATCGATGGTCTTTATTTTATCTTGTTAAGAAAGAGTCTTGTTATCGATGGTCTTTATTTTATCTTGTTAAGAAAGAGTCTTGTTATCAATGGTCTTTATTTTATCTTGTTAAAAAAGAGTCTTGTTATCAATGGTCTTTATTTTATCTAGTAATCATGATACAGTTTGGTTACATTGTAATCATGATACAGTTTGATTATCTTGTAATCATGATACAGTTTGATTACATTGTTCACAAAAGGAAAGAAGACCAATAAAAATTTTCTTTTTCAATTTTTTGTTTGTTTCTCTGGGTTTTTTTTTTTTTTTTTTTTTTTAGCTCATCATAAGGTAAGGCATCTTCGCTATCCAAGGGTTATGATCCGCTCTACTCATCTTCACCCTTGGCATTGTTAGATGGATTTTCGAGGTCACACAGTGACGGTTTATATGTAATGCAGCTAGTGGTAGCTGCAACCAATAAGAACAGGCTTTACAAAAAGCACATGTTCTGTAGGGAAAATGTTAACAAAATAAAAATGCGAAAAATCGTCAGTCCGGCACGATTTTGATAGTATAAGAAAAATTGTATGATTAGCCGCTACACTATTCGTACAAAAAGTTTGTACGAGGAGACACTGCCTATTATAATCTCGAGTCAATTTTCAGGGCATTCAAACGAAAGGAAATAAAAGCCTCGCGTCGATTGGCTGAAAATGACATCATTACAAGGGGCATAACTGTCAAAATCCAGCAGGTGGCAGTGCGCGGGAATTACGAAAATCAATCTAACGATGCCAAGGGTGAAGATGAGTAGAGCGGATCGTAACCCTTGGCTAGCGAAGATGAAGGTAAGGTAAAAGTACAAAAGTTCATTTAGTTTCGTCTAAGGTAGATTATTGGTTTAAATAATAATCACACAAACAGAAGCAGGGTTTAGATGCCATAATTACCTAAAGTGATAAAGTTTACCAAGTTTTGACCATTGCTCTGTGATTTTCTCAGGTAATTGTTGTTTTTGTCCCACTATACCCAGTTGTGGCAATATAGCATAAGAATTGTTAAAAGTTGCATAAAACCAATCAATCAATAAATCACAAATAGTACCACACAGGAAAGTTGTTTGCAGATACAGTACTTTGATACATGGGGGAAATCTCTAAGTGTATAAGGGCAACAACTCCTTCAAAATGTTTTGATTGTCACACTGCCATAGAGATATGCTATAAAATCTTCATACTGTAATAGAGATAGCATGCAAAGTTTAGAGAAATACCCTATAACGTGTAGGAGGAGTTACAAAGTTTAGAGAAATACCCTATAACGTGTAGGAGGGGCTACAAAGCTTAGAGAAATACCCTATAACGTGTAGGAGGGGTTACAAAGTTTAGAGAAATACCCTATTACGTGTAGGAGGAGCTACAAAGTTTAGAGAAATACCCTATAACGTGTAGGAGGAGCTACAAAGTTTAGAGAAATACCCTATAATGTGTAGGAGGGGCTACACTAACAAAGTTTAGAGAAATACCCTATAACGTGTAGGAGGAGTTACAAAGATTAGAGAAATACCCTATAGCGTGTAGGAGGAGTTACAAAGTTTAGAGAAATACCCTATAACGTGTAGGAGGAGTTACAAAGTTTAGAGAAATACCCTATAACGTGTAGGAGGGGCTACAAAGCTTAGAGAAATACCCTATAACGTGTAGGAGGGGTTACAAAGTTTAGAGAAATACCCTATTACGTGTAGGAGGAGCTACAAAGTTTAGAGAAATACCCTATAACGTGTAGGAGGAGCTACAAAGTTTAGAGAAATACCCTATAACGTGTAGGAGGGGCTACACTAACAAAGTTTAGAGAAATACCCTATAACGTGTAGGAGGAGTTACAAAGATTAGAGAAATACCCTATAGCGTGTAGGAGGAGTTACAAAGTTTAGAGAAATACCCTATAATGTGTAGGAGGAGCTACAAAGTTTAGAGAAATACCCTATAATGTGTAGGAGGGGTTACACTAACAAAGTTTAGAGAAATACCCTATAACGTGTAGGAGGAGCTACAAAGTTTAGAGAAATACCCTATAACGTGTAGGAGGAGTTACAAAGATTAGAGAAATACCCTATAGCGTGTAGGAGGAGTTACAAAGTTTAGAGAAATACCCTATAGCGTGTAGGAGGAGTTACAAAGTTTAGAGAAATATCCTATACCGTGTAGGAGGAGCTACAGAGTTTAGAGAAATACCCTATAATGTGTAGGAGGAGCTACAAAGTTTAGAGAAATACCCTATAACATGTAGGAGGAGCTACAAATACCCTATAATGTGTAGGAGGAGCTACAAATACCCTATAACGTGTAGGAGGAGCTACACTAACAAACTTTGGTGACAAACAGATGTACTATAGACAGGGTGAAAATAAAATGTCTCCCTCAGAATGAGAGACATAAATTTATCATGTTTTTTTACATAATGAAGCAGAAGGACATTACAAATTAGTATAAACATATTATCACAGGTCACAAGAAATAAACGTTAGAGAATACTGAAGGGGAAATCAAACTAGAGGCTCCCAGGAGCCTGTATAGCTCACCTGGGTATAATAACAACATCAGTCAATAAAACTTGATAACTTTGGTAAAAAAAATAACAAATGTAGCTCTCGTCATTGCAGACCCCTTCTACAAAAAAATTTGGGAGGGGTTCTCCCTTTAATGTAAGTTATCAAAATTGCTGTAAAAAAAAACATATGTCAATGATTCTCAAAATTTAGCTTTTGCTACTTAACATTTTGTAATAGAGTTGCTTCCCTTTGATTATTTGAGTAACCAAAAGCAGTGAGTCAACAAAAAAATGCATTTCAAGAGGAATAACTCTTCACACAGTTGTCGCACATTTTCAACTCAGTGAAATGTTTTGTAGATCTTGACATGCTGAACATTTTTGCAGTTTAAACTTTCCCTCTATCTCTAATAGTTTTTGAGATATAAGATGAAAGTTTTAAAATTTAGAACATTTTGATGAAAAAAGGGCAATAACTCCAAAATGGGTAATGGGATTTACTTCAAAATTGTGGGGTAGGTAGATCTTGACATGTTACAAATTTTTGCAATTTAAACTTAACCTTATCTCTTATAGTTTTTGAAATATAAGACGAAAAGTATTAAAATTTTAAAAATTTTATGAAAAAAGGGCAATAACTCCAAGATGGGTAATCAGATGTACTTCAAAATTGCACAGTATGTAGATCTTGACATAAAGAACATTTTTGCAATTTAAACTTAACCTTTATCTCTTATAGATTTTGAAATAAAGGACGAAAACTATTAAAATTTAGAAAATTTGATGAAAAAAGGGCAATAACTCCAAAATGGGTAATGGGATTTACTTCAAAATTGCAGGGTGGGTAGATCTTGACATGCTGCATATTTTTGCAATTGAACTTAACCTTTATCTCTTATAGTTTTTGAAATATAAGATGAAAAGTATTAAAATTTACAAAATTTGATGAAAAAAGGGCAATAACTCCAAAATGGGTAATGGGATTTACTTCAAAATTGCAGGGTGGGTAGATCTTGACATGCTGCATATTTTTGCAATTGAACTTAACCTTTATCTCTTATAGTTTTTGAAATATAAGACGAAAAGTATTAAAATTTACAAAATTTGATGAAAAAAGGACAATAACTCCAAGATGGGTAATCAGATTTACTTCCAAATTGCAGGGTAGGTAGATCTTGCTGTGCTGATCATTTTTACCTTGTCAGACTTTTTATATGATTAACGGTTTTTGAGCTATTACCCACAACCTGCAATTTTACCATATGTTCTATTTTTAGTAACAGTGGCCATGTTGGTTGGTCTAGTACTTTCAGAGGAGAAGATTTTTGAAAAAGTTTACGACGTACGACGACGATGGACGCCAAGTGATGGCAATAGCTCACCTGACCCAAAGGGTCAGGTGAGCTAAAAAGAACAATCCAGAGAAACTGGCAACATAGTGACCCAAGACAAAGAAAAACAAAACAAAAACACAACACAATATGTGTTGGACACTACTATGCGAAACAAACACAAATAATGTAAATAAGACATGAGCCCTCCTACAAACAATTGGAGGCAAAGATGAACCGAACATCATTTTTATGCGGAAATCGTAATGGACATCACAACACGGAACTCAGAACGTAAAAACTCATAATAGGACAACACAAAAAAGTAAAAAGATGAGCAACATGGATCTCACCAAAAAACTCTACTCATGAAATCCTATATGTTACCTTATGTCTGTCAATCTTTGAAATCTCTTTGAGGTCTGTTGTGTCTGATATTCCACCATGTACCACTAACAACTTCCTGTCAATAACTGTTGCTACTGGCAACCAACTGAATACATCTTCAATCAGTCTCATCACCTTGGTAGCATATGCCTGCATAAAATGTGCTCAAAGCAGTCAAATAGGGTGTGTATGATGAGTGATTGCTGTTTAATGCCATATGAGCAATTTTTCAGATATATCATGGTGAGAACAGGTTACCGGTATATTTGATGAGATGATACGCTTTGTACTGAAACAAAATGCTTAGTTGGATTTTTATAATGCTAGCTTCCTGAAACAACAGTCCATGGATTGACATGTTGCTCCACTTCGACACATTATTCTGATGTTCTTGCTCCTTAATGCTACATACTTATTGGACAAGCAACAAATACCTATTTTATGGTCTGTGGTTTTACTTGACCAAGGCTCGAACCCATGATCTAACCAGCCCGAGGCGAGCACACTAACAATTACACCACTGATGCGGTGAAATCAAATGGGGGCCTCCAATTATATTTCATGAATACAATGTAATTTATTTGCACAATCATAATAATCAAAGAATATGCAGTTTTTTCACGAATAATACATGGGTTAGGGTTAAGGTGCTTAATGCCACTTTCAACAATATTCCAATTATATCATAGCGGTCAGTTTTATTGGTAGAGGAAATCAGATTACCCGGAGAAAACCACTGACATGTCGCAAGTCACTGACAAACTTTATCGCATAATGTTGCATCGAGTATACCTCGCCTGAGCGGGATTTGAACTCGCAACGCAAGTGGTGATAAGCACTGATTGCATTGGTAGTTATAAATCCAACTACCATACGATCACGACCACGACTGCCCCCAAATAATATGTGGCAATCTATCAATAGACAAACTATTTCCTTCATTATTTACACAACTGGATATTTCATGCAATGAGAAATTACGTATCTCTCAAATTATTAGAAATAATTATTATACAGGAGTCTTACTCTTATAAGGCCACTTCTGCCAAAGGCCATCCCAGTTTATCAAGCCAAATTTCAGATGCGCTGAGAAAATTAAATAGTATGTGTGCTACTTATTTCCCCTCTCAAGGAAGACCACCTCTCTTATAAGAGGGGGATTACTGTAGAAAATATAATGTCCTGAAGTCTTGATTTAAAATACATTGTAAGTTCTGGTGTGAAATTGGTCTGAATGGAATAAGTTACTGGTAAAAAATGGTTTGATTTATGTTTTTGGTGTTTAATGCCACTTTCAACAATATTTCAGCTATATTGTGGCAGTCAGTTTTATTGTCGGAGGAAACCGAAGTAACCAGAGAAAATCACTGACCTGTTGCAAGTCACTGACAACCTTTATCACATAATGTTATATCGAGTACACCTTGCCATGAACCGGTTTCGTACTCATGACATTAATGGTGATAGGCACTGATTGCACAGGTAGTTGTAAGTGCAAATATCATATGATCACGACCATGACAGTCCCTGTAAAAAATGGTTCATGGGCCATATTTATTAGACACCCATATCCCATGGACTATTTCAGCTAAAAAATTATTCCAAGGACCTTTTAAAATAGGAAAATTTGTAGCCTTGGATTTATTTTACTAGAAATATTGGACCATCTGGAATTATTTCAACAGGACCAACTTATAGCTCACCATTACAATCATTTAATGGCAGAACTCCATGAATTATTTCACCAGGACCAACTTATAGCTCACCATTACAATCATTTAATGGCAGAACTCCATGAATTATTTCACCAGGACCAACTTATAGCTCACCATTACAATCATTTAATGGCAGAACTCCATGAATTATTTCACCAGGACCAACTTATAGCTCACCATTACAATCATTTAATGGTAGAACTTCATGAATTATTTCACCAGGACCAACTTATAGCTCACCATTACAATCATTTAATGGCAGAACTCCATGAATTATTTCAACAGGACCAACTTATAGCTCACCATTACAATCATTTAATGGCAGAACTCCATGAATTATTTCACCAGGACCATCTTATAGCTCACTATTACAATCATTTAATGGCAGAACTCCATGAATTATTTCAACAGGACCAACTTATAGCTCACCATTACAATCATTTAATGGCAGAACTCCATGAATTATTTCACCAGGACCAACTTATAGCTCACTATTACAATCATTTAATGGCAGAACTCCATGAATTATTTCAACAGGACCAACTTATAGCTCACCATTACAATCATTTAATGGCAGAACTCCATGAATTATTTCACCAGGACCAACTTATAGCTCACCATTACAATCATTTAATGGCAGAACTCCATGAATTATTTCACCAGGACCAACTTATAGCTCACTATTACAATCATTTAATGGCAGAACTCCATGAATTATTTCACCAGGACCAACTTATAGCTCACCATTACAATCATTTAATGGCAGAACTCCATGAATTATTTCACCAGGACCAACTTATAGCTCACTATTACAATCATTTAATGGCAGAACTCCATGAATTATTTCACCAGGACCAACTTATAGCTCACCATTACAATCATTTAATGGCAGAACTTCATGAATTATTTCACCAGGACCAACTTATAGCTCACCATTACAATCATTTAATGGCAGAACTCCATGAATTATTTCACCAGGACCAACTTATAGCTCACCATTACAATCATTTAATGGCAGAACTTCATGAATTATTTCACCAGGACCATCTTATAGCTCACTATTACAATCATTTAATGGCAGAACTCCATGAATTATTTCACCAGGACCAACTTATAGCTCACCATTACAATCATTTAATGGCAGAACTCCATGAATTATTTCACCAGGACCAACTTATAGCTCACTATTACAATCATTTAATGGCAGAACTCCATGAATTATTTCACCAGGACCAACTTATAGCTCACCATTACAATCATTTAATGGCAGAACTCCATGAATTATTTCACCAGGACCAACTTATAGCTCACTATTACAATCATTTAATGGCAGAACTCCATGAATTATTTCACCAGGACCAACTTATAGCTCACCATTACAATCATTTAATGGCAGAACTTCATGAATTATTTCACCAGGACCAACTTATAGCTCACCATTACAATCATTTAATGGCAGAACTCCATGAATTATTTCACCAGGACCAACTTATAGCTCACCATTACAATCATTTAATGGCAGAACTTCATGAATTATTTCACCAGGACCATCTTATAGCTCACTATTACAATCATTTAATGGCAGAACTCCATGAATTATTTCACCAGGACCAACTTATAGCTCACTATTACAATCATTTAATGGTAGAACTCCATGAATTATTTCAACAGGACCAACTTATAGCTCACCATTCCAATCATTTAATGGCAGAACTCCATGAATTATTTCACCAGGACCAACTTATAGCTCACCATTACAATCATTTAATGGCAGAACTTCATGAATTATTTCACCAGGACCAACTTATAGCTCACCATTACAATCATTTAATGGCAGAACTCCATGAATTATTTCACCAGGACCATCTTATAGCTCACTATTACAATCATTTAATGGCAGAACTCCATGAATTATTTCACCAGGACCAACTTATAGCTCACTATTACAATCATTTAATGGTAGAACTCCATGAATTATTTCAACAGGACCAACTTATAGCTCACTATTACAATCATTTAATGGCAGAACTCCATGAATTATTTCACCAGGACCAACTTATAGCTCACCATTACAATCATTTAATGGCAGAACTCCATGAATTATTTCACCAGGACCAACTTATAGCTCACTATTACAATCATTTAATGGCAGAACTCCATGAATTATTTCACCAGGACCAACTTATAGCTCACCATTACAATCATTTAATGGCAGAACTCCATGAATTATTTCAACAGGACCAACTTATAGCTCACCATTACAATCATTTAATGGCAGAACTCCATGAATTATTTCACCAGGACCAACTTATAGCTCACCATTACAATCATTTAATGGCAGAACTCCATGAATTATTTCACCAGGACCAACTTATAGCTCACCATTACAATCATTTAATGGTAGAACTCCATGAATTATTTCAACAGGACCAACTTATAGCTCACCATTACAATCATTTAATGGCAGAACTCCATGAATTATTTCACCAGGACCAACTTATAGCTCACTATTACAATCATTTAATGGCAGAACTCCATGAATTATTTCAACAGGACCAACTTATAGCTCACCATTACAATCATTTAATGGCAGAACTCCATGAATTATTTCACCAGGACCAACTTATAGCTCACCATTACAATCATTTAATGGCAGAACTCCATGAATTATTTCACCAGGACCAACTTATAGCTCACTATTACAATCATTTAATGGCAGAACTCCATGAATTATTTCACCAGGACCAACTTATAGCTCACCATTACAATCATTTAATGGCAGAACTCCATGAATTATTTCACCAGGACCAACTTATAGCTCACCATTCCAATCATTTAATGGCAGAACTCCATGAATTATTTCACCAGGACCAACTTATAGCTCACCATTACAATCATTTAATGGCAGAACTTCATGAATTATTTCACCAGGACCATCTTATAGCTCACCATTACAATCATTTAATGGCAGAACTCCATGTTCACAAATGCTGATTTTCAAACTTGATTTAGGAATATCTCTGACATAATACCTCAGTTTGAATTTAATTAATATCTGCTGTCTGTATGGACAGGTAGTAAGATTACAACCTTCACATGAAAAATATACAAATATGGCTGTTAACCTACATAAAATATGCCTGTCAACCTATATAAAATATGCCCGTTAACCTACATAAAATATGCCCGTCAACCTACATAAAATATGCCCGTCAACCTACATAAAATATGCCCGTTAACCTACATAAAATATGCCGTCAACCTACATAAAATATGCCCGTCAACCTATATAAAATATGCCCGTCAACCTACATAAAATATGCCTGTCAACCTACATAAAATATGCCTGTCAACCTATATAAAATATGCCTGTCAACCTACATATAATATGCCCATCAACCTACATAAAATATGCCTGTCAACCTACATAAATTATGCCTGTCAACTTATATAAAATATGCCTGTCAACCTACATATAATATGCCTGTCAACCTACATAAAATATGCCTGTTCAACCTACATAAAATATGCCTGTCAACCTACATAAAATATACTTGTCAACCTACATAAAATATGTCTGTCAACCTACATAAAATATGCCTGTCAACCTACATAAAATATGCCTGTCAACCTACATAAAATATGTCTGTTAACCTACATAAAATATGCCTGTCAACCTACATAAAATATGCCTGTCAACATACATAAAATATGCCCATCAACCTACAGTACATAAAATATGCCTGTCAACTTACATAAAATATGCCCGTCAACCTACATAAAATATGCCCCTCAACCTACATAAAATATGCCTGTCAACCTACATAAAATATGCCTGTCAACCTACATATAATATGTCTGTCAATCTACATAAAATATGCCTGTCAACCTACATAAAATATGCCCTGTCAACCTACATAAAATATGTCTGTCAACCTATATAAAATATTCCTGTCAACCTACAAAAATATGCCTGTCAAACTACATAAAATATGCCTGTTAACCTACATAAAATATGTCTGTCAACCTACATAAAATATGCCTGTCAACCCACATAAAATATGTCTGTCAACCTACATAAAATATGCCCATCAACCTACATTAAATATGCCTGTTAACCTACATAAAATATGCCTGTTAACCTACATAAAATATGTCTGTCAACCTACATAAAATATGCCTGTCAACCTACATAAAATATGCCTGTAAACCTACATAAAATATGCCTGTCAATCTACATAAAATATGCCTGTTAACCTACATAAAATATGCCTGTCAACCTACATAAAATATGCCTGTCAACTTACATAAAATATGCCAGTCCACCTACATAAAATATGCCCGTCAACCTACATAAAATATGCCCATCAACCTACATAAAATATGCCTGTTAACCTACATAAAATATGCCTGTCAACCTACATAAAATATGTCTGTCAACCTACATAGAATATGCCTGTCAACTTACATAAAATATGCCCGTCAACCTACATAAAATATGCCTGTTAACCTACATAAAATATGCCTGTCAACCTACATAAAATATGCCCGTCAACCTACATAAAATATGCCCGTCAACTTACATAAAATATGCCTGTCAACCTACATAAAATATGCCTGTCAACCTACATAAAATATGCCCCTCAACCTACATAAAATATGCCCCTCAACCTACATAAAATTTTGCAAAGAAACCCAATACAAACCAACAGTAACATAGATTTTATACTTACAGGATACTTCCTCTGGATTTCCTTTACAAATCCATACCTTAAATTAAAAAAAGGTACTGTAAATAGATATGTATAGTACACACATGTGTATAATAATGCACTCCATGTTTAATTACTTTCTCTAATGAGGTATACATGTCTCATATGAGGAGTTGTAGATTGGTGGTGTGTCCCCCTTTTCTGTATCACAATTAAAATCACTGTTGACTCTAGGAACCCAAGAAATTAATGTATTAATAAATAAAATAGCAGGTGCACATTTTCAGTTTCTGTAAAAGAAGTGGTCCAAATTTGGTTAGCTACTGTTGAGTGGTTTATGAGGAGTTGTAGAATAGAGTATTCCCTCCCTCTACTCCCACTCAGTGTCTTGTTGAAATTCATTATTTGGCTCTGTGAAACCACAAAAATCAATTTGATAAAATATAGAATAGTAGGTGCACAACTTCAGTAAAAAATTTCTGCAAAATTAGTTGGCTTCTGTTGTGTGGCCAAAGATGAGTTGCGGATTAGATATATGTATCCCTCTCTGTACCACATCGAAAATCCCTGTTTGGCTTTGGGGGGTATCGTATTATGACCGCTGATTTTAATCAGAATATTGCAGATATTTACCTGATATTCATAATGTGGTCTTCGTGGTTTCCTCTGTTAATGTACATTTCATTTGGATACAATAAAAGACTGGCAAATAAGATGACAACAATTTCTATAGAGTTATTTCCCCTGTCTACAAAATCTCCATTGAAGATATATGGATTGTCAACAGAAGGAAGACCATTCTGAAATAAATTATATATAGAGTTATTTCCCTTTTCTACAAAATTTCCATTGAAGATATATGGATTGTCAACAGAAGGAAGACCATTCTGAAATAAATTTTATATAGAGTTATTTCTCCCTGTCTATAAAATCACCATTGAAGATATATGGATTATCAACAGAAAAAAAGACCATTATATTTCAAAATTTTATCCAGGCATGTTGACCAAATCTGCAGAGATTTAATGCAAGTTTTATGAAGATTTATTTGTTACAAAGGACAGATTTGCACAAAGTTTGATTATGAATTCATTTGTATCTGTAACATACGATGTGTATATAAATTACTGAATACCATATTTAGGGTTGCATAATGCGCATTGGTGCATAATGCGCAACCCCTCTTGGCCTTGAAAATCTCCAGAAAAAAACTAGTTCGTGTCTATAATGCACATGGACTTTTGAAAAAAATCGTCGTCAGAAATGTAAGAATTAAATATCAGTCATATATATTTTTCAGTCCTTTGAGCATGTTTCATTTGCTGGGAGAATTTTAGAACCATTTATCTCTTTTCATCTTCCATAAAGTTGCAAAATATTAAATGTATTGGGTTTTATTGGCGTTTTCATATGATGCTTTTATTATCCGGATGGACTAGTGTCCAAACAATTTAAGAAATATTTAACTTTGCATGTTGACAATAGTAAACAAAAAAACATGGCAGACATGTGATTTCCCGGTCTGGGAAAGAGTGAAACACATTGTTCCTGTTTATAATGCGCACACCTCCTACCAAATAAAGAATCTGGGCAAAATCCTGTGCATTATACAACCCTAAATACGGTATTTGTAACTTTTGTATGCAAAACTTGAATAATTGCAAATATCAGTCCTCTTAATTATATAGTAGACTATTCTTTCTAACATGAAAAGAATTATTTCATTTATTTTACAAAATAAAGTCACATTGTACATTATATGAATATAGCATCTGAAAATATGGAATTTATTTTTATGAGCTATATAAATGGGTGGAGAAGTGAACTGTCGGCAAGCTTTTCTGTCCTGTTTTGTAATAGCATATAACTTTATTTTAAAAGTACATTTTGTATTATTCTGTTTGTTATTCAATGTCAAAAGGTCTAAAGCAACTACAGTACCAAATATTATTAGAAAGAGCAGAAACTAAGAGTCATTCCAATAGTTATCAAGAGAGTCCTCTTTCCCATCCACCCTATACTGTTACCGTTTCTTACTGTTCACTCTATGTGGATCCAGTACCAGGAGACTGTTATATATGCATAATAGACGAAAAAACAAAAATTGATTTGTATACCTTTATTGTACAGCAATGACTCAGAATAAATATGTTATATTATCATCCTCTAAAGAGCTAACATCGTGGGTTAAGCTGCAAGTAGAAATCTTTTGTAAGGCAAGTCACAGATTTTACTATCTTGCACCTTTTACGGTGTTTGACTCTTTTTCTCACCCCTTTCTACCGTGTCAATGTTTGCTTACTTGTGTAGTTTGGTGCATTAATTTGCGAACCGTATCACAGCCACAGGACCAAAATGCCATGTAATAAAATAAAACAAGATGTTCATTTTACAACTTTAAAGAGGTTCAAAATAATAAAGTTAACAAACTTGTGATAGATTCTACAATAACAAAAGATTTCTACTTGCAGCTTAACCCAAGATGTTAGCTCTTTAGAGGATGATAATGTTTTTGTCTTCTGTGTAGCGTTTTTTTAGTGTTCGTGTTCTATATTGTCATCTGTATAGCGATTTTAGTGCATCTGCTGTATAATAAATGACCCATTTCCATGTGACCTTCACCAGTGTTTTAAATAACAGGTCACAGCTTGTGTTGATGCGAGTGTTCTGAAAATAGCCATCCAATAGCCATAGGTGCCCTAATACCACTGCTCTTATAACCCAGTTCAGATATCTTGCATAGTATATCACACTGCACACATGATACACGTTACAGTATAATTGTATGCAATATTTTTGCCAGTTTCTGCTAAATCAGAAAACACAAGACTTTAATATACCTTTTTAGGTTTAATTCAATAAAAATGTGACTTACATAAATTGTTGAACCTCAACAAGTTATTTAAAATAATACGCACTTACAAAAACCCTGTCAATCAGGGAGAGGCGTTTCTTTGATGAAATTTCATTGATAGAACCCACGTGGTTGTGTTTTTGTAAGTAGAAATACAGGGTATAAATAATTTTTGTCCCCGCTGCATAAACCAATCACCGTTTAGAAAAAATGCTACACAGAAGACAAATATATATTCATAGTTTTATGCTGTGTTAGTTGATAAAGAGGTGAATCTTTTGCTTCTGTACTGCTATTTTTAAGACTCATCTGTGAGATAACTGGTTACCCCAGGTAATACTACAGCAGCACTCTTATTCTTGTATAGTTGTATGACAGTATATTAATTAATTATTTGAAGACAAAGAAAACTTAAAAGTGTACATTACAAGAACAGATGATGTCTTATTTGAAATATAAACCATAACATAAGATTAACAGAGGAATTGATTAAAGGAAACTTAGGTTCAGACATAAATTAATATGTTTTCTATGGGTATATTCATTAAAAACCCATATAAGCTTGGCATTTACTTTTAGCAATGACATATGTATCTACTTCTAAGAATCATTAAAATGCACATATTGGGGAGGTAGGCAAGAATTTTTTTCATTTGAAAATTTTATTTTTTGTCCTTAGATATTTTTGAAAGAGGTTGAAAAAAATTGTGGGATTTTTTTTTTTTTTTTTTTCTAATTTATTTTCTCTTTTTATTGATCAGAGTTGAGGAGAGTGTCTAGATTTTTCTTGGCAGTAACTACAATCAGGGCCATCTTAACAGCATTATAGGCCTCCGGGCAAAACAGTGCACTAGGGCTCTACTTAAACAACCACTCACAGAAATAAAAATGTAAATGGTCGATAAAATTAGACATGTATTTATTATATTGGTATTTCCAATAAATTCAGTGCTTAAACATTATTTAAATAACATGCCATACACAACATACCTAGATTAGCATGGGGCCCCCGGGCAACTACCTATCGTTCCCATGCATTAAGACGGCACTGACTACAATATTAATTATGAAAGTGTAATAAACATTTCTTTCACTGGATATGAGAAATATAGATTTTCTTGAAAATGTTTCTCATTTTTTTAAGAAAAAAGTATGCGAAAATCAATAAACTCACACTAAAATTGAGCTATCAGACCTTTCAATAAGGGGTGATACAACATACTTTTGCCCATGTAAAATGGTACATGTATTTGGTACCGCCTGATTTTAAAGAGTATTGTATAAGATACTCATGAAAATGTTAAAATCTTAATACAAAGTACCACCTGTAAAGAGTGAAGTACTACTACACTTGAAAAATATTGAAAACCCTGAGTTATGATATTTAAATACTAGTCAAATCATGCTCCTAGATTATCTCTCCTGAATCTTATTATTTATTTATTTTGTTAAAAGCTTCTGAATTTTGGTTTAATTCTTAGAAGTTTAAAATCATTTTATTTTCTGTCATTGTTGTAATTTTCATTGAGCCTTCAATAAATATATGTTTGCTTAAAATTGGTTTGGTATATTGGTGTTTTATGCCACTTTCAACAATATTTCAGAGAAGATCAATATGTAGGAATACCTTTAATGACTGAGAGTGGGAAAGTCTGTCTTTTCTTGAGTGAGAGGAGAGTTAAAGACTTAGATATTTAATGGAGTAAAATATACTGAAATCTCATATTTGACCAAGTGGTAAAACCTATTTTTTCCATAAATAATGAAAAAGTAGATACAGTCAAACCTGTATTAAGGGGTCATGACCCTTAGGACAACAATAAAGTGGCCTTTTAAGACAGGTGACCTCTTAAAACAGGTTCAATTCATATGAAATTTTCTATGACAGGACAAAAAAAGTGACCTCTTAATAGAGGTGACTGCTTAATAGAGGTGACCGCTTGGGCAGGTTTGACTTAATTTGTAACTATATATATTTTTCAATTGTAATAAAGTTAGCGGCATTTCCTGTATACTGTTAATTGTAATAATTTTGATTTGATTGTTGGTGTTTAACGCCACTTTCAACAATATTTCAGCTATATCATGGTGATCAGTTTTAATGGTGGAGAGAACCACCAACCATGGGCAAGCAAACGTTAATTGTAATACAATGGAACCTGTGTGTTCCGACACCTGAGTTTTCCAACATCCTGTGACTTCCGACAAGAAATTCAGATCCCAAAATATTTCTTTAACATTTTTTGTTAAAAAACCTCGAGTATTCCGACACCTGTCACTTCCGACATCCAACACTGTTTTAACTGTCCCAATGTTATTAATAACACTTAATTAATCCTGTCTTATCCGACCTTTTGATCTGCTCATTAATAAATTACCATCCTTCCATGTGTATCATTAAATATAAACCATTAACAAATTGACCTCACAAATAAATTGTGATTTTAAATAATTGATTGGCAGGCAATTAGAGGCTGATTAGTAAGGGTTAAAAGTAGGTTTACAAAGAATATATATGTAATAATTAAAATTTTGCAGTTACCTGTTTTCACTTTCTTTGTAAAGGACATGTCTACAACCATTATCTAATATATTATGAAATTGTTCTAGGCTTGTGTACACAAAAAAATTATTATTTGAATTTATTGATTGACAGGTGATTAAAGACTCATTATTAAGGGTTAGAGTAAGTTTACCAAGAATATAATAATTAAAATTTTACAGATAACTGTTTTCACTTTCTTTGTAAAGGACATGGCTACAACCAACAATTATCTGATCAGATTATGAAATTGTTCTAAATATATTAATTTTGTATAAATTAAATATTAAATCTATTTTCATCTACATTGTAGTTCCAATTATTTAAACCATCCTACATAATCAAACATACACAATTTCTTCTCTTGTTAAATTTGTGGAAATTTCTAAAAAGAAAACCTGAGTTTTCCGACATCCTGTGCAATCCGACACATTTTCCTGGTACCTTAGTGTGTCGGATAAGACAGGTTCCATTGTATATTCATAACTTAAATGTTTCAATGGACAAGTCACCTCCATGTGAGACATCTATTTTTGGGAGGGACCGGGTGGCTCAATGAGTTAGGTAGTTGGATTACCTAACAACTCATACAAGCGTATCACCAATACGGCATGGGTTCACGCCCGGCTTTGTAAATTACAGAAAAGGATGCACTCGACTCGCAGTCGCAAATGATAAAGTTTATCAATTGCTTGCCCATGGTCGGTGGTTCTCTCCTGGTACTCCGGCTTCTTCCATCACTAAAACTGGTCGCCATGATATAGCTGAAATATTGCTGAAAGTGGCGTTAAACACAATCAAAATCAAAATCAAATCCATTTGAGACATCTATTTTTGGGATTTCTCACATGGAATAAATGTTAGCTCCATTGTCTTGAGGGAAGAATAATATACAAAAGTCTAACAAAGGGGAGATAACAGAAGCTCTATGATGATAATATAAATGTAGCTGACACAATGGCCTTCAACTAACAATAAACACTAAAAGCTCTATGATGATAATATAAATGTAGCTGACACAATGTCCTTCAACTAACAATAAACACTAAAAGCTCTATGATGATAATATAAATGTAGCTGACACAATGGCCTTCAACTAACAATAAACACTAAAAGCTCTATGATGATAATATAAATGTAACTGACACAATGGCCTTCAACTAACAATAAACACTAAAAGCTCTATGATGATAATATAAATGTAACTGACACAATGGCCTTCAACTAACAATAAACACCATTCCATTACATAACTAGCTATATAGAGAACAATCTCATATAATCAGATAAAAAATCAATAACAGTTGATTCTGACGGGAGACATTTTACTAGTAATGAATATCACGATGGCTACCGGTATTTTAATATACCATGTGATAATATATAATATAAGTAATTCTCTATGCTATTTACTTCTCAATAACAATATTTCACACTTGCTAGCTATCAATCTAATTCAAATCAGATGTTTGTTGTATTTTTTACTTTTATTCTTTGCTGATACAATTCTATAAATATCTAACAACATCTGTTTGGGGGAGGGTCGTGTCATGTAACTTTCATTATCAATATGCACGAAAGTTAAATATATTGACCAATAAGACAACATCTCTTGGCATGTACCAGTACTTAGCTTTGATACCTAAAGATTTAGAATGCTCAACACTGTTGAAAATATGAACCCTGACATGATCCCAAATCTTGTTGGATTTGTTTATCGCCTAAGATTATTTTCTTTCCAAAAGGTACAACAAACATCTATTTTTCTTTAGATTGAGTAGTTATATATGTTGAATTTTAATTCATCCCTGTTGAGAAGGAATCAATGTTAAACTATGATTAAACATCGTTATCTCAAGTTAAGAAAAATCTTTGGAAATGGTGTTTTTGCATAGCCGTTTTTAACATAATCTAAAATAGCTTAAATGTAACTAACAACCATGGACCATAGTAGGTGTCCTGTTCAGAGAGTGTCATGTTCTGATCAGAGAGTGTCATGTCCTGATCAGAGAGTGTCATGTTCTGATCAGAGAGTGTCATGTTCTGATCAGAGAGTGTCATGTTCTGATCAGAGAGTGTCATGTCCTGATCAGAGAGTGTCATGTTCTGATCAGAGAGTGTCATGTTCTGATCAGAGAGTGTCATGTCCTGATCAGAGAGTGTCATGTCCTGATCAGAGAGTGTCATGTTCTGATCAGAGAGTGTCATGTTCTCTGTATGTTAAAGACTACTTGTGTAGAAATTGAAGAGTGGGCACATTGTAGCAGCTACAAAGAGCAAAATTGTTCATCTCTATCAAACTCTCCATGGCATTCTCCAAACATGTTACCTACTATGGAAAAAAAATTTATTGGAACTTATTTATACTACCTTATGAAATATCATAAATAAATCGTTCAATTTTCCATGTAAATCTCCACACACAGTAATCTTGTATGATATTGATGTGCTGGCCTGGTTGATATTTCCTAGTTTCTGTAACCTAAAACGTGTCTCATGTAGTAACTGTAGTAAGTATTTTACATGTAATCTCTGAAAGACAAAATATTATATATCAATCCACATACAAAATATATCTATTAAACAGAGAGGAAAGTTCTGACTGAAATAAAGAGGAAATCAATTCAAATTGAAATTTCCAAGGGAATAGAAAAAGCTATGATTTGATTGGCTGTAAAATAGTGTGTCACACCTTATCAAAATGTTTTAAAATGACAAATAATAATTCATGACTATGACCAATATGCTTAGCATTTTCACATTTCAAGGGACATAACCCTGAAATGGTATAGGTAGATAATGGTTTGGTTTATGGTGTTTAACGCCACTTTCAACAATATTTCAGTTATATTATGGCAGTCAGTTTTATTGGTGGCAGAAACCGGAGTATCTGGAGAAAACCACCGACCCGTCACAATTAAGTCACTGACAAATTTTATCACATAATGTTGTATCGAGTACACCTCGTCATGAACAGGGCTCGAACTCACAACTTTAGTGGTGATAGGCACTGATTGCATAGGTAGTTGTAAATCCACGACCATGATGGCCCCTATAGGTAGAAGAGTGTTGGGAAATCTAAAAATTCAGAATTGATTATGAGTGTATAATCAGTAGTCGTGAAGGTTATAAAATTAACTTTCAACATTCATTTCATCTATGTGCTGTACTCATTAAAAATGGAAACTAAACACAGGGAGTTATATTATTATAACAAGTAAGAAATAAATCTCAATAAGATAACTACATGTAACATTGAGTTCTAAATAAAAAGAGGACATTTTCCTGTTTTTTCCATATTTTCTGATTAGTCAATTATTGACTTTTAATACTGACTATTGAAATCTGTTACGCTATCGACCAACTTTCTATTATAATTGATCATCAGCACAAAACGTAGGCCACCTTTAACAAAATGTTAGTCTGCCCAAATATGACCCATGGGTATGGGACATAGGTAGGTAGGGAAATTTTTTGTTTTCTTTGAAAATCTGCTAAAAAATGGAATAAGATCCCTTATCTCTATGGAATTCGGAAATATCCAGGAATGAAAAAAAAATACATCTTTTATGGTCAAAAAATAAGAACTTGAGTGGGCTCCTTTTTCCTGCAAGGTTACAATGGGACAAACCGTTTATTAACTAGGAAGAACTGTTTTAGATACTTAAAACTTATGTCTCCCCTTAATGCGGCCATCTGTACAACAATAAGTTACACATTATGAGTTGAATGATACTATTTAAAAAACAATTATTTGACCTTGGGGTCAAAGGTCAAGGTCCCACAAAGGTCATTATGATATGTGACACACCGCCTTATGGTCATGCACCCACATACCAAATATAATTGACCTATCTAGAAAGACAAAAAATTTATGGTCCGGACAAGCTTCGCTGAGAAGAAGCAGAAGAAGTGGAAGAAAAAATTAGACTAAAACAATATGTCTCCCTTCGTTCGAAGGAGAGACATAATTATGACCGTAAATATATGTCATAGTTTTCAATATTGAACTTCCCCTGAGTTGAACATGTAATGGTACAAATATACATTTATCAATCAAAAATTTAAAAAAAAGAGGCCACTAGATTGTTCCTCTGAAATAATTATTTTTCAATAAAATGAACATTACAATCACAGGGTTAACAAATGTTCATAGCTACCATACAGCTCTCTGGATGAAATTTTACAAAATTGATTTACGTACAGAGGTATAGGAAGAAAATTTGATACGAGACATGATTTATAAGAAGGTAATCTAATAGAGTGATGTCTTGTAGAATTAATCAAATGTTCATATTTGACATTTTGTCTACAATCGAAAAATTAAGAAGTACACCTTGAAATTATTGATGATTATAGAGGTTCGTAGAAGCTTGTAATCAATAACATGGTTTTTAATTTGACTTCTAAATTTTATAGAAATTTTAAATTTCAGCTGATTTTTTTTTCCTTTTTTCCTTTTTTCTTTTTGCAATTAAATTGAAATTTCTATTTGAAGTTACCAGGGTAAATGGCATCCATCTTGGATGGAAGGTGGAAATTATGGACGATTATTGAATAAATAAAAAAGTATTTTCCCCAAAACTATACACTTACTGCTGATGTTCCCCAAAACTATACACTTACTGCTGATGTTTAGTATAAGGCACTTTTAAATATCAGTTAATTTTAAAAATGCTGTTTATCAGAAGATTGTTTAACCTTTTTCTCCATAAGAAAACCACTGATCTACCATAGACCACTTACAAACTTTATCATATAAGGTTGTATCATGCCATAGACCGATGTCAAACATACAAACAAGTAGTGATATCACCTGATTGTAAAGTACAAGGTTGAGACAGACATTATCACTAGTATCAGTGAGGAATGTGTATCGGGACCTTCAAAACTGACATTGTTGTTTTTATCAGTAACTTCATAATGTATTTGATGTCACACCAGAATCAGTTTGTTGATACTGAAAATATCCTTCAGTGAGATCAAAGGTCAATTGCATAAATTGTTGATAAACCTACAATAATAACCACATTTATCATATTAATTTTTTGTTTAATTTGTTGATGTCACCATGTAGCTGAGAGAGTGTTAAGCACCAATCAATCATATTAAATTAATCTTCTTGTTATAAATGTCATTACTTAGTTAATTCCAAACCTCTAAACATATTTGTTTTGATTTAACTTCCTCATGAATAAATTAAAGAACAGTAACTCCTGATTAAGATAGAATTTACATAATCTTGAACTTTATACCTGTTTTGATTTGAATGCTTGGATTAGATTTTGAAGTTGTGCATGCGTCAATGGAAAAACTAAATGTGGGCCACTGTAAGATGGGTCTATGGTTACAGACTCTGGATTAGCTATTTTATATATGTTTATATCTTCAGCTTCCACTGAAAGAGCATCTAAAATAGAAAAAAAATATCATTATTACATGGATGGTGGTGAAATATCAGAATTTCCCAGTAATTTAAATCTGATATTTCCCATCTGAAATAACCACTGAAAGAGCATCTAAAATAGAAAAAATATATCATTATTACATGGATGGTGGTGAAATATCAGAATTTCCCAGTAATTTAAATCTGATATTTCCCATCTGAAATAACCACTGAAAGAGCATCTAAAATAGAAAAAAAATATCATTATTACATGGATGGTGGTGAAATATCAGAATTTCCCAGTAATTTAAATCTGATATTTCTCATCTGAAATAACAACTCAAATTATTGTAGTGTGGCCTTACAATGTCATCAAATTAATTCTTTTTTTTTATGTTCAGCAATTTTGACAGTTTTTGAAAATTGAAGTTTTTTTTTATTAAAACTGTTAAAGTGACACATTGTAGAATATAGAATAGATAAAGCTTTTTGTTAACATCTTGTATTAATAGCATTAATATCACCATAATACTTTAAACAGACAATACAGTTCCAATGACGAGACCAGTCTTATGACATGCTTGATAGGATTCATATGATACTATGGTTCTTTGGTTTTTAACATCTAAATGATGGTTCCATAAATATCTACATCATTTTCTATCAAATTTTGAATCCAAATATATGGCCCTTCCCATGTCTAGTCTTTTGACCAAATCATGTTGTTTTTAAGCCTTTTCATTTTTTTCCCCACCATATTGACTTCCCAATTTTTTTAACCAAATCATATTGTTGTTTTTTAATCTTCCCCTTTTTTTTCACCATATTGACTTCCCAAGTCTTTTTACCAAATCATGTTGTTTTAAGCCATTTAATTTTTTCCCACCATATTGACTTCCAAAGTCTTTTTACCAAATCATGTTGTTTTAAGCCATTTTATTTTTTCCCACCATATTGACTTCCCAAGTCTTCTGGCCAAATCATGTTGTTTTAAGCCATTTTATTTTTTCCCACCATATTGACTTCCCAAGTCTTTTGGCCAAATCATGTTGTTTTAAGCCATTTTATTTTTTCCCACCATATTGACTTCCCAAGTCTTTTTACCAAATCATGTTGTTTTAAGCCATTTTATTTTTTCCCACCATAATGACTTCCAAAGTCTTTTTACCAAATCATGTTGTTTTAAGCCTTTTAATTTTTTCCCACCATATTGACTTCCAAAGTCTTTTTACCAAATCATATTGGCTTTTTTAATCTTCCCCTTTTTTTCCCCATATTGACTTCCAAAGTCTTTTGGCCAAATCATGTTGTTTTAAGCCATTTTATTTTTTCCCACCATAATGACTTCCAAAGTCTTTTTACCAAATCATGTTGTTTTAAGCCATTTTATTTTTTCCCACCATATTGACTTCCCAAGTCTTTTGGCCAAATCATGTTGTTTTAAGCCATTTTATTTTTTCCCACCATATTGACTTCCCAAGTCTTTTTACCAAATCATGTTGTTTTAAGCCATTTTATTTTTTCCCACCATATTGACTTCCCAAGTCTTTTGGCCAAATCATGTTGTTTTAAGCCATTTTATTTTTTCCCACCATATTGACTTCCCAAGTCTTTTTACCAAATCATGTTGTTTTAAGCCATTTTATTTTTTCCCACCATATTGACTTCCCAAGTCTTTTTACCAAATCATATTGGTTTTTTTAATCTTCCCTTTTTTCATCATAATGACTTCCCAAGTCTTTTGACCAAATCCTTGTTTTTGTGGGTTTCTATTTAACCATACTGACTCACCAACACTCCTGATTGATATTAAAGTACAGCATCCCAGATAACATTGTAGTAATTGATTTTCGTAAACCTGTTGACAGTGTTGACATTTAGCAGTAAACAAATAGCATATTCATTTCTAATCAAATCTTATTACATTGGTTACAGGTGTAAATTTCAAAGGTAAAATAACTATATTACACAGGTAATTCTGTCTGAACGTTGTTTAATAAAATCTTGAAATCTTGAAATCTTGGTAATTGACAAAGATAAGATAGAAAGACATCAATAATAATCATATTCTTCTCCATTTTGTTTAGGTCGCGCCCGTCTTTGTAAATTACAAACCAGAGGCTCACAGGAGCCTGTAATCGCTCACCTGGATCAAAGCTGCTTTCAATAACAACGCAACTGCACTGTGGTGGCCATCTTGGTGGGAGAGCGCAATTGCCAGACACAATTTTGGAAGAGGACCATCCAATGACTATTCCATCACAAAGTTTGGTTCTAATTGAGTTACTGGTTCCAGACAAGATGGTTTTTATGTGAATTTCCCATAATGTCCTATGTTAAACTAAGTACAGCTGTGCAGCCATCTTGGTCAGAGGGCGGGACCACCAGACACAATTTTGGAAGAGGACCATCCAATGACTATTATATCAAAGTGTGGTTCCAATTGAGCAACTGGTTCCAGACAAGAAGATTTTTATGTGAATTTCCCATAGGGTCCTATGTTAAGCTGTGGGGGCCATCTTGGTCAAAGGGCCGAACCGCCGGACACATTTTTGGAAGAGAACCATCCAATGACTATTTCATCAAAATTTTGTTCTTATTGAGCAAATGGTTTCAGACAAGAAAATTTTTATGGGAATTTCCCATAGGGTCCTATGTTAAATTAAGTTCGGCTGTGGCGGCCATCTTGGTCGGAGTTCTGAAATGCCGGACACAATTTTGGAAGAGAACCACCCTCAAGAATCATTTCAGCAAAGTTTGGTTGAGATTGGTTCAGTAGTTTCAGAGGAGAAGATTTTTTTTAATTTCATCCCCCCTTTTTTCTAATTTGCATAATCGGTCAAAATCGGCAAAAGTTCATAAAAAAATCCCATAATATATGTTAAAAAGCTCATCATTATGCTTATACAGTTCAAATTTGGGCACATTCTGGCTTAAAATAGAACAGTTTTGGCCATTTGAAGACATTTCTATTTTTAGTAACGGCGGCCATCTTGGATATAGAACGGCGCTGACGGACACAATTTTGAGAGGGGACCACCTAAGGATCATTCAGACAAAGTTTGGTTGAAATTGGCTAAGTGGTTTCTAACAAGAAGATCTTTAAATGATTTTTTGCTCATTTATGCCTAATTTGCATAATCGGTATAAATCGGCTGAAAGAAAAATTTCACACAAAAACCCCGAACATATGTTAAACTACTCCTTGCCATGTAGCTACAGTTAAAATTTGAGCTCATTTTGACTTATACTAAAGCAGCAATGGACAATTGAAGACATTTCTTTTTTTAGTAACAGCAGCCATTTTGAATGGAAGGCGGGGCTGTCGGACACAATTTTGAAAGGGACCCATCCAGGGACCATCCCTGCCAGGTTTGGTTTAATTTGGTTCAGCAGTTTCAGAGGAGAAGATTTAAATGTGATCTTTTATCAAAATATGCATAATTTGCATAATCGGTATAAATCGGCTGAAAGAAAAATTTCACAGAAAAACCCGGAATATATGTTAAACTACTCTTTGCCATGTAGCTGCAGTTATAATTTGAACTCATTTTGAGATATACTAAAGCAACAATGGACAATTAAAATTTCATCACCCCCTTTTTTCTATTTTTAGCTTGGCGGCCATCTTGGTTGGAAGTCGGGATCACCGGACACAATTTTGGAAGGGGCCATCCAAGGACCATTCCACCAAAGTTTGGTTGCAATTGGTCCAGTGGTTTCTGAGGAGAAGATTAAAATGTGAAATGTTGACGGACGGACGACGGACGAAAAGTGATGACAATAGCTCACATGGCCTAAAGACCAGGTGAGCTAAAAAGGGTGCATTCGACTCGCAGCCGCAAGTGATAAAGTTTACCAGTTGCTTGCCCATGGTCGGTGGTTCTCTCCGGGTACTCCGGCTTCTTCCACCACTAAAACTGGTCGCCATGATATAGCTGAAATATTTCTGAAAGTGGCGTTAAACACCAAAATTCAAATTTATTCAATTTTGTTTATATTAAATGTTTATTAAGAAGTTTTTATCAACACGACTAGTAGTTGTTATTAATTTCTTAGCAGATCAAATTTAATTAGATTTCATAAAAATAGTTGTGTTTCCCCAATTATGAGCATCTTTAAGCAGTTTGTTAATTTTTTTGCAATATTTCAATGGATGACATTATTTCAGTGGATTACATTATTTCAGTGGATTACACTATTTCAATGGATTACATTATTTCAGTGGATTACATTATTTCAATGGATTACATTATTTCAGTGGATTACATTATTTCTTCAATCTCAATCTTTAAAATTGTGAAAATTTAACTATCTTGAATGGAAAAATAGTGTAATCTACTGGTGGCAGAAATTTCTGAGGTTTGTCTTCAATAACTTAAGTTCCTCTTAAGTAATCTATTGAAATAAGTAAACAAGATTAGGGGCCCTAAAAGATAGGCCCAAAATAATGCTAGACTATAGTACTTTTACAGTTCATGAGTTATTTCTGTGTTTGTTTTAGCTAGAAACGAGGGCATACATCATGTCCTATGTACACATTTTACATTTCCTTTATTTTGTCTGGTAAAACCTTATCTGAAACCTTCTTATTTGTTTCCTGTTAAAAACAAATGTATATTACCTTCAAGCAACAAGATTTAGTGGGTGGTTAATGTATAGTAGGAAGAAGAATTTGAAGATGCCAAAGGGAGGTAATCAGAATCTGTATATAGAACAAGAACAGACAATACAATGGCCAAAAGATAAAGTACAAACGGACGAACAACGATCTACAAAACATACACATAAAACTAAAGATCGAGTAATATGAACCCTACTAAATACTGGGGGTGAATTCAGGTGTTCCGGAAGGGTAATCAGTTCCTACTCCACTAGTGTCACCCCTCTTGTTAATCTAGTTACAAAGCCGGTAAGAAGTCATGAATGAGGAGAGGACAGGGAAGTATTTTTAATTGAAACTTCTGTATCAGGTGTGAACCTACCTAAGACAATGTTTGAGAAATCTGGTTTTAAAATACACAATGCTTTGGAAAGACACAAGGCTAAATAAAAACATGTTAACATTTACAAAAAAAAACCAGTTGATATGAAATGAAAGAAAATATAAAACAACCAAATATTTAATATACAAAATGTATACATCATAAAAAATTGATGTATTTCTCAAAACAATAGGAAATTAATTTGCAGGAAATCGTTTAACAAACTGGTATACAAAAAACAGGTAATTATCATGTTTTTTGTTCCATCAGACTATAAAATCTATAAGTTGACAATAACAAGTTTTCTTCCTGTCATCTAAATGTAATAAACGTTCCCTACACTTTACATGTGTAAATTGGACGTACTTAAAAGTGTTGATGGCAGCGTAGAAAATAAAGAGAGGCGACAAAACATTGATTATATTACTATGTAATGTAAGATACTAAATGGACAAAGATGTCAGCTAATGATCTCCATAATATAGCAAAATAAATTTAACTTAATGATATAGATAATGTAATTTGGACATTATTACATTTCAGGATGTCTTTCTGTCCACAGATTCTATATCATGACAGAATAAAGTCAAAGACTCGATTACAGAGTGATAGTTTGGCATTAATCAATAAATCATGAGATTACAAAAATTGTAAAGAAAAGAAGCTTCAGGCATGTAAAATGATATCAATATCCTTTCTAAATATCTTATGTCCTATAGAAGTCCATTACTGGTATACAATTTACACCAATGATGTCAAAGGAATGATTTGGTTTGGTTTGATTTGATCTGGTTTATGGTGCTTAATGCCACTTTCAACAATATTTCAGTTATATCGTGGCGGTCAGTTTTATTGGTGGAGGAAACCGGAGTACCCGCAGAAAACCACCGACCTGTTGCAAGTTACTGACAAACTTTACAGCATAATGTTGTATCAAGTACACCTCGGCATGAGCGGGATTTGAACTCGCCACTTTATTGGTGATAGGCACTGATTGCACAGGTAGTTGTAAATCCAACTACCATACGATCACGACGGCCTCTCAAAGAAATGGTAGTACAGTACTAACACTGATGATTTTTCGCAGTGGTGCCACAGTGTACCACTGTGAATATGGATGAAACACTAGCAAACTACATCCTGTGTATTGTATAGATATATGTACTGAAAGGGTCGTTAATACAAGTGTCTTAGCTTAAAACAAATGTCAGTCATAGTACTATAACAGTGTACCACTGTGAATATGGATGAAACACTAGCAAACTACATCCTGTGTATTGTATAGATATATGTACTGAAAGGGTCGTTAATACAAGTGTCTTAGCTTAAAACAAATGTCAGTCATAGTACTATAACAGTGTACCACTGTGAATATGGATGAAACACTAGCAAACTACATCCTGTGTATTGTATAGATATATGTACTGAAAGGGTCGTTAATACAAGTGTCTTAGCTTAAAACAAATGTCAGTCATAGTACTATAACAGTGTACCACTGTGAATATGGATGAAACACTAGCAAACTACATCCTGTGTATTGTATAGATATATGTACTGAAAGGGTCGTTAATACAAGTGTCTTAGCTTAAAACAAATGTCAGTCATAGTACTATAACAGTGTACCACTGTGAATATGGATGAAACACTAGCAAACTACATCCTGTGTATTGTATAGATATATGTACTGAAAGGGTCGTTAATACAAGTGTCTTAGCTTAAAACAAATGTCAGTCATAGTACTATAACAGTGTACCACTGTGAATATGGATGAAACACTAGCAAACTACATCCTGTGTATTGTATAGATATATGTACTGAAAGGGTCGTTAATACAAGTGTCTTAGCTTAAAACAAATGTCAGTCATAGTACTATAACAGTGTACCACTGTGAATATGGATGAAACACTAGCAAACTACATCCTGTGTATTGTATAGATATATGTACTGAAAGGGTCGTTAATACAAGTGTCTTAGCTTAAAACAAATGTCAGTCATAGTACTATAACAGTGTACCACTGTGAATATGGATGAAACACTAGCAAACTACATCCTGTGTATTGTATAGATATATGTACTGAAAGGGTCGTTAATACAAGTGTCTTAGCTTAAAACAAATGTCAGTCATAGTACTATAACAGTGTTCTACTGGGATGTTTCACCAGTGTTTTCTAACAGAAACATCTTGTTAGTACTGTAAATGAAAAAAAAAAATTAAATGAAAGAAATCACTCTAGTTGGTGATTTTTCACGGTGATGTTACAATTTACCATTGTGAATGTGAATGAAACACCAGTAACTTTATTGTATAGAAATACACTGACAGTGTTGTAAATGTACCAGTATGTGTCATGTCTGAAAAATACATGTCTAAATAACATCCAAAATCATATAACCTTTTCATAAAATATCTAATATTCTTATAAATATTACTCACTGATGCATGGTCTTTGAGACATAGATAAAGCTCGTAATATTTTAGGTTGACCACAGGAATCTGGATCCATTTGTTGTAGCATGTCGTGGAAAAAATTATACAACTAAAAAAATATAAATGGAAAAAGTTAAACACGAGACTGTGAAATGTAGAACAGCAATAATAATGACGTTCCTTTGCTTTGTGTTTAAGTGTAATGTTGGGGGGTTTCTTAGGGTCATTTACATCCATATAATTTCTTACAACAAGCTGCTCCTTTACTTTAATTTGTCTCAGTTTAATGCAGTCTGATTAAAATCTGACCTCTCACTTGCTCTTGTTTATTGATATGTCGCGCGTGTGAGGTCTGAAGAAACTCCATTAGGGTTCACATGCAGGTGACCTAAGGTCGTAACCTTAGCGGACCAATCAAATTCGTATTTTCGCGGTTATGAAAGTAATAAAGACATGCAGCGCCGCATATCGGGAAACGGAATTAATATTCACGGAAGCTTTCGGTTTCGTTCGATTTATCGAAAAAGCAGTCATAAACAAACACGAGAAACTTCTGTGAAACAGTTAAAAAAACGCAATGCAAATTTTATTGATCATAAAAGTGAAAAATGTAGGTTTTTAAATGAACATAGAAATACTGGCAATACTATGAAATATATGTAAGTTAATGACAAAGGGCGAACTGGTCAGTAACATCGAACTTTCCGCTTCCGACTGTCGCCATTTTGCTAATCTGACCGAGATTGTTTTGAGAAATTAAATTTGATTGGTCCAAGTAGGTCATAACCCGTAATTAGCATACGATTTAATATTCATAGCAAAAGGTCACCTGCATGTGAACCCTAATGGAGTTTCTTCAGACCTCACACGCGCGACATATCAATAAACAAGAGCAAATGAGAGGTCAGATTTTAATCAGACTGAGTTTAATGTTGAATGGTTTCTCATGTTCGTTTACATCCATTTCATTTCGTACTAAATGAAACGTCAAGTATGTAAGATTTCTCAATATTCATGACAGATATTA
Source organism: Bathymodiolus septemdierum (assembly GCA_963383655.1). Classification (NCBI taxonomy): domain Eukaryota; kingdom Metazoa; phylum Mollusca; class Bivalvia; order Mytilida; family Modiolidae; genus Bathymodiolus; species Bathymodiolus septemdierum. The sequence goes on from OY726524.1 coordinate 5,525,487, forward strand.
CCAATTAGTAATAAAGAAACAAATCCATACAGTCAATGTTAAGAAAAAAGTGTCTTGTGGAAAAATAAGAAACTATTTTCTTACCAATTGCATTTGTATTGATAGAGTGTCTAGTGCATGTGTATCTTTTCCTCTGTCGAGTGTATCACAACAGACAAAAATAAAGATACAACAAACATCTAATTTTAATTAGGTTGCTGTTAAGAGAAACACACAAATACATACAAGGTTTGTAACAAGAGTAGCACGACGGGTGCCACTCGTGGAGAAGGAACTGCTTACCCTTGCGTTCACACCTGAGTTCACACCCCGGTTTTTAGTGGGGTTCGTGTTGTACGATCTTTAGTTTACTGTGTAGTGTTTTGTAGATTATTGTTTGTCCTTTTGTGAGTTCGAATCCGGTTAATTGCGAGGTGTACTCGATACAACATTATGTGATACAGTCTGTCAGTGACTTGCGGCAGGTCGGTGATTTGCTCCGGGTACTCCGGTTTCCTCCACCAATAAAACTGACAGCCACGATATAACTGAAATATTGTTGAAAGTGGCGTTAAATACCATAAACCAAACCAAACCTCGTATCCTTTTTCTTTTGGCCATTGTGTTGTCTGTCCTTTGATTTAAGGGTTTGGGTTACCCCTTTGGTATCTTCAAACTTTTCTTAGTTTAAACATATTTTATTAATTAATTCAATATAACATTACAATATTCAGCTATATACATAACATAATAAGAAGAAATTAATAGGATTGGGAAACAAGTTACAAGAATTTATATTAATCCCTATCCGTAGGAATAAATTTCATTTATAATATAATGTAAATCTCTAAAGGGAGAAGCAAATAGAACTAACTAATATTATTTGATATAAATTACAGAAGGTATAAGAAGATAAAACAAAGAAAGTGATCTGGTGTTTGATGTAATAAAATGTTTGATTCAAAGTAATTAAAAAAGAAGAAAGAAATAAGGGAACTAGGTACTGCTGATGTTAGATGAAACGTCTACTGTTTATTATAAACTTTTGTACATTTAAAAAACTGTTATTTTGATCGTCTGTGATGTCAGGTGATCCAAAAAGTAAACGGTCAACTGTCAAGTTCATAAGAATATCAATTGATTCGATATACCGATTTCTCGAATCATTGAATATATGACAATAAAAAAGATAATGCGAGTTAGTAAACTTTTCTTAATATGTGTGAAGGAAATATATGAATAAGATATAACATTGTTAAAAAAGCCAATATAATAAAACACGGATAAGTACAGATAAACATGTATGATAATTGTTAAAATTGTCATAATCAAGCTAGACCTGCATTTTGTTATAACTTGGATTAACATGTAACCAAGGTTACCGTTTAACACCCAATTTCAACATTGAACAAAATAACAATTTTACATAATTACATTACTTCCGTTTTTCATTGAAATGTTACAATATGATTGGTTATGAAGTGGTCACATGATTATAAAAGAGATGTTTTACACCCCAATAAAATTCAAACCCGAACTTGCACGTGCCTCCATTACGACGTCAGAAGTAAACAATCAATGGCGTAGTAATTTCCAACAGCAAATAATCTAACACAAATAAAATTCACAACGAAAAATTCAACTACATAAAACTGTTCCCAATGATATTTTCTAGTGTATACCTGTGTGATATTTTGATTTTGTTTTTACTTTTCTTTTCATAATTTTATTTATTTTATTTTACCTCACAATAATTTAACCACTGGCATTCTCACAGAGCGATGAGTCACGCATGACCTTTGTATAATTGAAATACAATATTTGCTGATATTTTTACTGGTCTAAATATGAAAATACAAAAAAATACATCGGCTATTAACCAATCGAAATCCAGGATTCTTATATAAGGTGTAATTAATTGATAAATATACCGGTACCCAAAAAAATAGAGCATTTCTGAAGAGTTAAAAATATTGCATTTGGATCAATATTGCATTCCATTCTTTGGTGTGCCCAGCTATAATTGTCTTTTGTAACATGAATGCATTCTTTTCTTTTGATCTTTTTATCACAGACACTTGACCTTAATTTCTCCGTGTTTGCCACGGGGGTACGTATTTTCAGGGCTAGTAACGATATATGGCCTCTATTTCTGGGTCCTGGGTCCACACGAATACTAGAAATAATTCGTGTGGACCCAGGACCCAGAAATAAAGGCCCTACATCGTTACTAGCACTGGAAATACGTACCCCGTGGCAAACACGGGAAAATTAAGGTTCATCGGTCAAGTGTCTGTGGTTTTTATGGTTTATATACTAGAAGGTAAGCAACAGCCAAAAACTATGAAATAATACACACAGATACGAGATATTGTACACTTTATATCTGGCTGTAGTCTTAGTACTCTCAGAGAGCCGTACAATAATCAACAACCTACATGTGATATTGCATGCCTTCATGTTACAAATCATTTATACCACAGTTTTCTGAGCTAAACCGTTAAACAATTGAACGCCAAGTGTGAGAAGATGTCCAAGGATCACGTGACCTTTCCTATTTGGTTGGCAAATGAACCATTTTTTCTATTGATCTCCTATGGAGAGTCAGCTTTAACATGTTACTATTCATACACATTCTAACAGAGTCAGCTTTAACATGTTACTATTCATACACATTCTAACATGACGTCCTTCTTTCGTTTTGTAAACAAACGAGCGATTTATCAATTGGGTATAATCTCATTAGCACATGCGCCGGTGAATGTGACTGACTTTCCCGTCGTAAATGCACATGTTGATGAATTATCGTCCACTCGAATTTGACAGCATAAATTGAGTGCGACATTGTCCGCAAACGTAAATATAAATTACCGTCTTCCAATCAAATTATCCTACCGTATTTGTACTCTTAGACATATCAGATTTCTTAAATACATGTGTATATTGTGTGATTTCGTTCAATTTCCTGTCTTCTCGATTTTTATGTTTTTTATTATACATCTCACAGAATGACTATGAAATTCTTTCTGAAGTGAAAAATATTGAAATATCTCTTCATGAATTTTATAAATATTTTCGATAAAATTGTAAAATCATACATTATTTATAAAAAGCAGTTTAATTATATGCAAAAATTCAGGATTTCAAATCTTTATCATGTATGTCAAATTTATATTTCCAAATTTAAAAATGTAAATTGACATAAAAAATAGGAATGTTTAAAATTTTATCAAATATTTTACAAACTGGAAATTGATTGAGAACTAAAGTTATCAATATTTTTTTTAATGTATGGACCTAGACTTTATCTGTTTTATTGTTTACCAATATACTCATTATTGATTATGCAAATTAGCAATTATTACATCACTAATTAGCATTCATGTGGAACATTCCTACAGACGTTCTGGATAAAACGATTTTTACATGCAAGCAGCAAGTCAGACGAGAGAGAAAAAAATGGCAAAAAGGACATAATTCTTACAGACGTTCTGGATCAAACCATATTTACATGCAAGCAGTAACTCAGACGACAGAGAGAAAAAAAGGCATATCAGGACATATTGTCCCTGTTGCCGGTATCATGGCAGCAAAAAATAAACAAAATGTTCGGTACTATAGCAATAAAAGTGTTATTGCACTGATATTAAGGAACAATCGCTCAGGACATTATAACTCAATATCAATGCAACAAGGATGAACCTGGCTAGAGTGTATCAGTGCCAACAGAGTATGGCTTGACCATAACGGTGAACCTGGTTAGAGTGTATCAGTGCCAACAGAGTATGGCTTGACCATAACGGTGAACCTGGCTAGAGTGTATCAGTGCCAACAGAGTATGGCTTGACTATAACGGTGAACCTGGCCAGAGTGTATCAGTGCCAACAGAGTATGGCTTGACCATAACGGTGAACCTGGCTAGAGTGTATCAGTGCCAACAGAGTATGGCTTGACCATAACGGTGAACCTGGCTAGAGTGTATCAGTGCCAACAGAGTATGGCTTGACCATAACGGTGAACCTGGTTAGAGTGTATCAGTGCCAACAGAGTATGGCTTGACCATAACGGTGAACCTGGCTAGAGTGTATCAGTGCCAACAGAGTATGGCTTGACCATAACGGTGAACCTGGCTAGAGTGTACCAGTGCCAACAGAGTATGGCTTGACCATAACGGTGTACCTGGTTAGAGTGTATCAGTGCCAACAGGGTATGGCTTGACCATAACGGTGAACCTGGCTAGAGTGTATCAGTGCCAACAGAGTATGGCTTGACTATAACGGTGAACCTGGCCAGAGTGTATCAGTGCCAACAGAGTATGGCTTGACCATAACGGTGAACCTGGCTAGAGTGTATCAGTGCCAACAGAGTATGGCTTGACTATAACGGTGAACCTGGCCAGAGTGTATCATTGCCAACAGAGTATGGCTTGACTATTCTTTTATATTGTTTACCTTGAGTTGATCCTGTTCACCAGCATATTCAATAGACTGGAAAATCTCCCACGTGCATCTCCTTCTGGCCTCTAATCTTGCCATATAACGACGATACCATTTTTGAATCAATAATGCTGCCCTAATCACTGCAAAAACAAAAACAAATTGGTTATATCCTCTTTTCAAAATAAAATTAAAAATATACTGATAAAACTTTATTTAATAGAAAACTGAATGCATTTTTGTTATTTAATTTATCCATTGAATGCAATCTTTTGCAGTTTTATTACCATATAAAGAGTTGACCGAGATACACTTTTTATGAATGTATGAACCGCGCTATAAAAAATGTAGGTTTGTCAACGCTTTTAAAACAACTCTATAAAACTGTCAAAATTTCATTCATTGGAGGTTAAATTTAAAACTGCCATGTTAAAATTTGATATCCGTAACGTTATTGTTACTTATTTGGTAGATGAGGAGATTTGGGGTGAGGATGCGTTAGACTTGGATTAAAACTTTTGGGGTTTATACTGTAAAAATGAGAGAAATTGAAATGCAAGACAAAATCAGAATAAAAAAAATAGATGAAAAAGACGATCTGAAGAAAAACAACTGCAAATAGAAGAATTGTAATGCAGTTAAAAATGAAACAACTTGAATTTGAACAACTTAGGCTTTCAAAAAAAAAGAAACAGTGTCTTTGGCGTTACCTTCAGTATAAAATAAATTTGATGTGACAAAGTACATAAGATTTGTTCCATCTTTTTGGGAGAAAGAAGTGGATAAATATTTTGTCCATTTTGAGAAAATTGCTAAAAGTCTGGCTTGGCCGAATGAATACTGGACCTTACTTTTACAGAGTATCCTGATAGGGAAAGCTAGAGAAAATAACGGGTCCCTTGTATTAGGAAAAAGTTCAATCTAAGAGGAAGTGAAATAAAAAAATTTAAAAGCATATGAATTAGTACCAGAAGCCTATCGTCAAAAGCTTAGAAATAGCACAAACGGGATGATCAGACTCGTGTTGAATTTACCTGTGAAAAAGAACTTTTATTTGAAAAGTGGTTCACTTCTGAAGAAATTTTGATAAGCTATACTTATAAATCATCCTGTTTTGACAGCTCAGGAATTCTCGAAAGAATTTAAACTAACGGTAGATGTTAGTGGTGTAGGTGTTGGTGAAGAATTTAAACTAACGGTAGATGCTAGTGGTGTAGGTGTTGGTGAAGAATTTAAACTAACGGTAGATGTTAGTGGTGTAGGTGTTGGTGAAGAATTTAAACTAACGGTAGATGTTAGTGGTGTAGGTGTTGGTGAAGAATTTAAACTAACGATAGATGCTAGTGGTGTAGGTGTTGGTGAAGAATTTAAACTAACGGTAGATGTTAGTGGTGTAGGTGTTGGTGAAGAATTTAAACTAACGGTAGATGTTAGTGGTGTAGGTGTTGGTGAAGAATTTAAACTAACGGTAGATGCTAGTGGTGTAGGTGTTGGTGAAGAATTTAAACTAACGGTAGATGCTAGTGGTGTAGGTGTTAGTGAAGAATTTAAACTAACGGTAGATGTTAGTGGTGTAGGTGTTGGTGAAGAATTTAAACTAACGGTAGATGCTAGTGGTGTAGGTGTTGGTGAAGAATTTAAACTAACGGTAGATGTTAGTGGTGTAGGTGTTGGTGAAGAATTTAAACTAACGGTAGATGTTAGTGGTGTAGGTGTTGGTGAAGAATTTAAACTAACGGTAGATGCTAGTGGTGTAGGTGTTGGTGAAGAATTTAAACTAACGGTAGATGCTAGTGGTGTAGGTGTTAGTGAAGAATTTAAACTAACGGTAGATGTTAGTGGTGTAGGTGTTGGTGAAGAATTTAAACTAACGGTAGATGCTAGTGGTGTAGGTGTTGGTGAAGAATTTAAACTAACGGTAGATGCTAGTGGTGTAGGTGTTGGTGAAGAATTTAAACTAACGGTAGATGTTAGTGGTGTAGGTGTTGGTGAAGAATTTAAACTAACGGTAGATGTTAGTGGTGTAGGTGTTGGTGAAGAATTTAGATTAACGGTAGATGTTAGTGGTGTATGTGTTGGTGAAGAATTTAAACTAACGGTAGATGTTAGTGGTGTAGGTGTTGGTGAAGAATTTAAACTAACGGTAGATGTTAGTGGTGTAGGTGTTGGTGAAGAATTTAAACTAACGGTAGATGTTAGTGGTGTATGTGTTGGTGAAGAATTTAAATTAACGGTAGATGTTAGTGGTGTAGGTGTTGGTGAAGAATTTAGATTAACGGTAGATGTTAGTGGTGTAGGTGTTGGTGAAGAATTTAAACTAACGGTAGATGTTAGTGGTGTAGGTGTTGGTGAAGAATTTAAACTAACGGTAGATGTTAGTGGTGTAGGTGTTGGTGAAGAATTTAAACTAACGGTAGATGTTAGTGGTGTAGGTGTTGGTGAAGAATTTAAACTAACGGTAGATGTTAGTGGTGTAGGTGTTGGTGAAGAATTTAGATTAACGGTAGATGTTAGTGGTGTATGTGTTGGTGAAGAATTTAAACTAACGGTAGATGTTAGTGGTGTATGTGTTGGTGAAGAATTTAAACTAACGGTAGATGTTAGTGGTGTAGGTGTTGGTGAAGAATTTAGATTAACGGTAGATGTTAGTGGTGTATGTGTTGGTGAAGAATTTAAATTAACGGTAGATGTTAGTGGTGTAGGTGTTGGTGAAGAATTTAGATTAACGGTAGATGTTAGTGGTGTAGGTGTTGGTGAAGAATTTAAACTAACGGTAGATGTTAGTGGTGTAGGTGTTGGTGAAGAATTTAAACTAACGGTAGATGTTAGTGGTGTAGGTGTTGGTGAAGAATTTAGATTAACGGTAGATGTTAGTGGTGTAGGTGTTGGTGAAGAATTTAAACTAACGGTAGATGTTAGTGGTGTAGGTGTTGGTGAAGAATTTAAACTAACGGTAGATGTTAGTGGTGTAGGTGTTGGTGAAGAATTTAGATTAACGGTAGATGTTAGTGGTGTAGGTGTTGGTGAAGAATTTAGATTAACGGTAGATGTTAGTGGTGTATGTGTTGGTGAAGAATTTAAACTAACGGTAGATGTTAGTGGTGTATGTGTTGGTGAAGAATTTAAACTAACGGTAGATGTTAGTGGTGTAGGTGTTGGTGAAGAATTTAAACTAACGGTAGATGTTAGTGGTGTAGGTGTTGGTGAAGAATTTAGATTAACGGTAGATGTTAGTGGTGTATGTGTTGGTGAAGAATTTAAATTAACGGTAGATGTTAGTGGTGTAGGTGTTGGTGAAGAATTTAGATTAACGGTAGATGTTAGTGGTGTAGGTGTTGGTGAAGAATTTAAACTAACGGTAGATGTTAGTGGTGTAGGTGTTGGTGAAGAATTTAAACTAACGGTAGATGTTAGTGGTGTAGGTGTTGGTGAAGAATTTAAACTAACGGTAGATGTTAGTGGTGTAGGTGTTGGTGAAGAATTTAAATTAACGGTAGATGTTAGTGGTGTAGGTGTTGGTGAAGAATTTAAACTAACGGTAGATGTTAGTGGTGTAGGTGTTGGTGAAGAATTTAAACTAACGGTAGATGTTAGTGGTGTAGGTGTTGGTGAAGAATTTAAACTAACGGTAGATGTTAGTGGTGTAGGTGTTGGTGAAGAATTTAGATTAACGTTAGATGTTAGTGGTGTATGTGTTGATGAAGAATTTAAACTAACGGTAGATGTTAGTGGTGTAGGTGTTGGTGAAGAATTTAAACTAACGGTAGATGTTAGTGGTGTAGGTGTTGGTGAAGAATTTAAACTAACGGTAGATGTTAGTGGTGTAGGTGTTGGTGAAGAATTTAAACTAACGGTAGATGTTAGTGGTGTAGGTGTTGGTGAAGAATTTAGATTAACGGTAGATGTTAGTGGTGTAGGTGTTGGTGAAGAATTTAAACTAACGGTAGATGTTAGTGGTGTAGGTGTTGGTGAAGAATTTAAACTAACGGTAGATGTTAGTGGTGTAGGTGTTGGTGAAGAATTTAGATTAACGTTAGATGTTAGTGGTGTATGTGTTGGTGAAGAATTTAAACTAACGGTAGATGTTAGTGGTGTAGGTGTTGGTGAAGAATTTAGATTAACGGTAGATGTTAGTGGTGTAGGTGTTGGTGAAGAATTTAAACTAACGGTAGATGTTAGTGGTGTAGGTGTTGGTGAAGAATTTAAACTAACGGTAGATGTTAGTGGTGTAGGTGTTGGTGAAGAATTTAGATTAACGTTAGATGTTAGTGGTGTAGGTGTTGGTGAAGAATTTAAACTAACGGTAGATGTTAGTGGTGTATGTGTTGGTGAAGAATTTAAACTAACGGTAGATGTTAGTGGTGTAGGTGTTGGTGAAGAATTTAGATTAACGGTAGATGTTAGTGGTGTAGGTGTTGGTGAAGAATTTAAACTAACGGTAGATGTTAGTGGTGTATGTGTTGGTGAAGAATTTAAACTAACGGTAGATGTTAGTGGTGTAGGTGTTGGTGAAGAATTTAAACTAACGGTAGATGTTAGTGGTGTATGTGTTGGTGAAGAATTTAAACTAACGTTAGATGTTAGTGGTGTAGGTGTTGGTGAAGAATTTAAACTAACGGTAGATGCTAGTGGTGTAGGTGTTGGTGAAGAATTTAAACTAACGGTAGATGTTAGTGGTGTAGGTGTTGGTGAAGAATTTAAACTAACGGTAGATGTTAGTGGTGTAGGTGTTGGTGAAGAATTTAGATTAACGGTAGATGTTAGTGGTGTATGTGTTGGTGAAGAATTTAAACTAACGGTAGATGTTAGTGGTGTAGGTGTTGGTGAAGAATTTAAACTAACGGTAGATGTTAGTGGTGTAGGTGTTGGTGAAGAATTTAAACTAACGGTAGATGTTAGTGGTGTAGGTGTTGGTGAAGAATTTAGATTAACGGTAGATGTTAGTGGTGTATGTGTTGGTGAAGAATTTAAATTAACGGTAGATGTTAGTGGTGTAGGTGTTGGTGAAGAATTTAGATTAACGGTAGATGTTAGTGGTGTAGGTGTTGGTGAAGAATTTAAACTAACGGTAGATGTTAGTGGTGTAGGTGTTGGTGAAGAATTTAAACTAACGGTAGATGTTAGTGGTGTAGGTGTTGGTGAAGAATTTAGATTAACGGTAGATGTTAGTGGTGTAGGTGTTGGTGAAGAATTTAAACTAACGGTAGATGTTAGTGGTGTAGGTGTTGGTGAAGAATTTAAACTAACGGTAGATGTTAGTGGTGTAGGTGTTGGTGAAGAATTTAAACTAACGGTAGATGTTAGTGGTGTAGGTGTTGGTGAAGAATTTAGATTAACGGTAGATGTTAGTGGTGTATGTGTTGGTGAAGAATTTAAACTAACGGTAGATGTTAGTGGTGTAGGTGTTGGTGAAGAATTTAAACTAACGGTAGATGTTAGTGGTGTAGGTGTTGGTGAAGAATTTAGATTAACGGTAGATGTTAGTGGTGTATGTGTTGGTGAAGAATTTAAATTAACGGTAGATGTTAGTGGTGTAGGTGTTGGTGAAGAATTTAGATTAACGGTAGATGTTAGTGGTGTAGGTGTTGGTGAAGAATTTAAACTAACGGTAGATGTTAGTGGTGTAGGTGTTGGTGAAGAATTTAAACTAACGGTAGATGTTAGTGGTGTAGGTGTTGGTGAAGAATTTAAACTAACGGTAGATGTTAGTGGTGTAGGTGTTGGTGAAGAATTTAAACTAACGGTAGATGTTAGTGGTGTAGGTGTTGGTGAAGAATTTAAACTAACGGTAGATGTTAGTGGTGTAGGTGTTGGTGAAGAATTTAGATTAACGGTAGATGTTAGTGGTGTATGTGTTGGTGAAGAATTTAAACTAACGGTAGATGTTAGTGGTGTATGTGTTGGTGAAGAATTTAAACTAACGGTAGATGTTAGTGGTGTAGGTGTTGGTGAAGAATTTAGATTAACGGTAGATGTTAGTGGTGTATGTTTTGGTGAAGAATTTAAATTAACGGTAGATGTTAGTGGTGTAGGTGTTGGTGAAGAATTTAGATTAACGGTAGATGTTAGTGGTGTAGGTGTTGGTGAAGAATTTAAACTAACGGTAGATGTTAGTGGTGTAGGTGTTGGTGAAGAATTTAAACTAACGGTAGATGTTAGTGGTGTAGGTGTTGGTGAAGAATTTAGATTAACGGTAGATGTTAGTGGTGTAGGTGTTGGTGAAGAATTTAAACTAACGGTAGATGTTAGTGGTGTAGGTGTTGGTGAAGAATTTAAACTAACGGTAGATGTTAGTGGTGTAGGTGTTGGTGAAGAATTTAGATTAACGGTAGATGTTAGTGGTGTAGGTGTTGGTGAAGAATTTAGATTAACGGTAGATGTTAGTGGTGTATGTGTTGGTGAAGAATTTAAACTAACGGTAGATGTTAGTGGTGTATGTGTTGGTGAAGAATTTAAACTAACGGTAGATGTTAGTGGTGTAGGTGTTGGTGAAGAATTTAAACTAACGGTAGATGTTAGTGGTGTAGGTGTTGGTGAAGAATTTAGATTAACGGTAGATGTTAGTGGTGTATGTGTTGGTGAAGAATTTAAATTAACGGTAGATGTTAGTGGTGTAGGTGTTGGTGAAGAATTTAGATTAACGGTAGATGTTAGTGGTGTAGGTGTTGGTGAAGAATTTAAACTAACGGTAGATGTTAGTGGTGTAGGTGTTGGTGAAGAATTTAAACTAACGGTAGATGTTAGTGGTGTAGGTGTTGGTGAAGAATTTAAACTAACGGTAGATGTTAGTGGTGTAGGTGTTGGTGAAGAATTTAAATTAACGGTAGATGTTAGTGGTGTAGGTGTTGGTGAAGAATTTAAACTAACGGTAGATGTTAGTGGTGTAGGTGTTGGTGAAGAATTTAAACTAACGGTAGATGTTAGTGGTGTAGGTGTTGGTGAAGAATTTAAACTAACGGTAGATGTTAGTGGTGTAGGTGTTGGTGAAGAATTTAGATTAACGTTAGATGTTAGTGGTGTATGTGTTGATGAAGAATTTAAACTAACGGTAGATGTTAGTGGTGTAGGTGTTGGTGAAGAATTTAGATTAACGGTAGATGTTAGTGGTGTAGGTGTTGGTGAAGAATTTAAACTAACGGTAGATGTTAGTGGTGTAGGTGTTGGTGAAGAATTTAAACTAACGGTAGATGTTAGTGGTGTAGGTGTTGGTGAAGAATTTAAACTAACGGTAGATGTTAGTGGTGTAGGTGTTGGTGAAGAATTTAAATTAACGGTAGATGTTAGTGGTGTAGGTGTTGGTGAAGAATTTAAACTAACGGTAGATGTTAGTGGTGTAGGTGTTGGTGAAGAATTTAAACTAACGGTAGATGTTAGTGGTGTAGGTGTTGGTGAAGAATTTAAACTAACGGTAGATGTTAGTGGTGTAGGTGTTGGTGAAGAATTTAGATTAACGTTAGATGTTAGTGGTGTATGTGTTGATGAAGAATTTAAACTAACGGTAGATGTTAGTGGTGTAGGTGTTGGTGAAGAATTTAAACTAACGGTAGATGTTAGTGGTGTAGGTGTTGGTGAAGAATTTAAACTAACGGTAGATGTTAGTGGTGTAGGTGTTGGTGAAGAATTTAAACTAACGGTAGATGTTAGTGGTGTATGTGTTGGTGAAGAATTTAAACTAACGGTAGATGTTAGTGGTGTATGTGTTGGTGAAGAATTTTAAACTAACGGTAGATGTTAGTGGTGTAGGTGTTGGTGAAGAATTTAAACTAACGGTAGATGTTAGTGGTGTATGTGTTGGTGAAGAATTTAAACTAACGGTAGATGTTAGTGGTGTATGTGTTGGTGAAGAATTTAAACTAACGGTAGATGTTAGTGGTGTATGTGTTGGTGAAGAATTTAAACTAACGGTAGATGTTAGTGGTGTATGTGTTGGTGAAGAATTTAAACTAACGGTAGATGTTAGTGGTGTATGTGTTGGTGAAGAATTTAAACTAACGGTAGATGTTAGTGGTGTATGTGTTGGTGAAGAATTTAAATTAACGGTAGATGCTAGTGGTGTAGGTGTTGGTGAAGAATTTAAACTAACGGTAGATGTTAGTGGTGTAGGTGTTGGTGAAGAATTTAGATTAACGGTAGATGTTAGTGGTGTAGGTGTTGGTGAAGAATTTAGATTAACGTTAGATGTTAGTGGTGTATGTGTTGATGAAGAATTTAAACTAACGGTAGATGTTAGTGGTGTAGGTGTTGGTGAAGAATTTAAACTAACGGTAGATGTTAGTGGTGTAGGTGTTGGTGAAGAATTTAAACTAACGGTAGATGTTAGTGGTGTAGGTGTTGGTGAAGAATTTAAACTAACGGTAGATGTTAGTGGTGTAGGTGTTGGTGAAGAATTTAGATTAACGTTAGATGTTAGTGGTGTATGTGTTGGTGAAGAATTTAAACTAACGGTAGATGTTAGTGGTGTAGGTGTTGGTGAAGAATTTAGATTAACGGTAGATGTTAGTGGTGTAGGTGTTGGTGAAGAATTTAAACTAACGGTAGATGTTAGTGGTGTAGGTGTTGGTGAAGAATTTAAACTAACGGTAGATGTTAGTGGTGTAGGTGTTGGTGAAGAATTTAAACTAACGGGTAGATGTTAGTGGTGTAGGTGTTGGTGAAGAATTTAAACTAACGGTAGATGTTAGTGGTGTAGGTGTTGGTGAAGAATTTAGATTAACGTTAGATGTTAGTGGTGTAGGTGTTGGTGAAGAATTTAAACTAACGGTAGATGTTAGTGGTGTATGTGTTGGTGAAGAATTTAAACTAACGGTAGATGTTAGTGGTGTAGGTGTTGGTGAAGAATTTAGATTAACGGTAGATGTTAGTGGTGTAGGTGTTGGTGAAGAATTTAAACTAACGGTAGATGTTAGTGGTGTATGTGTTGGTGAAGAATTTAAACTAACGGTAGATGTTAGTGGTGTAGGTGTTGGTGAAGAATTTAAACTAACGGTAGATGTTAGTGGTGTATGTGTTGGTGAAGAATTTAAACTAACGTTAGATGTTAGTGGTGTAGGTGTTGGTGAAGAATTTAAACTAACGGTAGATGTTAGTGGTGTAGGTGTTGGTGAAGAATTTAGATTAACGTTAGATGTTAGTGGTGTAGGTGTTGGTGAAGAATTTAAACTAACGGTAGATGTTAGTGGTGTAGGTGTTGGTGAAGAATTTAAACTAACGGTAGATGTTAGTGGTGTAGGTGTTGGTGAAGAATTTAGATTAACGGTAGATGTTAGTGGTGTAGGTGTTGGTGAAGAATTTAAATCTAACGGTAGATGTTAGTGGTGTAGGTGTTGGTGAAGAATTTAAACTAACGGTAGATGTTAGTGGTGTATGTGTTGGTGAAGAATTTAAACTAACGGTAGATGTTAGTGGTGTAGGTGTTGGTGAAGAATTTAGATTAACGGTAGATGCTAGTGGTGTAGGTGTTGGTGAAGAATTTAAACTAACGGTAGATGTTAGTGGTGTAGGTGTTGGTGAAGAATTTAGACTAACGGTAGATGTTAGTGGTGTAGGTGTTGGTGAAGAATTTAAACTAACGGTAGATGCTAGTGGTGTAGGTGTTGGTGAAGAATTTAAACTAACGGTAGATGTTAGTGGTGTAGGTGTTGGTGAAGAATTTAAACTAACGGTAGATGTTAGTGGTGTAGGTGTTGGTGAAGAATTTAAACTAACGGTAGATGTTAGTGTGTAGGTTGTTGGTGAAGAATTTAAACTAACGGTAGATGTTAGTGGTGTAGGTGTTGGTGAAGAACTTAGATTAACGTTAGATGTTAGTGGTGTATGTGTTGGTGAAGAATTTAAACTAACGGTAGATGTTAGTGTGTAGGTGTTGGTTAAGAATTTAAACTAACGGTAGATGTTAGTGGTGTAGGTGTTGGTGAAGAATTTAAACTAACGGTAGATGTTAGTGGTGTAGGTGTTGGTGAAGAATTTAACTAACGGAGATGTTAGTGGTGTAGGTGTTGGTGAAGAATTTAAACTAACGGTAGATGTTAGTGGTGTAGGTGTTGGTGAAGAATTTAAACTAACGGTAGATGTTAGTGGTGTAGGTGTTGGTGAAGAATTTAGATTAACGTTAGATGTTAGTGGTGGTACCTGTGTTGGTGAAGAATTTAAACTAACGGTAGATGTTAGTGGTGTAGGTGTTGGTGAAGAATTTAAACTAACGGTAGATGTTAGTGGTGTAGGTGTTGGTGAAGAATTTAAACTAACGGTAGATGTTAGTGGTGTAGGTGTTGGTGAAGAATTTAGATTAACGTTAGATGTTAGTGGTGTATGTGTTGGTGAAGAATTTAAACTAACGGTAGATGTTAGTGGTGTAGGTGTTGGTGAAGAATTTAAACTAACGGTAGATGTTAGTGGTGTAGGTGTTGGTGAAGAATTTAAACTAACGGTAGATGTTAGTGGTGTAGGTGTTGGTGAAGAATTTAAACTAACGGTAGATGTTAGTGGTGTAGGTGTTGGTGAAGAATTTAAACTAACGGTAGATGTTAGTGGTGTAGGTGTTGGTGAAGAATTTAAACTAACGGTAGATGTTAGTGGTGTAGGTGTTGGTGAAGAATTTAAACTAACGGTAGATGTTAGTGGTGTAGGTGTTGGTGAAGAATTTAGATTAACGGTAGATGTTAGTGGTGTAGGTGTTGGTGAAGAATTTAAACTAACGGTAGATGTTAGTGGTGTAGGTGTTGGTGAAGAATTTAAACTAACGGTAGATGTTAGTGGTGTAGGTGTTGGTGAAGAATTTAAACTAACGGTAGATGTTAGTGGTGTAGGTGTTGGTGAAGAATTTAAACTAACGGTAGATGTTAGTGGTGTAGGTGTTGGTGAAGAATTTAAACTAACGGTAGATGTTAGTGGTGTAGGTGTTGGTGAAGAATTTAGATTAACGGTAGATGTTAGTGGTGTAGGTGTTGGTGAAGAATTTAAACTAACGGTAGATGTTAGTGGTGTAGGTGTTGGTGAAGAATTTAAACTAACGGTAGATGTTAGTGGTGTAGGTGTTGGTGAAGAATTTAAACTAACGGTAGATGTTAGTGGTGTAGGTGTTGGTGAAGAATTTAGATTAACGGTAGATGTTAGTGGTGTAGGTGTTGGTGAAGAATTTAAACTAACGGTAGATGTTAGTGGTGTAGGTGTTGGTGAAGAATTTAAACTAACGGTAGATGTTAGTGGTGTAGGTGTTGGTGAAGAATTTAAACTAACGGTAGATGTTAGTGGTGTAGGTGTTGGTGAAGAATTTAGATTAACGGTAGATGTTAGTGGTGTAGGTGTTGGTGAAGAATTTAAACTAACGGTAGATGTTAGTGGTGTAGGTGTTGGTGAAGAATTTAAACTAACGGTAGATGTTAGTGGTGTAGGTGTTGGTGAAGAATTTAAACTAACGGTAGATGTTAGTGGTGTAGGTGTTGGTGAAGAATTTAGATTAACGGTAGATGTTAGTGGTGTAGGTGTTGGTGAAGAATTTAAACTAACGGTAGATGTTAGTGGTGTAGGTGTTGGTGAAGAATTTAAACTAACGGTAGATGTTAGTGGTGTAGGTGTTGGTGAAGAATTTAAACTAACGGTAGATGTTAGTGGTGTAGGTGTTGGTGAAGAATTTAAACTAACGGTAGATGTTAGTGGTGTAGGTGTTGGTGAAGAATTTAAACTAACGGTAGATGTTAGTGGTGTAGGTGTTGGTGAAGAATTTAGACTAACGGTAGATGTTAGTGGTGTAGGTGTTGGTGAAGAATTTAAACTAACGGTAGATGTTAGTGGTGTAGGTGTTGGTGAAGAATTTAAACTAACGGTAGATGTTAGTGGTGTAGGTGTTGGTGAAGAATTTAATCTAACGGTAGATGTTAGTGGTGTAGGTGTTGGTGAAGAATTTAAACTAACGGTAGATGTTAGTGGTGTAGGTGTTGGTGAAGAATTTAAACTAACGGTAGATGTTAGTGGTGTAGGTGTTGGTGAAGAATTTAAACTAACGGTAGATGTTAGTGGTGTAGGTGTTGGTGAAGAATTTAAACTAACGGTAGATGTTAGTGGTGTAGGTGTTGGTGAAGAATTTAAACTAACGGTAGATGTTAGTGGTGTAGGTGTTGGTGAAGAATTTAAACTAACGGTAGATGTTAGTGGTGTAGGTGTTGGTGAAGAATTTAAACTAACGGTAGATGTTAGTGGTGTAGGTGTTGGTGAAGAATTTAAACTAACGGTAGATGTTAGTGGTGTAGGTGTTGGTGAAGAATTTAAACTAACGGTAGATGTTAGTGGTGTAGGTGTTGGTGAAGAATTTAAACTAACGGTAGATGTTAGTGGTGTAGGTGTTGGTGAAGAATTTAAACTAACGGTAGATGTTAGTGGTGTAGGTGTTGGTGAAGAATTTAAACTAACGGTAGATGTTAGTGGTGTAGGTGTTGGTGAAGAATTTAAACTAACGGTAGATGTTAGTGGTGTAGGTGTTGGTGAAGAATTTAAACTAACGGTAGATGTTAGTGGTGTAGGTGTTGGTGAAGAATTTAAATTAACGGTAGATGTTAGTGGTGTAGGTGTTGGTGAAGAATTTAAACTAACGGTAGATGTTAGTGGTGTAGGTGTTGGTGAAGAATTTAAACTAACGGTAGATGCTAGTGGTGTAGGTGTTGGTGAAGAATTTAAACTAACGGTAGATGTTAGTGGTGTAGGTGTTGGTGAAGAATTTAGATTAACGGTAGATGTTAGTGGTGTAGGTGTTGGTGAAGAATTTAGATTAACGGTAGATGTTAGTGGTGTAGGTGTTGGTGAAGAATTTAAACTAACGGTAGATGTTAGTGGTGTAGGTGTTGGTGAAGAATTTAGATTAACGGTAGATGTTAGTGGTGTAGGTGTTGGTGAAGAATTTAAACTAACGGTAGATGTTAGTGGTGTAGGTGTTGGTGAAGAATTTAAACTAACGGTAGATGTTAGTGGTGTAGGTGTTGGTGAAGAATTTAAACTAACGGTAGATGTTAGTGGTGTAGGTGTTGGTGAAGAATTTAGATTAACGGTAGATGTTAGTGGTGTAGGTGTTGGTGAAGAATTTAAACTAACGGTAGATGTTAGTGGTGTAGGTGTTGGTGAAGAATTTAGATTAACGTTAGATGTTAGTGGTGTATGTGTTGGTGAAGAATTTAAACTAACGGTAGATGTTAGTGGTGTAGGTGTTGGTGAAGAATTTAAACTAACGGTAGATGCTAGTGGTGTAGGTGTTGGTGAAGAATTTAAACTAACGGTAGATGTTAGTGGTGTAGGTGTTGGTGAAGAATTTAGATTAACGGTAGATGTTAGTGGTGTAGGTGTTGGTGAAGAATTTAAATTAACGGTAGATGTTAGTGGTGTATGTGTTGGTGAAGAATTTAAACTAACGGTAGATGTTAGTGGTGTAGGTGTTGGTGAAGAATTTAGATTAACGGTAGATGTTAGTGGTGTAGGTGTTGGTGAAGAATTTAGATTAACGGTAGATGTTAGTGGTGTAGGTGTTGGTGAAGAATTTAAACTAACGGTAGATGTTAGTGGTGTAGGTGTTGGTGAAGAATTTAGATTAACGGTAGATGTTAGTGGTGTAGGTGTTGGTGAAGAATTTAAACTAACGGTAGATGTTAGTGGTGTAGGTGTTGGTGAAGAATTTAAACTAACGGTAGATGTTAGTGGTGTAGGTGTTGGTGAAGAATTTAAACTAACGGTAGATGTTAGTGGTGTAGGTGTTGGTGAAGAATTTAAACTAACGGTAGATGTTAGTGGTGTAGGTGTTGGTGAAGAATTTAGATTAACGGTAGATGTTAGTGGTGTAGGTGTTGGTGAAGAATTTAGATTAACGGTAGATGTTAGTGGTGTAGGTGTTGGTGAAGAATTTAAACTAACGGTAGATGCTAGTGGTGTAGGTGTTGGTGAAGAATTTAGATTAACGGTAGATGTTAGTGGTGTAGGTGTTGGTGAAGAATTTAGATTAACGGTAGATGTTAGTGGTGTAGGTGTTGGTGAAGAATTTAAACTAACGGTAGATGTTAGTGGTGTAGGTGTTGGTGAAGAATTTAAACTAACGGTAGATGTTAGTGGTGTAGGTGTTGGTGAAGAATTTAAACTAACGGTAGATGTTAGTGGTGTAGGTGTTGGTGAAGAATTTAAACTAACGGTAGATGTTAGTGGTGTAGGTGAAGAATTTAAACTAACGGTAGATGCTAGTGGTGTAGGTGTTAGTGAAGAATTTAAACTAACGGTAGATGCTAGTGGTGTAGGTGTTGGTGAAGAATTTAAACTAACGGTAGATGTTAGTGGTGTAGGTGTTGGTGAAGAATTTAAACTAACGGTAGATGTTAGTGGTGTAGGTGCTGGTGAAGAATTTAGATTAACGGTAGATGTTAGTGGTGTAGGTGTTGGTGAAGAATTTAAACTAACGGTAGATGTTAGTGGTGTAGGTGTTGGTGAAGAATTTAAACTAACGGTAGATGTTAGTGGTGTAGGTGTTGGTGAAGAATTTAGATTAACGGTAGATGTTAGTGGTGTAGGTGTTGGTGAAGAATTTAAACTAACGGTACATGTTAGTGGTGTAGGTGTTGGTGAAGAATTTAAACTAACGGTAGATGCTAGTGGTGTAGGTGTTGGTGAAGAATTTAAATTAACGGTAGATGTTAGTGGTGTAGGTGTTGGTGAAGAATTTAAACTAACGGTAGATGTTAGTGGTGTAGGTGTTGGTGAAGAATTTAAACTAACGGTAGATGCTAGTGGTGTAGGTGTTGGTGAAGAATTTAAACTAACGGTAGATGCTAGTGGTGTAGGTGTTGGTGAAGAATTTAAACTAACGGTAGATGTTAGTGGTGTAGGTGTTGGTGAAGAATTTAAACTAACGGTAGATGCTAGTGGTGTAGGTGTTAGTGAAGAATTTAAACTAACGGTAGATGTTAGTGGTGTAGGTGTTGGTGAAGAATTTAAACTAACGGTAGATGCTAGTGGTGTAGGTGTTGGTGAAGAATTTAAACTAACGGTAGATGTTAGTGGTGTAGGTGTTGGTGAAGAATTTAAACTAACGGTAGATGCTAGTGGTGTAGGTGTTGGTGAAGAATTTAGACTAACGGTAGATGTTAGTGGTGTAGGTGTTGGTGAAGAATTTAAATTAACGGTAGATGTTAGTGGTGTAAGTGTTGGTGAAGAATTTAAATTAACGGTAGATGTTAGTGGTGTAGGTGTTGGTGAAGAATTTAAACTAACGGTAGATGTTAGTGGTGTAGGTGTTGGTGAAGAATTTAAATTAACGGTAGATGCTAGTGGTGTAGGTGTTGGTGAAGAATTTAAATTAACGGTAGATGTTAGTGATGTAGGTGTTGGTGAAGAATTTAAACTAACGGTAGATGTTAGTGGTGTAGGTGTTGGTGAAGAATTTAAACTAACGGTAGATGTTAGTGGTGTAGGTGTTGGTGAAGAATTTAAATTAACGGTAGATGTTAGTGGTGTAGGTGTTGGTGAAGAATTTAAACTAACGGTAGATGTTAGTGGTGTAGGTGTTGGTGAAGAATTTAAATTAACGGTAGATGCTAGTGGTGTAGGTGTTGGTGAAGAATTTAAATTAACGGTAGATGTTAGTGATGTAGGTGTTGGTGAAGAATTTAAACTAACGGTAGATGTTAGTGGTGTAGGTGTTGGTGAAGAATTTAAACTAACGGTAGATGTTAGTGGTGTAGGTGTTGGTGAAGAATTTAAATTAACGGTAGATGTTAGTGGTGTAGGTGTTGGTGAAGAATTTAAACTAACGGTAGATGTTAGTGGTGTAGGTGTTGGTGAAGAATTTAAATTAACGGTAGATGCTAGTGGTGTAGGTGTTGGTGAAGAATTTAAATTAACGGTAGATGTTAGTGATGTAGGTGTTGGTGAAGAATTTAAACTAACGGTAGATGTTAGTGGTGTAGGTGTTGGTGAAGAATTTAAACTAACGGTAGATGCTAGTGGTGTAGGTGTTGGTGAAGAATTTAAATTAACGGTAGATGTTAGTGGTGTAGGTGTTGGTGAAGAATTTAAACTAACGGTAGATGTTAGTGGTGTAGGTGTTGGTGAAGAATTTAAACTAACGGTAGATGTTAGTGGTGTAGGTGTTGGTGAAGAATTTAAACTAACGGTAGATGCTAGTGGTGTAGGTGTTGTTGAAGAATTTAAACTAACGGTAGATGCTAGTGGTGTAGGTGTTGGTGAAGAATTTAAACTAACGGTAGATGCTAGTGGTGTAGGTGTTGGTGAAGAATTTAAACTAACGGTAGATGTTAGTGGTGTAGGTGTTGGTGAAGAATTTAAACTAACGGTAGATGCTAGTGGTGTAGGTGTTGGTGAAGAATTTAAACTAACGATAGATGCTAGTGGTGTAGGTGTTGGTGAAGAATTTAAACTAACGGTAGATGCTAGTGGTGTAGGTGTTGGTGAAGAATTTAAACTAACGGTAGATGTTAGTGGTGTAGGTGTTGGTGAAGAATTTAAACTAACGGTAGATGCTAGTGGTGTAGGTGTTGGTGAAGAATTTAAATTAACGATAGATGCTAGTGGTGTAGGTGTTGGTGAAGAATTTAAACTAACGGTAGATGTTAGTGGTGTAGGTGTTGGTGAAGAATTTAAACTAACGTTAGATGTTAGTGGTGTAGGTGTTGGTGAAGAATTTAGATTAACGGTAGATGTTAGTGGTGTAGGTGTTGGTGAAGAATTTAAACTAACGGTAGATGTTAGTGGTGTAGGTGTTGGTGAAGAATTTAGATTAACGGTAGATGTTAGTGGTGTAGGTGTTGGTGAAGAATTTAAGCTAACGGTAGATGTTAGTGGTGTAGGTGTTGGTGAAGAATTTAAACTAACGGTAGATGTTAGTGGTGTAGGTGTTGGTGAAGAATTTAAACTAACGGTAGATGTTAGTGGTGTAGGTGTTGGTGAAGAATTTAAACTAACGGTAGATGCTAGTGGTGTAGGTGTTGGTGAAGAATTAAAACTAACGGTAGATGTTAGTGGTGTATGTGTTGGTGAAGAATTTAAACTAACGGTAGATGCTAGTGGTGTAGGTGCTGGTGAAGAATTTAAACTAACGGTAGATGCTAGTGGTGTAGGTGTTGGTGAAGAATTTAAACTAACGGTAGATGTTAGTGGTGTAGGTGTTGGTGAAGAATTTAAACTAACGGTAGATGCTAGTGGTGTATGTGTTGGTGAAGAATTTAAACTAACGGTAGATGTTAGTGGTGTAGGTGAAGAATTTAAACTAACGGTAGATGCTAGTGGTGTAGGTGTTGGTGAAGAATTTAAACTAACGGTAGATGCTAGTGGTGTAGGTGTTGGTGAAGAATTTAAACTAACGATAGATGCTAGTGGTGTAGGTGTTGGTGAAGAATTTAAACTAACGGTAGATGCTAGTGGTGTAGGTGTTGGTGAAGAATTTAAACTAACGGTAGATGCTAGTGGTGTAGGTGTTGGTGAAGAATTTAAACTAACGGTAGATGCTAGTGGTGTAGGTGTTGGTGAAGAATTTAAACTAACGGTAGATGTTAGTGGTGTAGGTGTTGGTGAAGAATTTAAACTAACGGTAGATGCTAGTGGTGTAGGTGTTGGTGAAGAATTTAAACTAACGATAGATGCTAGTGGTGTAGGTGTTGGTGAAGAATTTAAACTAACGGTAGATGCTAGTGGTGTAGGTGTTGGTGAAGAATTTAAACTAACGGTAGATGTTAGTGGTGTAGGTGTTGGTGAAGAATTTAAACTAACGGTAGATGCTAGTGGTGTAGGTGTTGGTGAAGAATTTAAATTAACGATAGATGCTAGTGGTGTAGGTGTTGGTGAAGAATTTAAACTAACGGTAGATGTTAGTGGTGTAGGTGTTGGTGAAGAATTTAAACTAACGTTAGATGTTAGTGGTGTAGGTGTTGGTGAAGAATTTAAACTAACGTTAGATGTTAGTGGTGTAGGTGTTGGTGAAGAATTTAAACTAACGTTAGATGTTAGTGGTGTAGGTGTTGGTGAAGAATTTAAACTAACGTTAGATGTTAGTGGTGTAGGTGTTGGTGAAGAATTTAGATTAACGGTAGATGTTAGTGGTGTAGGTGTTGGTGAAGAATTTAGATTAACGGTAGATGTTAGTGGTGTAGGTGTTGGTGAAGAATTTAAACTAACGGTAGATGCTAGTGGTGTAGGTGTTGGTGAAGAATTTAAACTAACGTTAGATGTTAGTGGTGTAGGTGTTGGTGAAGAATTTAGATTAACGGTAGATGTTAGTGGTGTAGGTGTTGGTGAAGAATTTAAACTAACGGTAGATGTTAGTGGTGTAGGTGTTGGTGAAGAATTTAAACTAACGGTAGATGTTAGTGGTGTATGTGTTGGTGAAGAATTTAAACTAACGGTAGATGCTAGTGGTGTAGGTGCTGGTGAAGAATTTAAACTAACGGTAGATGCTAGTGGTGTAGGTGTTGGTGAAGAATTTAAACTAACGGTAGATGTTAGTGGTGTAGGTGTTGGTGAAGAATTTAAACTAACGGTAGATGCTAGTGGTGTAGGTGTTTGGTGAAGAATTTAAACTAACGGTAGATGTTAGTGGTGTAGGTGAAGAATTTAAACTAACGGTAGATGCTAGTGGTGTAGGTGTTGGTGAAGAATTTAAACTAACGGTAGATGCTAGTGGTGTAGGTGTTGGTGAAGAATTTAAACTAACGATAGATGCTAGTGGTGTAGGTGTTGGTGAAGAATTTAAACTAACGGTAGATGCTAGTGGTGTAGGTGTTGGTGAAGAATTTAAACTAACGGTAGATGCTAGTGGTGTAGGTGTTGGTGAAGAATTTAAACTAACGGTAGATGCTAGTGGTGTAGGTGTTGGTGAAGAATTTAAACTAACGGTAGATGTTAGTGGTGTAGGTGTTGGTGAAGAATTTAAACTAACGGTAGATGCTAGTGGTGTAGGTGTTGGTGAAGAATTTAAACTAACGATAGATGCTAGTGGTGTAGGTGTTGGTGAAGAATTTAAACTAACGGTAGATGCTAGTGGTGTAGGTGTTGGTGAAGAATTTAAACTAACGGTAGATGTTAGTGGTGTAGGTGTTGGTGAAGAATTTAAACTAACGGTAGATGCTAGTGGTGTAGGTGTTGGTGAAGAATTTAAATTAACGATAGATGCTAGTGGTGTAGGTGTTGGTGAAGAATTTAAACTAACGGTAGATGTTAGTGGTGTAGGTGTTGGTGAAGAATTTAAACTAACGTTAGATGTTAGTGGTGTAGGTGTTGGTGAAGAATTTAGATTAACGGTAGATGTTAGTGGTGTAGGTGTTGGTGAAGAATTTAGATTAACGGTAGATGTTAGTGGTGTAGGTGTTGGTGAAGAATTTAAACTAACGGTAGATGTTAGTGGTGTAGGTGTTGGTGAAGAATTTAAACTAACGGTAGATGTTAGTGGTGTAGGTGTTGGTGAAGAATTTAGATTAACGTTAGATGTTAGTGGTGTAGGTGTTGGTGAAGAATTTAAACTAACGGTAGATGTTAGTGGTGTATGTGTTGGTGAAGAATTTAAACTAACGGTAGATGTTAGTGGTGTATGTGTTGGTGAAGAATTTAAACTAACGGTAGATGTTAGTGGTGTAGGTGTTGGTGAAGAATTTAAACTAACGGTAGATGTTAGTGGTGTATGTGTTGGTGAAGAATTTAAACTAACGGTAGATGTTAGTGGTGTATGTGTTGGTGAAGAATTTAAACTAACGGTAGATGTTAGTGGTGTAGGTGTTGGTGAAGAATTTAGATTAACGGTAGATGTTAGTGGTGTAGGTGTTGGTGAAGAATTTAAACTAACGGTAGATGTTAGTGGTGTAGGTGTTGGTGAAGAATTTAGATTAACGGTAGATGTTAGTGGTGTAGGTGTTGGTGAAGAATTTAAACTAACGGTAGATGTTAGTGGTGTAGGTGTTGGTGAAGAATTTAAACTAACGGTAGATGTTAGTGGTGTAGGTGTTGGTGAAGAATTTAAACTAACGGTAGATGTTAGTGGTGTAGGTGTTGGTGAAGAATTTAGATTAACGGTAGATGCTAGTGGTGTAGGTGTTGGTGAAGAATTTAAACTAACGGTAGATGTTAGTGGTGTAGGTGTTGGTGAAGAATTTAAACTAACGGTAGATGTTAGTGGTGTAGGTGTTGGTGAAGAATTTAAACTAACGGTAGATGTTAGTGGTGTAGGTGTTGGTGAAGAATTTAGATTAACGGTAGATGTTAGTGGTGTAGGTGTTGGTGAAGAATTTAAACTAACGGTAGATGTTAGTGGTGTAGGTGTTGGTGAAGAATTTAGATTAACGGTAGATGTTAGTGGTGTAGGTGTTGGTGAAGAATTTAAACTAACGGTAGATGTTAGTGGTGTAGGTGTTGGTGAAGAATTTAGATTAACGGTAGATGTTAGTGGTGTAGGTGTTGGTGAAGAATTTAGATTAACGGTAGATGTTAGTGGTGTAGGTGTTGGTGAAGAATTTAGATTAACGGTAGATGTTAGTGGTGTATGTGTTGGTGAAGAATTTAAGACTAACGGTAGATGTTAGTGGTGTAGGTGTTGGTGAAGAATTTAAACTAACGGTAGATGTTAGTGGTGTAGGTGTTGGTGAAGAATTTAAACTAACGGTAGATGTTAGTGGTGTAGGTGTTGGTGAAGAATTTAGATTAACGGTAGATGTTAGTGGTGTAGGTGTTGGTGAAGAATTTAAATTAACGGTAGATGTTAGTGGTGTAGGTGTTGGTGAAGAATTTAGATTAACGGTAGATGTTAGTGGTGTAGGTGTTGGTGAAGAATTTAAACTAACGGTAGATGTTAGTGGTGTAGGTGTTGGTGAAGAATTTAGATTAACGGTAGATGTTAGTGGTGTAGGTGTTGGTGAAGAATTTAAACTAACGGTAGATGTTAGTGGTGTAGGTGTTGGTTAAGAATTTAAACTAACGGTAGATGTTAGTGGTGTAGGTGTTGGTGAAGAATTTAGATTAACGGTAGATGTTAGTGGTGTAGGTGTTGGTGAAGAATTTAGATTAACGGTAGATGTTAGTGGTGTAGGTGTTGGTGAAGAATTTAAACTAACGGTAGATGTTAGTGGTGTAGGTGTTGGTGAAGAATTTAAACTAACGGTAGATGTTAGTGGTGTAGGTGTTGGTGAAGAATTTAAAACTAACGGTAGATGTTAGTGGTGTAGGTGTTGGTGAAGAATTTAAACTAACGGTAGATGTTAGTGGTGTAGGTGTTGGTGAAGAATTTAGATTAACGGTAGATGTTAGTGGTGTAGGTGTTGGTGAAGAATTTAAACTAACGGTAGATGTTAGTGGTGTAGGTGTTGGTGAAGAATTTAAACTAACGGTAGATGTTAGTGGTGTAGGTGTTGGTGAAGAATTTAGATTAACGGTAGATGTTAGTGGTGTAGGTGTTGGTGAAGAATTTAAACTAACGGTAGATGTTAGTGGTGTAGGTGTTGGTGAAGAATTTAAACTAACGGTAGATGTTAGTGGTGTAGGTGTTGGTGAAGAATTTAGATTAACGGTAGATGTTAGTGGTGTAGGTGTTGGTGAAGAATTTAAACTAACGGTAGATGTTAGTGGTGTAGGTGTTGGTGAAGAATTTAAACTAACGGTAGATGTTAGTGGTGTAGGTGTTGGTGAAGAATTTAGATTAACGGTAGATGTTAGTGGTGTAGGTGTTGGTGAAGAATTTAGATTAACGGTAGATGTTAGTGGTGTAGGTGTTGGTGAAGAATTTAAACTAACGGTAGATGTTAGTGGTGTAGGTGTTGGTGAAGAATTTAAACTAACGGTAGATGTTAGTGGTGTAGGTGTTGGTGAAGAATTTAAACTAACGGTAGATGTTAGTGGTGTAGGTGTTGGTGAAGAATTTAAACTAACGGTAGATGTTAGTGGTGTAGGTGTTGGTGAAGAATTTAAACTAACGGTAGATGTTAGTGGTGTAGGTGTTGGTGAAGAATTTAAACTAACGGTAGATGTTAGTGGTGTAGGTGTTGGTGAAGAATTTAAACTAACGGTAGATGCTAGTGGTGTAGGTGTTGGTGAAGAATTTAGATTAACGGTAGATGTTAGTGGTGTAGGTGTTGGTGAAGAATTTAGATTAACGGTAGATGTTAGTGGTGTAGGTGTTGGTGAAGAATTTAAACTAACGGTAGATGCTAGTGGTGTAGGTGTTGGTGAAGAATTTAAATTAACGATAGATGCTAGTGGTGTAGGTGTTGGTGAAGAATTTAAACTAACGGTAGATGTTAGTGGTGTAGGTGTTGGTGAAGAATTTAAACTAACGTTAGATGTTAGTGGTGTAGGTGTTGGTGAAGAATTTAGATTAACGGTAGATGTTAGTGGTGTAGGTGTTGGTGAAGAATTTAGATTAACGGTAGATGTTAGTGGTGTAGGTGTTGGTGAAGAATTTAAACTAACGGTAGATGTTAGTGGTGTAGGTGTTGGTGAAGAATTTAAACTAACGGTAGATGTTAGTGGTGTAGGTGTTGGTGAAGAATTTAGATTAACGTTAGATGTTAGTGGTGTAGGTGTTGGTGAAGAATTTAAACTAACGGTAGATGTTAGTGGTGTATGTGTTGGTGAAGAATTTAAACTAACGGTAGATGTTAGTGGTGTATGTGTTGGTGAAGAATTTAAACTAACGGTAGATGTTAGTGGTGTAGGTGTTGGTGAAGAATTTAAACTAACGGTAGATGTTAGTGGTGTATGTGTTGGTGAAGAATTTAAACTAACGGTAGATGTTAGTGGTGTATGTGTTGGTGAAGAATTTAAACTAACGGTAGATGTTAGTGGTGTAGGTGTTGGTGAAGAATTTAGATTAACGGTAGATGTTAGTGGTGTAGGTGTTGGTGAAGAATTTAAACTAACGGTAGATGTTAGTGGTGTAGGTGTTGGTGAAGAATTTAGATTAACGGTAGATGTTAGTGGTGTAGGTGTTGGTGAAGAATTTAAACTAACGGTAGATGTTAGTGGTGTAGGTGTTGGTGAAGAATTTAAACTAACGGTAGATGTTAGTGGTGTAGGTGTTGGTGAAGAATTTAGATTAACGGTAGATGTTAGTGGTGTAGGTGTTGGTGAAGAATTTAAACTAACGGTAGATGTTAGTGGTGTAGGTGTTGGTGAAGAATTTAGATTAACGGTAGATGTTAGTGGTGTAGGTGTTGGTGAAGAATTTAAACTAACGTTAGATGTTAGTGGTGTAGGTGTTGGTGAAGAATTTAGATTAACGGTAGATGTTAGTGGTGTAGGTGTTGGTGAAGAATTTAGATTAACGGTAGATGTTAGTGGTGTAGGTGTTGGTGAAGAATTTAGATTAACGGTAGATGTTAGTGGTGTATGTGTTGGTGAAGAATTTAAACTAACGGTAGATGTTAGTGGTGTAGGTGTTGGTGAAGAATTTAAACTAACGGTAGATGTTAGTGGTGTAGGTGTTGGTGAAGAATTTAAACTAACGGTAGATGTTAGTGGTGTAGGTGTTGGTGAAGAATTTAGATTAACGTTAGATGTTAGTGGTGTAGGTGTTGGTGAAGAATTTAAATTAACGGTAGATGTTAGTGGTGTAGGTGTTGGTGAAGAATTTAGATTAACGTTAGATGTTAGTGGTGTAGGTGTTGGTGAAGAATTTAAACTAACGGTAGATGTTAGTGGTGTAGGTGTTGGTGAAGAATTTAGATTAACGGTAGATGTTAGTGGTGTAGGTGTTGGTGAAGAATTTAAACTAACGGTAGATGTTAGTGGTGTAGGTGTTGGTTAAGAATTTAAACTAACGGTAGATGTTAGTGGTGTAGGTGTTGGTGAAGAATTTAGATTAACGGTAGATGTTAGTGGTGTAGGTGTTGGTGAAGAATTTAGATTAACGGTAGATGTTAGTGGTGTAGGTGTTGGTGAAGAATTTAAACTAACGGTAGATGTTAGTGGTGTAGGTGTTGGTGAAGAATTTAAACTAACGGTAGATGTTAGTGGTGTAGGTGTTGGTGAAGAATTTAAACTAACGGTAGATGTTAGTGGTGTAGGTGTTGGTGAAGAATTTAAACTAACGGTAGATGTTAGTGGTGTAGGTGTTGGTGAAGAATTTAGATTAACGGTAGATGTTAGTGGTGTAGGTGTTGGTGAAGAATTTAAACTAACGGTAGATGTTAGTGGTGTAGGTGTTGGTGAAGAATTTAAACTAACGGTAGATGTTAGTGGTGTAGGTGTTGGTGAAGAATTTAGATTAACGGTAGATGTTAGTGGTGTAGGTGTTGGTGAAGAATTTAAACTAACGGTAGATGTTAGTGGTGTAGGTGTTGGTGAAGAATTTAAACTAACGGTAGATGTTAGTGGTGTAGGTGTTGGTGAAGAATTTAGATTAACGGTAGATGTTAGTGGTGTAGGTGTTGGTGAAGAATTTAAACTAACGGTAGATGTTAGTGGTGTAGGTGTTGGTGAAGAATTTAAACTAACGGTAGATGTTAGTGGTGTAGGTGTTGGTGAAGAATTTAGATTAACGGTAGATGTTAGTGGTGTAGGTGTTGGTGAAGAATTTAGATTAACGGTAGATGTTAGTGGTGTAGGTGTTGGTGAAGAATTTAAACTAACGGTAGATGTTAGTGGTGTAGGTGTTGGTGAAGAATTTAAACTAACGGTAGATGTTAGTGGTGTAGGTGTTGGTGAAGAATTTAAACTAACGGTAGATGTTAGTGGTGTAGGTGTTGGTGAAGAATTTAAACTAACGGTAGATGTTAGTGGTGTAGGTGTTGGTGAAGAATTTAAACTAACGGTAGATGTTAGTGGTGTAGGTGTTGGTGAAGAATTTAAACTAACGGTAGATGTTAGTGGTGTAGGTGTTGGTGAAGAATTTAAACTAACGGTAGATGCTAGTGGTGTAGGTGTTGGTGAAGAATTTAGATTAACGGTAGATGTTAGTGGTGTAGGTGTTGGTGAAGAATTTAGATTAACGGTAGATGTTAGTGGTGTAGGTGTTGGTGAAGAATTTAAACTAACGGTAGATGTTAGTGGTGTAGGTGTTGGTGAAGAATTTAGATTAACGGTAGATGTTAGTGGTGTAGGTGTTGGTGAAGAATTTAAACTAACGGTAGATGTTAGTGGTGTAGGTGTTGGTGAAGAATTTAGATTAACGGTAGATGTTAGTGGTGTAGGTGTTGGTGAAGAATTTAGATTAACGGTAGATGTTAGTGGTGTAGGTGTTGGTGAAGAATTTAAACTAACGGTAGATGCTAGTGGTGTAGGTGTTGGTGAAGAATTTAAACTAACGGTAGATGTTAGTGGTGTAGGTGTTGGTGAAGAATTTAGATTAACGGTAGATGTTAGTGGTGTAGGTGTTGGTGAAGAATTTAAACTAACGGTAGATGTTAGTGGTGTAGGTGTTGGTGAAGAATTTAAACTAACGGTAGATGTTAGTGGTGTAGGTGTTGGTGAAGAATTTAAACTAACGGTAGATGTTAGTGGTGTAGGTGTTGGTGAAGAATTTAGATTAACGGTAGATGTTAGTGGTGTAGGTGTTGGTGAAGAATTTAAACTAACGGTAGATGTTAGTGGTGTAGGTGTTGGTGAAGAATTTAGATTAACGGTAGATGTTAGTGGTGTAGGTGTTGGTGAAGAATTTAGATTAACGGTAGATGTTAGTGGTGTAGGTGTTGGTGAAGAATTTAAACTAACGGTAGATGCTAGTGGTGTAGGTGTTGGTGAAGAATTTAAACTAACGGTAGATGTTAGTGGTGTAGGTGTTGGTGAAGAATTTAGATTAACGGTAGATGTTAGTGGTGTAGGTGTTGGTGAAGAATTTAAACTAACGGTAGATGTTAGTGGTGTAGGTGTTGGTGAAGAATTTAAACTAACGGTAGATGTTAGTGGTGTAGGTGTTGGTGAAGAATTTAAACTAACGGTAGATGTTAGTGGTGTAGGTGTTGGTGAAGAATTTAAACTAACGGTAGATGTTAGTGGTGTAGGTGTTGGTGAAGAATTTAAACTAACGGTAGATGTTAGTGGTGTAGGTGTTGGTGAAGAATTTAGATTAACGGTAGATGTTAGTGGTGTAGGTGTTGGTGAAGAATTTAAACTAACGGTAGATGTTAGTGGTGTAGGTGTTGGTGAAGAATTTAAACTAACGGTAGATGTTAGTGGTGTAGGTGTTGGTGAAGAATTTAAACTAACGGTAGATGTTAGTGGTGTAGGTGTTGGTGAAGAATTTAAACTAACGGTAGATGCTAGTGGTGTAGGTGTTGGTGAAGAATTAAAACTAACGGTAGATGTTAGTGGTGTATGTGTTGGTGAAGAATTTAAACTAACGGTAGATGCTAGTGGTGTAGGTGTTGGTGAAGAATTTAGATTAACGGTAGATGTTAGTGGTGTAGGTGTTGGTGAAGAATTTAAACTAACGGTAGATGTTAGTGGTGTAGGTGTTGGTGAAGAATTTAGATTAACGGTAGATGTTAGTGGTGTAGGTGTTGGTGAAGAATTTAAACTAACGGTAGATGTTAGTGGTGTAGGTGTTGGTGAAGAATTTAAACTAACGGTAGATGTTAGTGGTGTAGGTGTTGGTGAAGAATTTAAACTAACGGTAGATGTTAGTGGTGTAGGTGTTGGTGAAGAATTTAGATTAACGGTAGATGTTAGTGGTGTAGGTGTTGGTGAAGAATTTAAACTAACGGTAGATGTTAGTGGTGTAGGTGTTGGTGAAGAATTTAAACTAACGGTAGATGTTAGTGGTGTAGGTGTTGGTGAAGAATTTAAACTAACGGTAGATGTTAGTGGTGTAGGTGTTGGTGAAGAATTTAAACTAACGGTAGATGTTAGTGGTGTAGGTGTTGGTGAAGAATTTAGATTAACGGTAGATGTTAGTGGTGTAGGTGTTGGTGAAGAATTTAAACTAACGGTAGATGTTAGTGGTGTAGGTGTTGGTGAAGAATTTAAACTAACGGTAGATGTTAGTGGTGTAGGTGTTGGTGAAGAATTTAAACTAACGGTAGATGCTAGTGGTGTAGGTGTTGGTGAAGAATTTAAACTAACGGTAGATGTTAGTGGTGTAGGTGTTGGTGAAGAATTTAAACTAACGGTAGATGCTAGTGGTGTAGGTGTTGGTGAAGAATTTAAACTAACGGTATATGCTAGTGGTGTAGGTGTTGGTGAAGAATTTAAACTAACGGTAGATGTTAGTGGTGTAGGTGTTGGTGAAGAATTTAAACTAACGGTAGATGCTAGTGGTGTAGGTGTTGGTGAAGAATTTAAACTAACGGTAGATGCTAGTGGTGTAGGTGTTGGTGGAGTTTTCCACCAAGAAGGTAAAGATAGCATAGATCTGCCGACTTTTTATTTTTCTAAGAAAAAAAAACTTGATAAACATCAGAAAAATAATTCCACAATTGAAAAAGTGTCTTGGCTTATTGTTATATTTGAAACATTTTGATGTTTATGTAGGTTTTACATTTCATCCATAAATAGTGTTTATTGATAACAATTCCTCCACATTTATTAACAAAATGCAAAATAAAGATCAAAGTAAAGTTGCAAGAATACAATCTGATTATTAAACATATTAAAGCCAAAGATAATGTCATAAGCTGATGCTTTGTCTAGAGTTGGATATGATTGTTATGAATTTATATAGAGATTTATTGCAAAACAAATTGTATCCAAACCTTTTTTTCAAGAGAGGAGATGTTATATATATATGTAATTAATTTGATGTATTATTTTGTTTATGTATTATATTATCAGTTATATTAAACACACAAACAAACAAACAAACAAACGAACATAAATCATACATGCAATACATACCACATCTTTCCAGAGGTTTAAGTAAAATCACATTTTATCACAATTACAGAGTTATCTTCCCTAATACAAGATGACATAATACTAGTGACTTATCTCCGTTATAAATACAACATTTTTAAGTCCAAGTTTGACTAATATGAACTAGGTAAATGAAGATAAGTCACAGGTGGTGTCAGATATATGCCACCATAATCAACAATCTTCCTCCAGAATATTGTCATGGGACATAAAAATGGAATGTTTGCTTTTTGAAAAGTCTATCACTCTTCCATGAAGCATATATTAAAATAAAGAAATTCAACAACTGTTCATTACATCAAGATGTAATTGTGTCATTTTGTAACTATGGTTACTAAATATATGAAGAAGTTTCATGGTCATTGATACATGTAGATTTAATTTATAGTACTTCATAAATAAAAATTGGAAATGTTAATGATCTCCTCAGAGGTGTAAAACTTCGTTATCTTCAAAACGTGGGAGATCACCCCACACTCAGAGGTGTAAAACTTCGCTATCTTCAAAACGTGGGAGATCACCCCACACTCAGAGGTGTAAAACTTCGCTATCTTCAAAACGTGGGAGATCACCCCACACTCAGAGGTGTAAAACTTCGCTATCTTCAAAACGTGGGAGATCACCCCACACTCAGAGGTGTAAAACTTCGCTATCTTCAAAACGTGGGAGATCACCCCACACTCAGAGGTGTAAAACTTCGCTATCTTCAAAACGTGGGAGATCACCCCACACTCAGAGGTGTAAAACTTCGCTATCTTCAAAACGTGGGAGATCCTCCCACACTCATTCCCTTTAAAATATCAACTCAGTAGGAAAATGTTCAGACTGGTAGATTTTATTTATCACAAAAAAAACTTTTCTGAGCATTTATACTACTGTTATTAGTGAAAGGACATCTCCTAAGTCTACAAATTAAGTGGCATGAATGAACAGATGTTCTGAAAACATATGTGAAATATGCAAAATCCACAAGTCAACTGGTATAGAGGCAGGTATTCTGATTAGACAGGTGTTCCAATTAGACAAGTCTTTTGATCAGACAGGTGTTCCATTTAGACAGCTGTTCTGATAAAACATATTAAATTTACAAAATATGTTAGACATTACTAAACCTGAAGTTCAGAATACACTGGACTTTTGGTTTATCCAAGGTTCAGTTTACATAGGATTTTGGTTTATCCAAAGTTCAGTTTACAAAGGATTTTGGTTTATCCAAGATTCAGTTTACACAGGATATTGGTTTATCCAAGGTTCAGTTTACAGAGGATTTTGGTTTATCCAAAGTTCAGTTTACAGAGGATTTTGGTTTATCCAAAGTTCAGTTTACACAGGATTTTGGTTTATCCAAAGTTCAGTTTACAGAGGATTTTGGTTTATCCAAAGTTCAGTTTACACAGGATTTTTGTTTATCCAAAGTTCAGTTTACAGAGGATTTTGGTTTATCCAAAGTTCAGTTTACAGAGGATTTTGGTTTATCCAAAGTTCGGTTTACAGAGGATTTTGGTTTATCCAAGATTCAGTTTACACAGGATTTTGGTTTATTCAAGGTTCGGTTTACACAGGATTTTGGTTTATCCAAGGTTCACTTTACACCGGATTTTGGTTTATGCAAGGTTCGGTTTACACAGTATTTTGGTTTATCCAAGGTTCACTTTACACAGGATTTTGGCTTATCCAATATTCAGTTTACACAGGGTTTTAGTTTATTCAAGGTTCAGTTTATACAGGATTTTGGTTTATCCAAGATTCACTTTACACAGGATTTTGGCTTATCCAATATTCAGTTTACACAGGGTTTTAGTTTATTCACGGTTCAGTTTACACAGGATTTTGGTTTATCCAAGGTTCACTTTACACAGGATTTTGGTTTATCCAAGTTTTGGCTTACACAGGATTTTGGTTTATCCAAGGTTCACTTTACACAGGATTTTGGTTTATCCAAGATTCACTTTACACAGGATTTTGGTTTATCCAAGGTTCGGTTTACACAGAATTTTGGTTTATTCAAAGTTCAATTCACACAGGATTTTGGTTTATCCCAGGTTCAGTTTACACAGGATTTGGTTTATCTATGGTTAGGCTTACACAATATTTTGTTTTATCTAAGTTTCAGCTTACACAGGATTTTTAGCTTATCCAAGGTTCAGTTAACACAGGGTTTTGGTTTATCCAAGGTTCAGCTTACACAGGATTTTGGTTTATCCCAGCTTCAGTTTACACAGGATTTTGATTTATCCAAGGTTCAGTTTACACAGGATTTCGATTTATCAAAGATTCAGTTTACACAGGATTTTGGCTTATTCAAGCTTCGGTTAAACAGGATTTTGGTTTATCCAAGGTTCACATTACACAAGATTTTGATTCATACAAGGTTCGGTTTACACAGGATTTTGGTTTATCCAAGGTTTGGTTTACACAGGATTTTGGTCTATCCAAGGTTCACTTTACAAAGGATTTTGGTTTATCCAAGATTCACTTTACACAGGATTTTGGTTTATCCAAGGTTCGGTTTACACAGAATTTTGGTTTATTCAAAGTTCAATTCACACAGGATTTTGGTTTATGGCAGGTTCAGCTTACACAGGATTTGGTTTATCTAAAGTTAGGCTTACACAATATTTTGTTTTATCCAAGGTTCAGCTTACACAGGATTTTGGTTTATATAAAGTTCGATTTACACAGCAGTCTGGTTTATCCAATGTTTGGTCTACACAGTATGTTGGTTAATCCAATAAAATTCAATCCAATGAAATGTTCATCAAATGACACACAAACCACATGCAACACTCCTCCCCATTTTAATCTTAGTGACTCTTACAACAATCACAAATACAGTACTGACAAAGTGTTTCTGTTCAGAACACGCTGACTGCCCTGGTGATTTTTCTCGGTGGTGCCACACTTTTCACCTGAATGTAGGTGAAACACCAGAAAATTACATCTTGTATATTGTTTAGGTCACAAGTGTAAGCATCATATCTGAAAAACACTAGCAATCACCATGATGCTAGTCCACATTGTATTTTGTTTTGCAGAAACATCTTGTTAAAAAAAAAAGTAATAATTTTTTTATTAGAATAACGAAAATTTGAAATATCTTTTAAACTGTAGATCTTAAAGTAGAAGTGTAAACGAGAGTTGTGTAGAGAATCAAGGGTACTAATTTAATTTGGAAGTTTGTAGACCAAAAAGTGAACGTATTTGGCCCTGCTTATATAGAAAAATAGCATTTTAAAGGAGTTTTTGGGAGTATATTTTGACAAAGTTTTATGAAATACGGAGGGAATAAGTCTATAAAAGAGAACAGCCTGCGGCCGTGGGATCAAATCCCTGAGGACAATAAGACACTCGACGGTCACCCGAAAGATTCCATTGTTCTCCGTAGAGCCCGTCACCATCTCCTACACTCACTATTGAGTTTATTGATTTTTACCTGTAAAATATTTTACCTGTAAAATATTTTACCTGTAAAAATTGCTTGGACTGGGACATTTTCCATTATTTTTATTTTTTCACTAAATATATAGCACTTCTGTCTTTAATAGTGAATAAATGAAGTCTTCATATATCATATACTATGAAGAATATATCATTGTCGTTTTGTTCGATTCTGTACGACATTTTTAATTTATATACATGTAAGAAACGGAACGAAAAATGAGTTTTGAGAATTAAAAAATGATCGTAAAATTAGTACATTTTTAAATTATAGAACCTCAGAGATCAATTGGAGGATTGATTTTTTTTTTTTTTTTTAGGGGGGAGGGGTAGATTATGACATTGAGCACTGTCATTTTGTGAGCTATTTTTTACCAAACCTTCAACTTAACATTGGTCAAAAATACCTAAAAACTGCAAAAATTATTGATACTTGCAATTGTTTTACGTAACTATTCTACTAATCCAAGTTATATCTTTCAACTCAAACGTGAGCTAAAAGTTTGGAAATATATATTTAACCTATTCTACTTAGAAATGCTTATCCAAAACAGGAATCCGAAGTTTCGACCTTTGTGTTTGTTTGTTTTGACTTTTCATGAATACGAGGTTCGTTTTGTGTTTGGTTTTCGGTTGGATTATAAACTGTCCTTGTTTATCTTCTTTTTTTTTGTGTCAAGTTGCTTTGTGTATTATTTATGTGTTATAATCAATATAAGTTAAATAATTTATCTGACCCCAGATAGTTTCAACAGTTTCAACTGTTTGTAAACCTTAATGAATTGGCAGACACATGTTCCAAATATTTTTGGCATTGGCTTTAACGTGACATTTATTAGATTTTTACATTTTTTCTCTGTTTATTATACTTGGTATAAACATATTCATTCATGATAAACTGGTATAATGTTACAATACACACAAATTGTGTTTTAACATGACATGATTCGGAAACAAGCTAAGCTTATACTAATCCGTCTGTCTATTATACTTAATATGATTATACTTCAACCCGTGTCGTCATCCGAGTCATCATCACAAAAATCAATGATAATAGGTTCTATGATACTTCTATCTATACAGTTTTCTTTGCAGTATTCTTTTTCAATTTTGACCACATGTTCTTCTGCTTTTGTCCACACAACTTTTGTAATTTTTCCGAAAGCGGCGTACGTGAGTTCTTTAACATCTTTTAATCGGAAAGTGGTATTGTTTTTAGCCACGAAACCTTTGACTTGCGCCCATATTAATTCTATCGGGTTAAGTTCACAGTGTCCGTGTAAATTAGCAATTTTATCTGTTTTATAAACTACTGGGGTCTTTATTTGTTTTATTTTTTCATATAATACTTTTTTGGTATCAGTAGCAGAAAAGGGAATGTTGTGTTGTGTAAGATAGTTTTGGAGAACAACTTTTTTCTGACTAAAATTTGGGCACACCGAACCTTCTGTTTTAACATTGTGATAACTTGCATTATCTAACACAACCAAACTAGGATTTTTCAGAGCAGGCATCAATTGATTTTCAAACCACTCAAGAAAGACAACACTATTCATCTCCTGGTGATAGTCACCATTCTTTGATTTGGCCAGAAACACTAAATCGCAGCCGTCAATCAAACCCTCACTTCGCGTACCCGCATGCAAAACAATCAAACGTTTGTCTTTGCCCGAGGATATTCTTGGGGCATCAGACCCATCATTCGGAAGCCACATATAATCTGTGCAGTGATTTTGGTTAACCCATGTTTCATCCATGTACACGATATCATACACTGCTTCCCTAAAAGAGTTGATCTTTCTCAGATAATTACACCTATCATTGATAATAGACACTTGATCGTACAGAACTCTTCGATTATCACCTATTTTTTATAAGTATATCCAAGATCGATGAGAGCTAGAGTAAGATTAGACTTTGATATTTTAATAGAATCTTTTATTTCCTTATGTATTATTGAGACGGTCGGAGCAATTTTCCGTGAATATAAACCGTGGATTGTTCTTTTGATAACACAATGATCAAAGTCGTCAAAAATTTTAGCTCTTTCTTTGGGTCTATTTGACTTACAAGGCCTCTACGGTGCATTGAAGTGTAAGACACACCTAAAGCTTTAGATGTCTTTTGATATACCCTATCAAATGAGACAATTGGCTTCTTCGTTGCCTTTTCCTTACTAAAAAAGGAAAACAACTTTTTTTACAAACTTTTGGCATAAGTCAGACTTTTTACCCATTTTACAAAAAATGCAAAATATAACAATAACTTATGAGAGAAATGCTTGTCAGGTTCTTCTAAAGTACACGTGGCTGAGAGAAAGATTTTACAGGTAAGATACCTGACATACGGATGGCTCTTCTATAAAGTACATCTACTCCCACCCGAAAAATGAAAACAAAATAGGACCAAAATACAGCCTCGGCCAAAACAATAAGAATCATTACTGTAACATTTTTAGTTAACACTCCTAATTCTAAATAAAACTCTCGTTGATTTTGTTGTTCAAAAATCTATAGTTTAAAAGATATTTGGATTTTTCGTTATTCTAATCAAAAAAATATTACTTTTTTTTTTTAGTAATTTACATAAAACGTGATTGGCGACAACAAGGATTTGTATTGTAGAGTTCTACGATACAAATCCTTGGCGACAATTATATAATAATCTTTATATTGATAAGGAACATTCTTTGATGATTATTCTCTATTGTCTATTAACTACACTAAGCACAAATCAAATTCCTTTAAATAAACAGCTTCATATATAATCTATATCTTTATTCTCATAAAGCCAATGTATTACAATGGTACAGAGATATAACAATAAAATCAAAATAACAACAACTATTTACAACATATATATAAATTAGGAGAGAGGTTACAAAGGATTAAGAGCCTGGAGGACAAACACCGGTATTAATAGCACTTATAAAATGACAGAGTTTCTTCAATATTGGTTTTCTTTTACTTGACATAAGTTCAGAAAATTTAATAATATTATGTCTATATAAATATATGAAATAATTTGACAGCGACTGCTTACGTCATTGGTTAAAGTAATAACATTCAAACATATAATGGTATTCATCTCCAATTTGGGATCTATTACATAATTTACATTTACTCTTGGTATGTTCTGCCATCGCCCTGTCTCGATGGGAAGTTTATTATTTGTTGTTCTAAATCTGCAAAGCAAAATTGCATCTTTTATTTCTAAAATATTTAAAGCTTTAGGTGAGTTTTGTACTAAAGAATACCAATTTTGAAGAAACTAATCCTCTAATCGCTGTTTAATTACACATTTCAAATATTCTATATTGTTAAAATGTTCTGTTTCCCATATATTTGAGAAGCCGCACTCATTACATATTTGTTTTACAAAAAATATCCAACTAAACTGCATATTATGATTTTCATTCCTAGAACAATTGAAAGTTAACTGCGTGACGATTTATTATAATTAACATTCCATTTTGAATACGATTGTGACAATGTGTCTGCAATTGACTAGAAATAAATTAGAATTAGTATTTTGCTGGCACTCAACGGTACACTCTGGTACAATAAAAATATGGGAAACAGGCGTAATTTAGTGTACAAGCAAGGATAACATGTCGATAATGGGATATTTCTACCTACATAGAGCCTGATGGAATTTATAAATATAAAAAAAAAAAAAAAATACCCCTCTGTCAGAAATTTTCCAAAATCTAATCACAAACAGATGCAAGATAAATAGTCCTAACACACATGACCACTAAAAATCCTGACTTGGTACAGGCATTTCAATAAAAACAAAAGTTGTGAGGTTAAGCCACTCTCCTGGTGTAATGATGCTGTAATGCAAGTGCTTCCCACCAGTTAGTAAAATGCCAACCCTGACATATGACCACTAAATTTCCTGATTTGGTACAGGCACTTCAAAGTGGTGGGGTTATACTAGTTTTATAGTTTCATTCTTAGTAAATTGATGGTATATAATCAGTTAGATTCTTCCATTGTTAGGGGAAGGTCAACTACTATCATTTATTTGCCAATTTAATGCACTTGAAAAAAGGGAGATAACTGATTGAAGTACAGGTGGCTAATTTGATGACAGAATTCACCAATTTTAATAAAGGGCAATGATTTGATTATAGAATAACTGATTTAGGCAAATGGGGGTAATTTGATGATGGAGATAACTGATCAAGGTAAAGGGAGATAACTTGATAATAAAGATAACTGATTAAGGTAAAATAAAAAGGGGAGATAACTTGATGAGTGGTTATAATGGTGTATATTTCTTACCCAACTCAGTTTTCCCATAGACTAACCAAAATCAAAGTACTGAATTAATTTTCAAGAGAAACATTTGTGTAAGATAAAATATTTGTTTAAACACTTATTTATTTAATATGAAACCGGCACGGCCATGAATGTTCGCGCATCTGAAAATGATCTGGCAATTTCACGCTCATCCAGCTGTGCATAAAAAAAGTGTCGAATCTAGTCTCATTCAAACCAGCTGTCGTTCCTTTATTCGAGTTATCGTTCCTTACGAAATCTCAAAAGTTAACTTCCGCGTAGAAACAAAAATTCTTGTCAGTATGTCAGAAGAGATTTAATAAATTTTAAAATATCAATATAAGTAAAACAAGCTAACAAAATGACTTTTATTACACACGGGTTCCGGGTTTCAGTGGTATCGGACGTACGAGAGAGGGTACGAGACTTCATGATCACCTTTGCGCTTTATGTTAAGAAGATCTTTATTAGTTGAGTGTGTTAGTGTGTTACACGGAACCGGTGTTTACAAAGCGTCGATTTTTTTTAATTCGTCAGTATATGTGCAGTCATGTTTGTCAAAAAATCCAAAGTACACATTTTATACCATAAAGAGCTCGCTTACGCTCACATAATATGAGGCAGGTGCAACCTGAAACGCTCCCGAAGAACAGTAATTTTTCTTCCTGTTTACAAAATATCAAGCTACCGAACATTGTTTCATTTTTATTTCGACTAGAGTTCCAGTTTAGGTCACGTGATTTTTCTTTTAATTTATTTCCGGTTTGGCAGCCATATTGTTGAAGATTTTGAAGTGCCATAGTAGTACATATTCATACTTCTACCATTAACGCTCCCGAACTTCGGGAGCGTATTACTTACAGATCTGTGCAGCCAGTTTTAAGTGGTATTTTAAAATTTATTGTGTACGGGTTATCGAATAATTTCAAGGGATATGCATTAATATTTTAAGTAACAGCATATGGAATAATTTTGTTTATGACATGGGATGTGATTTTGAAAGTGGTTCCCACCCAAGAACCACCCAACACAAGTTTCATCATAATTTGTCTATATATCGGTAGCAGAAAAGATTTTTTTTTATTTATCTTTTTTTTCTCAACAAAATAAACATAAGAAATAGCTAGGATATTAAATGTGAGATTACAAACAGCAGCATCCATATAAATGAGGTTTTATTGTCCTTTTAAATGGCAATCTTTATTTGGGGGGGGGCGCAGTACATAAAATCAACTTCATCCAATAATTTAATTTCTCTTCTATCAATTTCTAATTGTGATTAAAAAATAATTGTACTTCCCTATATTTCAAAATTTCAAAACTTTTGTATTTGTAATATACAGGTCGTTGGTTTATACAGGTTTAATTAACAAAGATTTCTTACATTGTGACTTTATTTAAAGCTATGTTTACACAGGATTCCACTTTATTCAAGGTTTCATTGTATTGTTGATAATTCATATTTAAAGACATTGTCTAATCTTTATTCTAATTTTCCCCCTCCTGTATCTTGCCATTTTTTTTTACATAGAAGCCATAATAATTACCTTTTTCAGATTTATGTTCCTCATTAGGGTTTACACCTTTAACAGAAGAACAACCCATTAAACATCAGGTTGGAGCCACCATTTTGTGTCAATCTGAAAACATAAAGAATTTTAATTGTTCATACTTAGTATAGGATATTTTGTGTTGATACAGCTTATTTTTGTAGGCTGGCCATACCTGTATAATCAAATCCCATATCACCATCAGACATTACAGTAAAATAAATGTTTGTTTACTACATGTAGCTTCATACTTGTACTTGATTGATTGATTGATTGATTGATTGATTGATTGATTGATTTATTGATTGATTGATTGATTGATTTATTTATTGATTGATTGATTGATTGATTGATTGATTGATGTTTTACGCCAACTTTAGCAATATTTCAGCTATGTCGTGGCGTGATCAAATTTGATTATTACACGTATACACCTACAAGTTCCTTAGAAATAAAACATAAAAAACATAAAACACACTTGTCTATAAAACAATGGGATAATATGTATAAATAAAAGAAATATTAAAAAGATTAAAAAAAAAACATATATTTAGAACATATGTTATATAACTATATTTTTGTATATAAATTAATTTCTTTTAAAAATTACAAAATTCATACTTGTACTTGAAGAACAACAATCATATAAATGAATCGAAGTTAATCCTGGTTGAATTAATGCACCTTAGAGCCCCTTCTCTCTCCTCACCTTAGGGTAAAGTTTACAAACAATCATGAGTGATTCCATGAATTTTAAACATTCACGAGTTTTCACGAGTCAATTTCTATCCCCTCTAATATCTTAATACTTACAAATGAAATGTAATGTCCGGAGGGGAGCGTAAACATGTCACATCAC
Organism: Bathymodiolus septemdierum; assembly: GCA_963383655.1. Classification (NCBI taxonomy): domain Eukaryota; kingdom Metazoa; phylum Mollusca; class Bivalvia; order Mytilida; family Modiolidae; genus Bathymodiolus; species Bathymodiolus septemdierum. The sequence continues at coordinate 5,567,839 of OY726524.1, forward strand.
TCGGACACATTAGCCTGATTCCGACCCATGCAGTCTTTTCTCTTATTTCGTAATACTGAATGATTAGCAGAGAAGCATCAAATAACAATTTTCTAGTTTTTCGTTTGACCCAACGATTACACGATTACACGATTACACGATTACCAATAAACCACCTATGTGTTTCTAAATATTATCGGGGAAAATAAAATAGCAGGGGCACAACTCCTTCCTGTAGATGTTTATGGATTTGTTAGCTTGTTTTCCAACAAGTGATTAAATGAGGGAGAGTAGATTAAAGAAAGTTTGACGAGGACGATGGACAAAGGTATGTGTACGAAGAAGAGTTTGAAAATACCAAAGGGGTAATCAGAATCCGTAAATCGAAGAAGAACAGATAACACAATGGCCAAAGGAAAAAGCTACGTAGAGGACACCACAGACAACATTGTATCTGTTTAAATGAATGTTCTGTAAATCTTGCATTTCATTTTACTATTAAAATCTTATCCTTACCTCTATGGGAGGTGATCCTGTATAGAGTGACTAGTCAATAACACATCCTTATACCGGGGGTATATAATTACCTCTATATGAGGTGATCCCGTATACAGAACCTAGTCAATATTTACCATTTACTGTTTGTCAAAGACGGCTGGGGGATATTTCTGTAAATGTCAACACCTGTTAGATATTGCTGATTACTGAACGTCGATATAGTATAATCACCTTATACATAAAGGATTAGCAACTGTTTTCTAGTGTTAATACCTATTCATATCTATAGCAGTGTAATATACGACAACGATCATCCTTTCATTCACAAGTTTTAAAGTCAGGTAGCCCATCTATCGATCATTTACTAAGAAAGGACATGGATGTAAATGAACATGAGAGACTATCCAACATTACACTTAAACACAAATTAAAGTCAAGGAACAGCATGTAGTAAGAAATGATATGGATGTAAATGAACATGAGAGACTATCCAACATTACACTTAAACACAAATTAAAGTAAAGGAACAGCTTGTAGTAAGAAATGATATGGATGTAAATGTACATGAGAGACTATCCAACATTACACTTAGACACAAATTAAAGTCAAGGAACAGCATGTAGTAAGAAAGGATATGGATGTAAGTGAACATGAGAGACTATCGAACATTATACTTCTAAAGACACAAATTAAAGTAAAGGAACAGCTTATAGTAAGAAATGATATGAATGTAAATGAACATGAGAGACCATCTAACATTATACTTCTAAAGACACAAATTAAAGTAAAGGAACAGCATGTAGTAAGAAATGATATGGATGTAAATATACATGAGAGACTATCCAACATTACACTTAGACACAAATTAAAGTCAAGGAACAGCATGTAGTAAGAAAGGATATGGATGTAAATGAACATGAGAGACTATCGAACATTATACTTCTAAAAACACAAATTAAAGTAAAGGAACAGCTTATAGTAAGAAATGATATGAATGTAAATGAACATGAGAGACCATCTAACATTATACTTCTAAAGACACAAATTAAAGTAAAGGAACAGCATGTAGTAAGAAATGATATGGATGTAAATGTACATGAGAGACTATCCAACATTACACTTAGACACAAATTAAAGTAAAGGAACAGCATGTAGTAAGAAAGGATATGGATGTAAATGAACATGAGAGACTATCCAACATTACACTTAGACACAAATTAAAGTAAAGGAACAGCTTGTAGTAAGAAATGATATGGATGTAAATGTACATGAGAGACTATCCAACATTACACTTAGACACAAATTAAAGTCAAGGAACAGCATGTAGTAAGAAAGGATATGGATGTAAGTGAACATGAGAGACTATCGAACATTATACTTCTAAAGACACAAATTAAAGTAAAGGAACAGCTTATAGAAAGAAATGATATGAATGTAAATGAACATGAGAGACCATCTAACATTATACTTCTAAAGACACAAATTAAAGTAAAGGAACAGCATGTAGTAAGAAATGATATGGATGTAAATATACATGAGAGACTATCCAACATTACACTTAGACACAAATTAAAGTCAAGGAACAGCATGTAGTAAGAAAGGATATGGATGTAAATGAACATGAGAGACCATCTAACATTATACTTCTAAAGACACAAATTAAAGTAAAGGAACAGCATGTAGTAAGAAATGATATGGATGTAAATGTACATGAGAGACTATCCAACATTACACTTAGACACAAATTAAAGTAAAGGAACAGCATGTAGTAAGAAAGGATATGGATGTAAATGAACATGAGAGACTATCCAACATTACACTTAGACACAAATTAAAGTAAAGGAACAGCTTGTAGTAAGAAATGATATGGATGTAAATGTACATGAGAGACTATCCAACATTACACTTAGACACAAATTAAAGTCAAGGAACAGCATGTAGTAAGAAAGGATATGGATGTAAATGAACATGAGAGACTATCGAACATTATACTTCTAAAAACACAAATTAAAGTAAAGGAACAGCTTATAGTAAGAAATGATATGAATGTAAATGAACATGAGAGACCATCTAACATTATACTTCTAAAGACACAAATTAAAGTAAAGGAACAGCATGTAGTAAGAAATGATATGGATGTAAATGTACATGAGAGACTATCCAACATTACACTTAGACACAAATTAAAGTAAAGGAACAGCTTGTAGTAAGAAATGATATGGATGTAAATGTACATGAGAGACTATCCAACATTACACTTAGACACAAATTAAAGTCAAGGAACAGCATGTAGTAAGAAAGGATATGGATGTAAAGGAACATGAGAGACTGTCCAACATTACACTTAAACACAAATTAAAGTAAAGGAACAGCCTGTAGTAAGAAAGCATATGGATGTAAATGTACATGAGAAACTTTCCAGCATAATACCTAAACACAAATTAAAGTAAATGAACAGCATGTAGAAAGGAATGATATGGATGTAAATGTACATGAGAGACTATCCAACATTACACTTAGACACAAATTAAAGTAAAGGACCATCTTGTAGTAAGAAAGGACATGGATGCAAATGAACATGAGAGACTATCCAACATTACACTTAGACACAAATTAAAGTAAAGGAACAGCATGTAGTAAGAAATGATATGGATGTAAATGAACATGAGAGACTATCCAACATTACACTTCTAAAGACACAAATTAAAGTAAAGGAACAGCATGTAGTAAGAAATGATATGGATGTAAATGAACATGAGAGACTATCCAACATTACACTTCTAAAGACACAAATTAAAGTAAAGGAACAGCTTGTAGTAAGAAAGGATATGGATGCAAATGAACATGAGAGACTATTCAACATTACACTTCTAAAGACACAAATTAAACTAAAGGACCAGCTTGTAGTAAGAAATGATATGGATGTAAATGAACATGAGAGACTATCCAACATTACACTTCTAAAGACACAAATTAAACTAAAGAACCAGCTTGTCGTAAGAAATGATATGGATGTAAATGAACATGAGAGACTATTCAACATTACACTTCTAAAGACACAAATTAAACTAAAGGACCAGTTTGTAGTAAGAAAGGATATGGATGTAAATGTACATGAGAGACTATCCAACATTACACTTAGACACAAATTAAAGTAAAGGAACAGCTTATAGTAAGAAATGATATGGATGTAAATGAACATGAGAGACTATCCAACATTACACTTAGACATAAATTAAAGTAAAGGACCATCTTGTAGTAAGAAAGGATATGGATGTAAATGTACATGAGAGACTATCCAACATTACACTTAGACACAAATTAAAGTAAAGGAACAGCATGTAGTAAGAAAGGATATGGATGTAAAGGAACATGAGAGACTGTCCAACATTACACTTAGACACAAATTAAAGTAAAGGAACAGCCTGTAGTAAGAAAGGATATGGATGTAAATGAACATGAGAGACTATCCAACATTACACTTAGACACAAATTAAAGTAAAGGAACAGCCTGTAGTAAGAAAGCATATGGATGTAAATGTACATGAGAAACTTTCCAGCATAATACCTAAACACAAATTAAAGTAAATGAACAGCATGTAGCAAGGAATGATATGGATGTAAATGAACATGTGAGACTGTCCAACATTACACTTAAGACACAAATTAAAGTAAAGTAACAGCTTGTAGTAAGAAATGATATGGATGTAAATGAACATGAGAGACTATCCAACATTACACTTAGACACAAATTAAAGTAAAGGACCATCTTGTAGTAAGAAAGGATATGGATGTAAATGAACATGAGAGACTATCCAACATTACACTTAGACACAAATTAAAGTAAAGGAACAGCTTGTAGTAAGAAATGATATGGATGTAAATGAACATGAGAGACTATCCAACATTACACTTAGACACAAATTAAAGTAAAGGAACAGCATGTAGTAAGAAATGATATGGATGTAAATGAACATGAGAGACTATCCAACATTACACTTAGACACAAATTAAAGTAAAGGAACAGCATGTAGTAAGAAAGGATATGGATGTAAATGAACATGAGAGACTATCCAACATTACACTTAGACACAAATTAAAGTAAAGGAACAGCCTGTAGTAAGAAAGCATATGGATGTAAATGTACATGAGAAACTTTCCAGCATAATACCTAAACACAAATTAAAGTAAAGGAACAGCATGTAGTAAGAAAGGATATGGATGTAAATGAACATGAGAGACTATCCAACATTACACTTCTAAAGACACATATTAAAGTAAAGGAACAGCTTGTAGTAAGAAAGGATATGGATGCAAATGAACATGAGAGACTATTCAACATTACACTTCTAAAGACACAAATTAAACTAAAGGACCAGTTTGTAGTAAGAAAGGATATGGATGTAAATGTACATGAGAGACTATCCAACATTACACTTAGACACAAATTAAAGTCAAGGAACAGCATGTAGTAAGAAAGGATATGGATGTAAATGTAAATGAGAGACTATACAACATTACACTTAGACACAAATTAAAGTAAAGGAACAGCTTATAGTAAGAAATGATATGGATGTAAATGAACATGAGAGACTATCCACCATTACACCTAGACACAAATTAAAGTAAAGGAACAGCATGTAGTAAGAAATGATATGGATGTAAATGAACATGAGAGACTATCCAACATTACACTTCTAAAGACACAAATTAAACTAAAGGATCAGCTTGTCGTAAGAAATGATATGGATGTAAATGAACATGAGAGACTATCCAACATTACACTTAGACACAAATTAAAGTAAAGGAATAGCTTATAGTAAGAAATGATATGGATGTAAATGAACATGAGAGACTATCCAACATTACACTTCTAAAGACACAAATTAAAGTAAAGGAACAGCATGTAGTAAGAAATGACATGAATGTAAATGAACACGAGAGACTAATCAACATTACACTTAGACACAAATTAAAGTAAAGGAACAGCTTTAAAATCTGATTCAACCCACCATTTCTTTAGAAATGCCTGTACCAAGTCAGGGTCATTACGGTTTTCACAGTTTTCCGGTTGTTGACTGATTTTGTCTGTTTATATACTTATGAGTTTTGACTTTCCCTTTGTAAGATTGTTCGGAGTTCGGTAATTTTGTTATTACCCTTATTTATAGTAAGAAAGGATATGGATGTAAATGTACATGAGAGACTATCCATCATTACACTTAGACACAAATTAAAGTAAAGGAACAGCATGTAGTAAGAAATGATATGGATGTAAATGAACATGAGAGACTATCCAACATTACACTTAGACACAAATTAAAGTAAAGGAACCGTTTGTAGTAAGAAATTACATGGATGTAAATGAACATGAGAGACCATCTAACATTGCACTGAGACATAAATTAAAGTAAAATAACAGCTTGTAGTAAGAAATGATATGGATGTAGATGAACATGGGAAACTATCCAACATTACACTTAAATATAAATTAAAGTAAAGGAACCGTTTGTAGTAAGAAATGACATGGATGTAAATGAACATGAGAGACTATCCAACATTACACTTAGACACATAATAAAGTAAAGGAACAACATGTAGTAAGAAATGATATGGATGTAAATGAACATGAGAGACTATCCAACATTACATTTAGACACAAATGAAAGTTAAGGAACAGTTTGTAGTAAAAAATGACATGGATGTAAATGAACATGAGAGACTATCCAACATTACACTTAGACACATAATAAAGTAAAGGAACAACATGTAGTAAGAAATGATATGGATGTAAATGTACATGAGAGACTATCCAACATTACACTTAGACACACATTAACGTAAAGGATCAACTTGTAGTAAGAAATGATATGGATGTAGATGAACATGAGAGACAATCCAACATTACATTTAGACACAATTGAAAGTAAAGGAACAGCTTGTAGTACGGAATGACATGGATGTAAATGTACATGAGAGACTATACAACATTACACTTAGACACAAATTAAAGTATAGGAACAGCTTGTAGTACGAAATGACATGGATGTAAATGTATATGAGAGACTATCCAACATTACACTTAGACACAAATTAAAGTAAAGGAGCAACTTGTAGTACGAAATGATATGGATGTAAATAAACATGAGAGACTATCCAACATTACATTTAGACACAAATGAAAGTAAAGGAACAGTTTGTAGAAAAAATGACATGGATGTAAATGTACATGACAGACTATCCAACATTACACTTAGATATAAATTAAAGTAAACGAACAACTTTTAGTAAGAAATGACATGGATGTAAATAAACATGAGAGATTATCCAACATTACACTTAGACACAAATTAAAGTAAAGGAACAACTTGTAGTAAGAAATGATATGGATATAGATGAACATGAGAGACCATCTAACATTACACTTAGACATAAATTAAAATAAAGGAACAACTTGTAGTAAGAAATGACATGGATGTAAATAAACATGAGAGACTATCCAACATTACACTTAGACACAAATTAAAATAAAGGAACAGCTTGTAGTAAGAAATGACATGGATGTAAATAAACATGAGAGACTATCTAACATTACACTTAGACACAAATTAAAGTAAAGGAACAACTTGTAGTAAGAAATGATATGGATATAGATGAACATGAGAGACCATCTAACATTACACTGAGACATAAATTAAAATAAAGGAACAACTTGTAGTAAGAAATGACATGGATGTAAATAAACATGAGAGACTATCCAACATTACACTTAGACACAAATTAAAATAAAGGAACAGCTTGTAGTAAGAAATGACATGGATGTAAATAAACATGAGAGACTATCTAACATTACACTTAGACACAAATTAAAGTAAAGGAACAACTTGTAGTAAGAAATGACATGGATGTAAATAAACATGAGAGACTATCTAACATTACACTTAGACACAAATTAAAGTAAAGGAACAACTTGTAGTAAGAAATGATATGGATATAGATGAACATGAGAGACCATCTAACATTACACTGAGACATAAATTAAAATAAAGGAACAACTTGTAGTAAGAAATGACATGGATGTAAATAAACATGAGAGACTATCCAACATTACACTTAGACACAAATTAAAATAAAGGAACAGCTTGTAGTAAGAAATGATATGGATGTAAATAAACATGAGAGACTATCCAACATTACACTTAGACACAAATTAAAATAAAGGAACAGCTTGTAGTAAGAAATGATATGGATGTAAATAAACATGAGAGACTATCCAACATTACACTTAGACACAAATTAAAGTAAAGGAACAACTTTTAGTAAGAAATGACATGGATGTAAATAAACATGAGAGTGTCCAACATTACACTAAGACACAAATTAAAGTAAAGGAACAGCTTGTAGTAAATAATGACATGGATGTAAATAAACACAAGAGACTATCTAACATTACACTTAGGCACAAAATAAAATAAAGGAACAGCTTGTAGTAAGAAATGACATGGATGTAAATAAACATGAGAGACTATCCAACATTACACTTAGACACAAATTAAAGTAAAGGAACAACTTTTAGTAAGAAATGACATGGATGTAAATAAACATGAGAGACTATCCAACATTACACTTAGACACAAATTAAAGTAAAGGAACAGCTTGTAGTAAGAAATGACATGGATGTAAATAAACATGAGAGACTATCCAACATTACACTTAGACACAAATTAGAGTCAGGGAACCACGCTTTTATTGCTGTTCTACATTTCACGGACACAGCAGGGTCATCAACAACGAGAATAACGCATACCCTAAAATGAGAGTGAAGCGGCCCCTGCAATCATGACTGCAAAATTTACGTTCCAATGGATTTGTGATTTCTATGGCTAGGGTTATGGTGTTTAACGCCACTTTCAAAAATATTTAAGCTATATTGCGGTGGTCAGTTTTATTGGTGGAGGAAACCGGAGTATTCGTAGAAAACAAACCGACCTGCCGCAAGTCAATGACAAACTTTATCACATAATGAATGTTGTATCGAGTACACCTCTCCTGGGTGGGATTCAAACTCACAACTTTCGTGGTGATAGGTACTGATTGCATAGGTAGTTGTAGATCCAACTACCATACGATCACAACAACGACGGTCCCATGTGATTTCTAAGAATTACATTTATAAAGATAGATCTTGGTAAAATAATTTAATATTAAAGTAAGTTAAGAATATACTTGTATACTAAAATTGTTTACTTGTATACTAAGATTGTTTACTTCTATACTAAATTTGTTTACTTGTATACTAAATTTGTTTACTTCTATACTAAAATACTAAATTTGTTTACTTGTATACTAAAATTGTTTACTTGTATACTAAAATTGTTTACTTCTATACTAAAATACTGAATTTGTTTACTTGTATACTAAAATTGTTTACTTGTATACTAAAATTGTTTACTTCTATACTAAATTTGTTTACTTCTATATTAAATTTGTTTACTTGTATACTAAAATTGTTTACTTGTATACTAAGATTGTTTACTTCTATACTAAATTTGTTTACTTGTATTTTATCTATCAAATAACATGAAATAAGTATTAACTTGTTATGTTCTGATCTCAGACCCAAGATACAAACACATCCCATAATTACCAACGACAAACAAAAATTAACGTCGTAATTCTTAATATCCATTTAATTAATAATGATTGGATGTTGATGTACCACGGTTCATCACACTTTATACGTGGGTACGTCATTAAAATATGTCATGATTACACATTCTGAAATAGGGAAATGAAATTACTGAAATCAATTCATTCCACTTTGTCCTGTTGATTTATTGGATTCCAGTTACTAACAGAACACTAGTGAAATATATAACATAATTCATATCAATACGAGGCTCTGTTTATCCTGTAAATTTCCCTGTCTCATGCCAGGGTTTTGAAAATTGGGATTTATTTGGGATTTTTTTGATACAGTAAAACAGATAGAATTATATAGATTACGTCTCATGGTTCATCAATATTTACCATCTCAACCCACGATATCAAAATACAATTTCCATTGATTCACACGGAGTAGGGTGTAATGAATATGTTTCAATTTCCATCTCAGATCATTAAAACCACTTCATCTTACCACATATAAAATTATCTAAGAAAATTTTCTTATTTAATTAAATGACCATTCCGTAAGATCAGGCTGTGATTACATATGCTGTAACGAACATAAATTATTTTAGGGATGAAGATTGTAATTGGACTTTTTTGCTAGAAAACGTTTTTATTCGTCTTTGGCAATAACTTGTATTGTATAATTGTTGGAATTCCAATGGGAACGAATTGTGGTCCTGTCATTGCTGACTTTAATATAAATCTAAATTTATGGCAAAACTCCAAAAAGACCCTTAAAAGCACTGACTTATTAGTTAACAATAACTGTAGAAACTTAGACGATATATGACATGTAATTAACCATCATTTTCTTAAATTTGTCAAATAAATATATCCTAAGGAACTTACGTTGAAAAAGGCTAACATTAAAAGTGACCCATGGCAGATTTTGGATTTATATATACCTTCCTTTCTCAAGGGAGATTTAGCACACTCATTTACGACATAAGATACGATTTTTCTTTCTCTATTGTAAATATTTTTGGATGGTGACGTTCATTTGTTTTCATCATTTGATGTTTTCATTTCCCAGTTGATTGGTTTTGTACGTATTTGTAATAATGCCTCGGACTTAAATACCCGCAATCTCGTGATAACGGGAAAAAAATTACACCAAGAGTAAATTATTGAAAACTATTGAAAATTATTTTATTACTGCTATGAAAATCTTGCATATAAATACAATTCTACATGAACACATCTGACCAAAAATGGTGTTTTCGGTTTGTGTTTCTATGGCGACTTATTTAACCAAGCTAAAAAGTTCAAATCTGACACCTCTAAACTTGTAAAATCATTGACAAACCTATTGACAAAGGCTATGATTTAACATTATAGTTGTTGTACTGTAGTAATTCTAACTAGCAGGTAAATGAGTACATTTATATTTCATTCCATATCTTACTACTATTGTTTTTATCCTGCACGCATTCTATTTGAGCGGTCAAATTACATTGACTGGATATTTGTTTTTATATATACGATCACTGACTGAAATATAGCTTTTCGTGTTCCAGTTTCACATGTTGAGCTTTAGAAAACTAGTTCTAAATTAGTTCACTCCCTAATGACAGAAAATGTCAAAAGAAGCATTCAATGTTCTGTATAATTTTATCATTTAATTCAAAATATCATGGGCCATGGAAAAATGAGATTGTTCTGCAGAGTAGACACAATACTAATACAATGCCTTAACATATAATGTGTATTCAGCGCAAAACTGCAAATCCTCATGCACATAAACTTTATATTTTAAGACACTGAATTGATATTTGTTATATATACTTGATGATTTATTTAATCTAGTCTCCCATGAAAACCATTCATTTCTTTAGATGTTATACTTTATATTTTAAGACACTTATATGTTAAATATTTAATTCCAACAACAAATTTATTACTATTTATAAATCTAGTTTCACATGAAGACCATTCATTTCTTTAGATGTTATACTTTATATTTTAAGACACTTATATGTTAAATATTTAATTGCAACAACACATTTATGACTATTTAATCTAGTTTCACATGAAGACCATAAATTTTTTTAGATGTTATACTTTATATTTTAAGACACGTATATGTTAAATATTTAATTCCAACAACAAATTTATGACTATTTAATCTAGTTTCACATGAAGACATATGAGGTCTAACACCGGGAGAGGTGCAAGATAGTAAAATCTGTGACACCCGAGGGGAAGATTTAAATCGTATCGGACGAGGCTTGTCCGAGTTCAATACGATTTAAATCTTACCCGAGGGTGTCACAGATTTTACTATCTTGCACCTTTTACGGTGTTTGACTCTTTTTCTCACCCCTTTCTACCGTGTCAATGTTTGTTTACTTGTTGTGTAGTTTGGTGCATTAATTTGCGAACCATATCACAACCACAGGACCAAAATGTCACGTAATAAAATAAAACAAGATGCTCATTTTACAACTTTAAAGAGGTTCAAAATAATAAAGTTAACAAACTTGTGATAGATTCTACAATAACAAAATCTTGCACCTTTTACGATGTTTGCCTCTTTTTCTCATTTCTTTCAATATTTGTTTACGTTGAGAAAATATAGAGTACTCTCCCTTGTTAGGTAACTAACGTAAATAAAAACAATTATCTCCCTTTGACCAACGTCAAATAATTTTTTTTACAGGCATTTATCGCTGTTGTAGTAGCATTTATAATATATTTATAAATAAAATACATTGTATTTTATTGTATTTTATTGTGAAATACATTTAAAATACTGTCAAAACACTATAAATCGACAATTTAATTCAACAATGGAAAACAATTTTGCGGGAAAAACGGCGTGTAGCTTGTCTTACCCTGGAGTTGGGGTAAGATAGAAATTTCTTCCGTAAATGGCCGTTTTCGGGTGAAGACGACCGAGGTAAGACGAGTCCACGTGCACTCGTCTTTACTCGTTGTGACATCCAATCAGAACGTCTCTAACAAGAAAAAAAATCGTTTAAATATATATCCTAAGCCGGGAATGTCACATTATATACCCTGTCTGATAGCTGAATAACAGATATATTACGGATTTAACCATTGGTTTTTTTTTTTTTCAAATACAGACTCCAACCGTATTAAATATATTTGTGTCTTTAATTTTCAATTTTTCGTATTTCTAGATGTCCTTTTCCGTACCTTTGACGTCATTCTTCAATGACGTCAAAATATGTGTCACGTCATATTTCATGTATGGGGTGTCTCATGAAGGAAAATACTGTACTTTCAATAAAATATTAGTGAGAAAAGCTCAAATATCAGTAGAAAGCTACTTAGTTTATTAGTCGGTGTCACAAAAGTCAATTTTATGTGGTGTGTATTTCATAACGCTCAATGATATTGATCTGATAATTTATGCAAATTAGTTACTGATCAATGGCGGGCGTCCCTAGGAGTTCGCGATAGTGAAAGTTGTTGGTTTACGGAAGAAATAGGTACTTACATGCGTTGTTGGGAAAGCCCGGGTGATCTTCCTCTTGTGATAGAAATGTTTATGTCTTTTCGCTCGTTTCGCTGCGCTCCACTCGCGAAAAGACATAAAATTTATATCACTCGTGGAAGATCACCCGGTCTTTCCCAAGAACGTATGTAAGAACCTATTAATCTTTTTCACCTAAACTAACGGACTACTTTATCCAAGGGGTGAGAACATTAATTTCTTTAGATGTTATACTTTATATTTTAAGACACTTATATGTTAAATATTTAATTCCAACAACAAATTTATGATTATTTATAAATCTAGTTTCACATGAAGACCATTCATTTCTTTAGATGTTATACTTTATATTTTAAGACACTTATATGTTAAATATTTAATTCCAACAACAAATTTATGATTATTTATAAATCTAGTTTCACATGAAGACCATTCATTTCTTTAGATGTTATACTTTATATTTTAAGACACGTATATGCTATTTAATTCCAACAACAAATCGATGACCTCTTTAATCTAGTCTCCCATGAAGACCATCCTTTCCTTTACATGTTTATGACTAATTGATCATATTAAATCTGTGGTGATTGCTTTTTGCCTTAAGTGTAATGGTCTTTACATGTAAATAACATATTCTATCTTCTCTGCTGGTGATCAATTATCTATGAGCGTTCACTGACCCTGTTGTTATACTGTCCATGTCTATGTTGGTGTGTGGTCATTTTGAGTGGAAGCAGATCTGTGCAAGTTTTTTGTTGTTGTTTGTTTGTGTCTGCATTGTGTTGCAGATCCAATTATCAAGGAGGGATTTAACCCCGCCACATTTATGTGCATGTTCCAAGCCAGGGTTTGGATTTCCAAAGCCATATACCAGTGTCTTTCTTTTTGTTCAGTAGTTTTACGTGAGATGTTCCCTTTGTTGATATTGGTGGGATTGTTAATCCTTACTTTTCATAATACCATATAGATATGTAAAATGTGTGAACTCTACAGTCTTTCTTTCTACTAAAGCGCTTGTAAATATAATGGTCACGTGTCTTTAGACATTGTTAGAAAAAATAAACCTACGGATACCGCAAACTTCATAAAAAAGAGATCTCAATTTAGTCATCCGTGATCTCGATCTAGTAATCCGTGATCTCGATTTAGTGATACATGATCTCGATTTAGTAATCAGATATTTCGGTTTACTAATCGAAGCACTCGATTTAGTAATCCGAGATCACAATTTACAAACCATGCTTTCAATATTAATTAGCCCTTTGGTATCTTCAAACTCTTCTTAGAGATGGCGGTTTACGAATCCAAGCTATCTATTTAGTAATATGATGGTTTAGAAATCAGGCTCTCGATTAAGTAATTCGTGAATCGACAGATGCCAAAAGATGGCAATAACTTAACATGACCTATGACCCGTTAATCTAAATATTAAAACTGGGCTCACAATAATGCGAACGACCAAAGCATCATTAACATACTTTTCTCTCTATAGCATAGACATAAAGACTTTGACGATAATGGCAAAATGTGATCTGGATGGGATAAATTGTTTGTTTTAATGGTAACCAATCGGTGACTGATTTTTGTGATTATCTTCATTGGTAATACAAACAAAGACCATTTAAAAGTTCTTTTGTTTTTGTTTGTTTGTTTGATGGTGTTTAACGCTACTTTCAATAATATTTCAGTTATATCGTGACGGTCAGTTTTATTGGTGGAGGAAACCGGAGGACCCGGAGAAAACCACCGACCTGTCGCAAGTCACTAACAAACTTTATCACATAATGTTGTACACCTCGCCCTGATCGAGATTCGAACTCACAACATCAGTTTTGATAGGCACTGATTGCATATATAACTGTAAATCCAACTACCATGTGATCACGACCACGAAGACCCGAGTTAATTTGTGCGTTTAATTCTTACCTTCAGTGTTTTATCTTTGAGAATCTTTCTATTTATTCTGTCAGATTAAAATCCATTTTCACAAAAAATGTCTTTTGTTTGATTTATCCAATATTCAATACCTGAAAAAAAGAAAGAAAGAAAGAAAGAACTGATACCAGATTGAATGTAAATTTACTGAGTCGTCACTCAGTCATTTATGACCAAACAAAAACTGCCAAAATTCTAATATTTTTGTTCGTATCGTTGGTCGTAAAATTTGAGCTCGAGAAACAGAATAGAACCACATAATATTCCTTTAGTATTTAACACTATTTTCACGATTAAATTTATATATAATCCCATTTATAAATTGTATACCAACGTTTGAAGCATTGCTGAATCTCCTCACTAAAACTGGACAGGTTGTACATGATAAACCTATTTACAAAATTAAAACAATTTTTTTGTTATTATATTCCAGGTAATAGTTGGAATTTCCAATACTCAAAAGCAACTACGAAATTCAATTAAATTGATTAAATCTTGAGTTTGTAATTCTGAATACTTGCCTGCGGCGCCAAAAATAATTTAAGTAAACGAGGAATAAATGATGCCCTGGATACCTTCATACAACATTGATTTAGTTGTTACTAGATAGAAATAGAATGGTGTTATCCGTAAATATTTATAATTATTGACAGAGAGGTTATAAGGCTATAGACAAAAAAAATCTATGAAAATTAAATGTACGGCTTAATAGAATAATTACAGAGAGAAAGAGAACACTACTTTGTATTTAAAAGGTCCCGACTAAATGGCAATTACAAGGCGTGGATCCAGGTGTATCGCTTATTGAAAGAAGTAAATAGTACCGCTCAAGTGCAGTATATGGGCCGGAGCAGTATATGGGCCGGTGCAGTATATGGGCCGGAGCAGTATATGGGCCGTTGTAGTATATGGGCCGGAGCAGTATATGGGCCGGAGCAGTATATGGGCCGGAGCAGTATATGGGCTATTGTAGTATATGGGCCGTTGTAGTAGATGGGTCGGAGCAGTATATGGGCCGTTGCAGTATATGGACCGGAGCAGTATATGGGCCATTGTAGTATATGGGCCGTTGTAGTATATGGACCGGAGCAGTATATGGGGCGGAGCAGTATATGGGCTGGAGCAGTATATGGGCCGGAGCAGTATATGGGCCGGTGCAGTATATGGGCCGGAGCAGTATATGGGCCGTTGTAGTATATGGGCCGTTGTAGTATATGGGCCGGAGCAGTATATGGGCCGTTGTAGTATATGGGCCGGAGCAGTATATGGGCTGTTGTAGTATATGGGCCGGAGCAGTATATGGGCCGGAGCAGTATATGGGCTGGAGCAGTATATGGGCTGGAGCAGTATATGGGCCGGTGCAGTATATGGGCCGGAGCAGTATATGGGCCGTTGTAGTATATGGGCCGTTGTAGTATATGGGCCGGAGCAGTATATGGGCCGTTGTAGTATATGGGCCGGAGCAGTATATGGGCCGTTGTAGTATATGGGCCGGAGCAGTATATGGGCCGTTGTAGTATATGGGCCGGTACAGTATATGGGCCATTGCAGTATATGGGCCGGTGCAATATATGGGCCGGTGCAGTATATGAGCCGTTGCAGTATATGGGCCAGAGCAGTATATGGGCCAGAGCAGTATATGGGCCGGTGCAGTATATGGACCATTGCAGTATATGGGCCAGTATATGGGCCGTTGCAGTATATGGGCCAGTGCAGTATATAGGCCATTGCAGTATATGGGCCGATGCAGTATATGGACCGGTGTAGTATATGGGCCGGTGCAGTATATGGGCCGTTGTAGTATATGGGCCGGAGCAGTATATGGGCCGTTGTAGTATATGGGCCGTTGCAGTATATGGGCCGGTACAGTATATGGGCGGTTGTAGTATATGGACCGGTGCAATATATGGGCCGGTGCAGTATATGGGCCGGATCAGTATATGGGCCGGAGCAGTATATGGGCCGTTGTAGTATATGGGCCGGAGCAGTATATGGGCCATTGTAGTATATGGGCCGTTGCAGTATATGGGCCGGTACAGTATATGGGCCGTTGCAGTTTATGGGCCAGTGCAATATAAGGGCCGGTGCAGTATATGGGCCGTTGCAGTATATGGGCCGGAGCAGTATTTGGGCCGGAGCAGTATATGGGCCGTTGTAGTATATGGGCCGGAGCAGCATATGGGCCGGTGCAGTATATGGGCCATTGCAGTATATGGGCCGGTGCAATATATGGGCCGGTGCAGTATATGGGCCGTTGCAGTATATGGGCCGGTACAGTTTATGGCCCGATGCAGTATATGGGCCGGTGCAGTATATGGGCCGGAGCAGTATATGGGCCGTTGTAGTATATGAGCCGGAGCAGTATATGGGCCATTGTAGTATATGGTCCGTTGCAATATATGGGCCGGTACAGTATATGGCCCGATGCAGTATATGGGCCGGTGCAGTATATGGGCCGTTGCAGTATATGGGCCAGTATATGGGCCGTTGCAGTATATGGACCGGTGCAGTATATAGGCCGTTGCAGTATATGGGCCAATGCAGTATATGGACCGGTGCAGTGTATGGACCGTTGCAGTATATGGGTCGTTGCACTCTCATTTTAGTGTACGAGTTTTGCTAATTTTTGAAGACCCTACCGTGACTGAAATGCAGACCAGCAATAAAAGTGTTATTCCTTTACTTGAATTTGTGTCTAGATGTAATGTTGAATAGTTTATTATGTTCATTTACATCCACATGCTTTCTAACTACTTTATGTTAGGAAGTGAATACAAATATATGCAGTGGGTGACCACCTATTATAGTGTATGTGTGACCACCTATTATAGGTCCAATGAGTATAGAATAAGGCCCTGGTAGAGGAAGCAGGATACAAAGATCCCTGGAAGCTCCGATGTTTTGAGTATTATAACAGCCATTACTAGTACTCTCATAAACTAATGCTGTATGACGTACGTATTGCTTTAAAGGGTGTGACATTCCCAGCATACCTCCTCTAATTCCACACCTGATATCTACATTCATCTTGACGATACTCAGTTTTATTTAGTAGATACATTTATGGCAGATATTTGAAGGAGTAAATTCAACCTACGACTCAAGTGAGTGAACGATTGTTATTTAACACAAAGTAAGCAATTCTACAGCTATATCATGGCGAGAACAAGTTACTTCTTGATAAAGTAATGATGATGGTCGCTTTGTACAGACAAACACGCTGAGTTGAATTCTTATAGTGCTAGCTCACTGAAACAACAGTCCACAGGTAGATATGATGATGGTCGCTTTGTACTAGACAACACACTGAGTTGGATTCTTATAGTGCTAGCTCACTGAAGCAACAGTCCACAGGTGGATATGATGATGGTCGCTTTGTACTAGACAACACGCTGAGTTGAATTCTTATAGTGCTAGCTCACTGAAACAACAGTCCACAGGTAGATATGATGATGGTCGCTTTGTACAGACAAACACGCTGAGTTGAATTCTTATAGTGCTAGCTCACTGAAACAACAGTCCACAGGTAGATATGATGATGGTCGCTTTGTACTAAACAAACACGCTGAGTTGAATTCTTATAGTGCTAGCTCACTGAAGCAACAGTCCACAGGTAGATATGATGATGGTCGCTTTGTACTAGACAACACACTGAGTTGGATTCTTATAGTGATGGCTCACTGAAGCAACAGTCCACAGGTAGATATGATGATGGTCGCTTTGTACTAGACAACACACTGATTGGATTCTTATAGTGCTAGCTCACTTAAACAACAGTCCACAGGTAGATATGATGATGGTCGCTTTGTACTAGACAACACGCTGAGTTGGATTCTTATAGTGCTGGCTCACTGAAGCAACAGTCCGTGGGTAGACATATCGCGTCACATTACCCTGATTCCGAGCCTACCGGTATTTGCTTTTCTCCTTAATGCTGCGAGCTTAGCAGAGAAACAGCAAATACCAATTTCATAGTCTATGGTTTGACCCGACAGTGGGTGGTTCCAACCACGATATACCGCACTCCAGTGCCGTCGTAATGCATGGGCACAGTGGGCAGTTGCCCGGGAGCCCAACAAGCATAGGTGCCCCATACTAGTCTATGTACATGTTTTTTAATGTTTAAACACTGATTTTGTTGGAAGTACCAATACAATAAATATATGTTTAATTTTATCAACATGAACAGTTTTATTTTTGCGAGCGGTTGTGTGGGTAGGGGCCACAGTGCACTGTTGTGACCGGGGGCCTATTATAATGTTAAGACAGCCCTGTCGCACTCGAGGCGAACACACGCTAACCATTACACCATCGAGGTGGTTATGAGTATTTCAGATTTTTTCATGAAAATTACACCATGACTTTAAAGAGCTGATGAAAAATCTAAGTAATTAAATCTTTAAATAACATTGATGTTGAGCTAAATAAAATTACTTTAAAATTCCTAGTAGCATGCAATGTTAATGATAATCTTCTTACCATGAATGTCAAAAGGTTAATTAATCATTTTTCCCCGTTTATTACTCAAATTAATTGCCATATTTAAATAATCTATAAAAGATCAATTACATTTTTGATCTACATTCTGCTGAGATGTTATTGACATCATTTTCTGGGATTTTCTACCATCCTACTTTAACTGGTCAATCTAAAATAAGACATGGATCAAATTTCAAGATTTTTGTTCTTAGAAACGAGATTAGACTTGTTATGTTCTATGTTAGTGTACATTTAACTGCCTTGGTTCCATCAGATGGAGGAAAAAAAGAAGACGTGTTGTTGTTCATTGTAGATTGTAACAGGTATGGATGGTATTAAGATGAAAAACAAAATATAACACACTGTCTGAACAATTCCAAATTCCAATAGCAAAATTGTAGAAAGAGGAATAGTCGACACCCCTAACACACTTATAAATGACAGCTGACTTTTCTGGCTTGATACCCCTAACACACTTATAAATGACAGCTGCCTTTCCTGGCTTGATACCCCTAACACACTTATAAATGACAGCTGACTTTCCTGGCTTGATATCCCTAACACACTTATAAATGACAGCTGACTTTCCTGGCTTGATATCCCTAACACACTTATAAATGACAGCTGACTTTCCTGTTTTGATACCCCTAACACACTTATAAATGACAGCTGACTTTCCTGGCTTGATACCCCTAACACACTTATAAATGACAGCTGACTTTCTTGACTTGATACCCCTAACACACTTATAAATGACAGCTGACTTTCCTGGCTTGATACCCCTAACACACTTATAAATGACACCTGACTTTCTTGACTTGATACCCCTAACACACTTATAAATGACAGCTGACTTTCTTGACTTGATACCCCTAACACACTTATAAATGACAGCTGACTTTCCTGGCTTGATACCCCTAACACACTTATAAATGACAGCTGACTTTCCTGTTTTGATACCCCTAACACACTTATAAATGACAGCTGACTTTCCTGGCTTGATACCCCTAACACACTTATAAATGACAGCTGACTTTCTTGACTTGATACCCCTAACACACTTATAAATGACAGCTGACTTTCCTGGCTTGATACCCCTAACACACTTATAAATGACAGCTGACTTTCCTGTCTTGATACCCCTAACACACTTATAAATGACAGCTGATTTTCGTGGTTTGATACCCCTAACACATTTATAAATGACAGCTTACTTTCCTGTCTTGATACCCCTAACACACTTATAAATGACAGCTGACTTTCCTGGCTTGATACCCATAACACACTTATAAATGACATCTGACTTTCCTGTCTTGATACCCCTAACACACTTATAAATGACAGCTGACTTTCCTGTCTTGATACCCCTAACACACTTATAAATGACAGCTGACTTTCCTGGCTTGATACCCCTAACACACTTATAAATGACAGCTGACTTTCCTGTCTTGATACCCCTAACACACTTATAAATGACAGCTGACTTTCCTGGCTTGATACCCCTAACACACTTATAAATGACAGCTGACTTTCCTGTCTTGATACCCCTAACACACTTATAAATGACAGCTGACTTTCCTGGCTTGATACCCCTAACACACTTATAAATGACAGCTGACTTTCTTGACTTGATACCCCTAACACACTTATAAATGACAGCTGACTTTCCTGGCTTGATACCCCTAACACACTTATAAATGACAGCTGACTTTCCTGTCTTGATACCCCTAACACTTATAAATGACAGCTGATTTTCGTGGTTTGATACCCCTAACACATTTATAAATGACAGCTTACTTTCCTGTCTTGATACCCCTAACACACTTATAAATGACAGTTGACTTTCCTGGCTTGATACCCATAACACACTTATAAATGACATCTGACTTTCCTGTCTTGATACCCCTAACACACTTATAAATGACAGCTGACTTTCCTGTCTTGATACCCCTAACACACTTATAAATGACAGCTGACTTTCCTGGCTTGATACCCCTAACACACTTATAAATGACAGCTGACTTTCCTGTCTTGATACCCCTAACACACTTATAAATGACAGCTGACTTTCCTGGCTTGATACCCCTAACTCACTTATAAATGACACCTGACTTTCCTGGCTTGATACCCCTAACTCACTTATAAATGACAGCTGTCTTTCCTGGCTTGATACCCCTAACACACTTATAAATGACAGCTGACTTTCCTGGCTTGATACCCCTAACACACTTATAAATGACAGCTGACTTTCCTGGCTTGATACCCCTAACTCACTTATAAATGACACCTGACTTTCCTGGCTTGATACCCCTAACACACTTATAAATGACACCTGACTTTCCTGGCTTGGTACCCCTAACTCACTTATAAATGACAGCTGACTTTCCTGGCTTGGTACAGATACGTCAATAAAAAGTGGCGGTGTTAAACTAGTTTTATGGAATAAACCTCCTCGTTTAGTTAAAATTAGATGTTTTCATATATTTTTTTTAAATATATTTTTTGGCGATAAACTTATATCGAACATCGCGTATGGGGTCACGTCAGGGTTCATAATTTCAAGAGACAAATCAGCGACGGGCTTTCAAAATATTGAGGTATTACAACCGAGCGTATGCTGAGAGCTGTTGTTCGATTGGTCTATTAATTGTTTGCATGGAGATAAACCACATCGGTGGTGTATTTGTTAGCGTGCTCTGCTCGCCTCGAAGGCGGTAGATATTAGATTCGAACCTCAGTAGAGTAAAACCAAAGACTATAAAATTGGTAGTTGTTGTTTCTCCGCGTAGCACCGAAGTAATAAAAAGTCAGAGCAAACACTGATTTGCTCGGAATCAGGATGTTGTATCCAAGTAGAACACCATGTCTACCTATCCTGTTTAAGCTCTTTGTTTTTATTGCTCCAAAAACTTTAAATTATTTGGCTTTCCAATCTTTTGATTTTGAGCGTACCCGATGAAGATTATTCCAGAAAGGCGTCGTGCGCACTAAATTTGATATCTACGTATTTATTCGGACTATTGTTTCTTTTCTATGAGCTAGCACTATAAAAAATATAACTAAGCTGTTGGTTTAGTACATCTCAACCCGGAGGAAATGTTGAACTACTCATTGTCATAAAGCAATAATAAACAATAAAATGAATAACTTTTTTCGCAACGTCGGCCATCTTGTGGTGCTGTTGAACGCAATTTCGACAGCGAACACATCGTTAAAATATTCCTTTTTCTCTTTGATCGAAATAAGTTTAATTTGCACAATCGGTATAAATCGACTGAAAGAATAATTTCAGAGAAAACAAACAGTAAGGTATGTCGAACTAGTTACTCATTGTCATGCAACTGTAGTCAATTTTCGGGAATGTGGTATTGTTCCAATTACGAAAAGAATACTTTATCACAAGGCTTTATTAATGTATAAATCTAAAAATGAATTAGCCCCGGAATATTTATCAAATCTTATTGTTTCTGCAAATAACAAGGAGTCATACGATACTAGATGTTCATCATCAAGCAATTTCCTTGTTCCGAAACCAAATACTGAATTGTACAGTTTTTCTTTTAGTGGGCCAAAAGTATGGAACTCACTACCAAATGAAATTAAAACATCGAAAACTGTATTTGAATTCAAAAACTTACAAATTATTAAATTTTTGATAAATTATTATTATTTTTTTTTTTTTTTTTTTTTTTTTTTTTTTTTTTATATAAAATATGTGAATATGTTATTGTGTTATATATACTTTGCTGATATCTATGTCCATGTACTTATGTATTGTTTTCAGAGAGCCTTATTGAAAATTGGTATAATCCAAATAAGTTACTCTCTCTAAATAAAGATTTTTTTTTATTTTTTTTATTTATTTATTGTCACAATTGAACTCATTCTGACTTAAAATAAAGCACTTATAGGCGATTAAACACAATTCTATTTTTCGAACGATATTTGACACTTTTGGACAATTTTTTCAAGAAATACGACATCTTTGAAAAAAAGAAATTCTTCCAAAAAAAATGAGACTTTGCAAAATTAAAGGTTTCATTTTGATAAAAGGGCAATTTTTGTTATTGCATTTAGCCCCTTAAGCATGAGGGTGAAATCTTGATTGACAGTTTTATCAAGCGCTACAAAATAAAATGGCACACCAAATTCGAGTTGAAAATTTGAATGCATTGAGATAGATGATATTCGTCGAAATATTACGACAAGAAAAGTTTGTAGATATCAAAGGGGTAGTCAGCAGACGTAAATAGAAGGATATACGATACAATGTCAGAAGACGTAAATAGAAGGATATACGATACAATGTCAGAAGACGTAAATAGAAGGATATACGATACAATGTCAGAAGACGTAAATAGAAGGATATACGATACAATGTCAGAAGACGTAAATAGAAGGATATACGATACAATGTCAGAAGACGTAAATAGAAGGATATACGATACAATGTCAGAAGACGTAAATAGAAGGATATACGATACAATGTCAGAAGACGTAAATAGAAGGATATACGATACAATGTCAGAAGACGTAAATAGAAGGATATACGATACAATGTCAGAAGACGTAAATAGAAGGATATACGATACAATGTCAGAAGACGTAAATAGAAGGATATACGATACAATGTCAGAAGAGGTAAATAGAAGGATATACGATACAATGTCAGAAGAGGTAAATAGAAGGATATACGATACAATGTCAGAAGACGTAAATAGAAGGACATACGATACAATGTCAGAAGAGGTAAATAGAAGGATATACGATACAATGTCAGAAGAGGTAAATAGAAGGATATACGATACAATGTCAGAAGAGGTAAATAGAAGGATATACGATACAATGTCAGAAGACGTAAATAGAAGGATATACGATACAATATCAGAAGACGTAAATAGAAGGATATACGATACAATGTCAGAAGACGTAAATAGAAGGATATACGATACAATGTCAGAAGAGGTAAATAGAAGGATATACGATACAATGTCAGAAGACGTAAATAGAAGGATATACGATACAATGTCAGAAGACGTAAATAGAAGGATATACGATACAATGTCAGAAGACGTAAATAGAAGGATATACGATACAATGTCAGAAGACGTAAATAGAAGGATATACGATACAATGTCAGAAGACGTAAATAGAAGGATATACGATACAATGTCAGAAGACGTAAATAGAAGGATATACGATACAATATCAGAAGACGTAAATAGAAGGATATACGATACAATGTCAGAAGACGTAAATAGAAGGATATACGATACAATATCAGAAGACGTAAATAGAAGGATATACGATACAATGTCAGAAGACGTAAATAGAAGGATATACGATACAATATCAGAAGACGTAAATAGAAGGATATACGATACAATGTCAGAAGAGGTAAATAGAAGGATATACGATACAATGTCAGAAGACGTAAATAGAAGGACATACGATACAATGTCAGAAGAGGTAGATAGAAGGATATACGATACAATGTCAGAAGACGTAAATAGAAGGATATACGATACAATGTCAGAAGACGTAAATAGAAGGATATACGATACAATGTCAGAAGACGTAAATAGAAGGATATACGATACAATGTCAGCAGAGGTAAATAGAAGGATATACGATACAATGTCAGAAGAGGTAAATAGAAGGATATACGATACAATGTCAGAAGACGTAAATAGAAGGATATACGATACAATGTCAGAAGACGTAAATAGAAGGATATACGATACAATGTCAGAAGACGTAAATAGAAGGATATACGATACAATGTCAGAAGACGTAAATAGAAGGATATACGATACAATATCAGAAGACGTAAATAGAAGGATATACGATGCAATATCAGAAGACGTAAATAGAAGGATATACGATACAATGTCAGAAGACGTAAATAGAAGGATATACGATACAATGGCCAAAGGACAAACAATAATCTACAAAACACTACACAGACAACTAAAGATCGAGCAACACGCACCTCTTTAAACCTGGAATGGACCCAGGTGTCCTAGAAGGGTAAACAGTTCCTGCTCTACATGTGGCAACCGTAATGTTACTCTTATACAAATCCAGTGGTAAGTCATCAATGAGATGGCCGGATTGAGTCAATCAATTAACAAAATTGTGAACAATTGAAAATCTTTATACCTTCTATGTATGAGAAATTTAGAAATTTGGATCCCCTTAAGGCAATTTTTTTCTTAATTTAAATGTTTATTTTCTTCTTTGGTCCATAAATAACTCGGTCGGGTTTTTTTTCAATTTTGAGACAGACCAGTTCCTATTTTTAGCGATGTGAGATTTTCTTATCTTGCACCAGTGCAAGACAAAAAAATCACGTGCGTTTTACCGGCAAATGCATGCTGTACAGTTTATGTCATCGGCAAAAAGTGCAAGACAGTGAAATCTCTGACACCCCCTCGGGTGTCAGAGATTTCCCTGTCTTGTACTTTTGCCTGTGTTAGATTCTATATATATCAGAAGCCGTAAAAGATAGAGGAAGTCCGTCAACATACTGTCTGAAACTCTAAACTCAATCAATTTAAAGAAAAAATACACATCAAAATTGGATAACAAAAATCTAGACACTTTCCAAACATGCAAAATTTCGAAATGTGGATCCCTTTTATTACATACCTTTTCTCTGAAACCGTACACAATAAGAGGGAATCAGTGGACATACTATCCGAAACTCTCAACAAAATAAATTATGAAAGAAGACATCAAAATTGGATGACAAAATTAAAAATTCTATATATACCTTCTAAATATGCGAAATTGTTAAATTGTGGTCTCTTTAAGACCTCTTTCCGAAATCAGCAGCTAATTTTTAATGTTCTATGCATAAAAAAACATAAAGATTAACATTTTGGAAAAAATACCCATTAAAATTAGATTTGATTTTATTTATTGTGTTTAACGCCACTTTCAGCAATATTTCAGCTATATCATGGCGACCAGTTTTAGTGGTGGAAGAAGCCGGAGTACCAGGAGAGAACTACCGACCATGGGCAAGCAACTGATAAACTTTATCACTTGCGACTGCGAGTGACTCAGTCGAGTGCACCTTTTTTTGTAATTTACAAAGCTAGGAGCGAACCCACGCCGTATTGGTGATAGGCTTGTATGAGTTGTTAGGTAATCCAACTACCTAACTCATTGACCCACCCGGGTTCTTTAAAATTAGATGAAAAATAAAAAGCGATAACAGTAACATAATAACACTTTATACAATATTGCATTTTTATGAAGAGGATTTTATTTTTATTTTAAACAAATGAGATTAACAATAAAGTTTCCACATACAGAAACAACAAAGACAGACAAAAAAAGGTGTTCAGCCTTTGTACGTGTGGGGTACAATAAAAAAAAACAAAAACATTACACTTTTTATGCTGTACCAAGAATCACAATCTTAACAATTCAGATGGATCGGTCAACTAGAACTAGAACTAGAACCACATTTATAGAACAGAAACCAGGGGCGGATCCAGGATTTCAAGTTAGGGGGGGGGGGCGCACATAAAAAAATTGCGCCGAGCGGAGGGAGGCGCGAAAATTTTTGGGGTATTTCGTGTGAAAAATCGCGATTATACGCAAAAAAAACATATTTTTTTCCACTTGCGGAGGGAGGCGCGAAAAATTTTGGGGTATTTCGTGTGAAAAATCACCATTTTACGCCAAAAAATCTTATTTTTTTCCAATTTTAGGGGGGGGGCGCGTTTTGTTTTGTTTTTTTGCAAAATGTTCATCTTTATGAGTTTTTGATGGACCATTGGAATTTAGCTGCTGATTTCTAAAAGTTCACAATTAAGAAATTTCGCATATTTGGAAGGTATATATAGAATTTTTATTTTGTCATCTAATTTTGATGTCTTTATTTTTTATTATTAATTTTGTTGAGAGCTTCAGATAGTATGTCCACGGATTCCCTATTATCTTTTACGGTTTCAGAGACAAACTCGGCCGAGTTATTTATGGATGAAAAATGTAAATTAAATATCTGATTTGAAAAAGGGATGTAAAAGGGATGTAAAAAGGATGTAAACGGGATGTAAAAGGGATGTAAAAGGGATCCACATTTGCAAGTTTCTTATGTTTCGGAAGCATAGAATTGTGTTTATCCAATTTTGATGTGGTTTTTTTTCTCTTTAAATTGATTAAGTTTAGAGTTTCAGACAGTATGTTGACGGATTTCCTCTATCGTTCATGATTTCTGAGATAAAATCGACCGAGTTATTTATGGGCTAAAGAAGAAAATAAACAATTAGATTTGCCTTAAATTATACGAGTTCTATTGAAATTTTCGTAGAAGGGAATCTGATGTCTTAAGATATGAAAATTAACTCAGATCAAAACGAAACATGATAATATTTAAAGTAATCAATAAAAACACTATATCTCCTTTCAAAAGGTTAAAACGTAGGAATAGTTCATTATGTATATAATATAAGTTAAAACGTAGGAATAGTTCATTATGTATATAATATAAGTTAAAACGTAGGAATAGTTCATTATGTATATAATATAAGTTAAAACGTAGGAATAGTTCATTATGTATATAATATAAGTTAAAACGTAGGAATAGTTCATTATGTATATAATATAAGTTAAAACGTAGGAATAGTTCATTATGTATATAATATAAGTTAAAACGTAGGAATAGTTCATTATGTATATAATATAAGTTAAAACGTAGGAATAGTTCATTATGTATATAATATAAGTTAAAACGTAGGAATAGTTCATTATGTATATAATATAAGTTAAAACGTAGGAATAGTTCATTATGTATAATATAAGTTAAAACGTAGGAATAGTTCATTATGTATATAATATAAGTTAAAACGTAGGAATAGTTCATTATGTATATAATATAAGTTAAAACGTAGGAATAGTTCATTATGTATATAATATAAGTTAAAACGTAGGAATAGTTCATTATGTATATAATATAAGTTAAAACGTAGGAATAGTTCATTATGTATATAATATAAGTTAAAACGTAGGAATAGTTCATTATGTATATAATATAAGTTAAAACGTAGGAATAGTTCATTATGTATATAATATAAGTTAAAACGTAGGAATAGTTCATTATGTATATAATATAAGTTAAAACGTAGGAATAGTTCATTATGTATATAATATAAGTTAAAACGTAGGAATAGTTCATTATGTATATAATATAAGTTAAAACGTAGGAATAGTTCATTATGTATATAATATAAGTTAAAACGTAGGAATAGTTCATTATGTATATAATATAAGTTAAAACGTAGGAATAGTTCATTATGTATATAATATAAGCTAAAACGTAGGAATAGTTCATTATGTATATAATATAAGTTAAAACGTAGGAATAGTTCATTATGTATATAATATAAGTTAAAACGTAGGAATAGTTCATTATGTATATAATATAAGTTAAAACGTAGGAATAGTTCATTATGTATATAATATAAGTTAAAACGTAGGAATAGTTCATTATGTATATAATATAAGTTAAAACGTAGGAATAGTTCATTATGTATATAATATAAGTTAAAACGTAGGAATAGTTCATTATGTATATAATATAAGTTAAAACGTAGGAATAGTTCATTATGTATATAATATAAGCTAAAACGTAGGAATAGTTCATTATGTATATAATATAAGTTAAAACGTAGGAATAGTTCATTATGTATATAATATAAGTTAAAACGTAGGAATAGTTCATTATGTATATAATATAAGTTAAAACGTAGGAATAGTTCATTATGTATATAATATAAGTTAAAACGTAGGAATAGTTCATTATGTATATAATATAAGTTAAAACGTAGGAATAGTTCATTATGTATATAATATAAGTTAAAACGTAGGAATAGTTCATTATGTATATAATATAAGTTAAAACGTAGGAATAGTTCATTATGTATATAATATAAGTTAAAACGTAGGAATAGTTCATTATGTATATAATATAAGTTAAAACGTAGGAATAGTTCATTATGTATATAATATAAGTTAAAACGTAGGAATAGTTCATTATGTATATAATATAAGTTAAAACGTAGGAATAGTTCATTATGTATATAATATAAGTTAAAACGTAGGAATAGTTCATTATGTATATAATATAAGTTAAAACGTAGGAATAGTTCATTATGTATATAATATAAGTTAAAACGTAGGAATAGTTCATTATGTATATAATATAAGTTAAAACGTAGGAATAGTTCATTATGTATATAATATAAGTTAAAACGTAGGAATAGTTCATTATGTATATAATATAAGTTAAAACGTAGGAATAGTTCATTATGTATATAATATAAGTTAAAACGTAGGAATAGTTCATTATGTATATAATATAAGTTAAAACGTAGGAATAGTTCATTATGTATATAATATAAGCTAAAACGTAGGAATAGTTCATTATGTATATAATATAAGTTAAAACGTAGGAATAGTTCATTATGTATATAATATAAGTTAAAACGTAGGAATAGTTCATTATGTATATAATATAAGTTAAAACGTAGGAATAGTTCATTATGTATATAATATAAGTTAAAATGTAGGAATAGTTCATTATGTATAATATAAGTTAAAACGTAGGAATAGTTCATTATGTATATAATATAAGCTAAAACGTAGGAATAGTTCATTATGTATATAATATAAGCTAAAACGTAGGAATAGTTCATTATGTATATAATATAAGTTAAAACGTAGGAATAGTTCATTATGTATATAATATAAGCTTAGTTTATGGTGTTTAACGCCACTTTCAACAATATTTCAGTTATATCACGGCGGCCAGTTTTATTGGTGGAGGAAACCGGAGGACCCAGAGAAAACCACAAGTCACTGACAAATTTTATTACATAATGTTGTACACCTCGCCCTGAGCGGGATTCGAACTTACAACATCAGTGATGTGTATATAATATAAGACATCTGCACACACATTTAATACAATTTTTTGTATATAATCAAGCTTGTCAATGACTTATGGCAGTTCCGCTCATCAATAAAACGGACCCCCCAAAAAAGTGTCGTTACAATAACCATAACCCTCATAATATTTGACAACTGACAAAAAATTTAAATTACTCACTAAAATTGCATAACATAAATGAACTAGAGGCTCAGTGGACTGAGCCTGTGTCGCTCACCTTTCATTCTGCTTTGAGGAAACTTAATACACAACCTTCCATACATGTAGATGCTTCCTACCAAGTTTCGGTTCATTGTCTAGGCAGTTTCAGAGAAGAAGATTCTTTAGATATCGACCAATCAGAAACAAGAATTGCATGTGGTGGCCATGTTTGTTAACCGATCGAGACGAAATGAGCAATCTCCATATAGAACATTCCATAGATGCTTCCTGCCATGTTTCGATTAATTTGGCCAAGCGGTTTCAGAGGAGGAGATTTAAAAAAAAATGGCCAATCAGAAACAAGAATTGCCTCTGGAGGGCCATGTTTGGTAATGGATCATAACAAACTGTGCACTCTTTAGAGAGGACCTTCCATAGATGCTTCCTACTAAGTTTCAGTTCATTTGGCTGATGGGTTTCAGAGGAGAACATTAAAATGTGAAAAGTTAACGGATGACAGACAACAAACGACGGACGTTAAGGGATGCCAAAAGCCCAAATTACCTTTGGCACGGTGAGCTAAAAAGAATATTAAAATGTGAATACCTACATGTAATGTATAGTATAAACATGTTACACTATATCAGCATTAGTTAATTTCTAAGGGAGATAATGGCAAGTTATCTTTCTTTTAACAATTTAATGCAAGAGCTATCTCCCTTTTAACAGGTTACTACAATGTAGAATAATTTTTTTTTAGAAATGAACCAATTAGAAACAAGAATTGCCTGTGGAGACCATGTTTGTTAACGGATCGGGATGAAATGAGCAATCCTTATAGAGGACCTTCCATAGATGCTTCCTACCAAGTTTCGGTTCATTTGGTTATGCGGTTTCGGAGGAGAAGATTTTTTTAAATCGGCCAATCAGAAACAAGAATTTCCTGTGGCGACCATGCGTTTAACGGATGGGGATGAAATGAGCAGTCTTTATAGAGAACCTTCCATAGATGCTTCCTACCAAGTTTCAGTTCATTTGGCTGAGAGGTTTCAGAGGAGAAGATTTTTAAAAATCGGCCAATCAGAAACAAGAATTTCCTGTGGCGACCATGCTTGTTAACGGATCGGGATGAAATTAGCAATCTTTATCGAGGACCTTCCATAGATGCTTCCTACCAAGTTTTGGTTCATTTGATTATGCGGTTTCGGAGGAGAAGATTTTTTTAAATCGGCCAATCAGAAACAAGAATTTCCTGTGGCGACCATGCGTTTAACGGATGGGGATGAAATGAGCAGTCTTTATAGAGAACCTTCCATAGATGCTTCCTACCAAGTTTCAGTTCATTTGGCTGAGAGGTTTCAGAGGAGAAGATTAAAATGCGAAAAGTTAACGGACGACGGACGACGGATGCCAAGTGATGGCAAAAGCTCACATTGCCTTTGGCAAGGTGAGCTATAAATGATAAATTCATATAATTTGTTGTTGTTTTTTCATTATGAGAACCAACAAATATAAGATTACATTAAATGCATTTACCTTCTGTTATCCGACACGTGGAACAAACAAAACAAATAATAAAACGTAGAACATACCTGTAAACTCTATTGATAACGTGGCTTTCTATTTTCCTTTAATCAACCTTATTTATACATGTTACAGTAGAATTATAAATAAGGTAAGTCTGTTCCATACAACAGGTAATTGTTATAACTTGCCTTCACAATTTTCGTCAATATCTTAATTTTTCATCAATATCCAGTTTTTCAAAGTTCAATAATGGCATTATTGAACTATAATAATAACATCTCCATGGTAACAATTATCCACATATTGATACTAAATAAGGACGGACAAGTAATTGAGAGGAGAACTGTGATTAGCATTCATTATAACTG
This sequence comes from Bathymodiolus septemdierum, assembly GCA_963383655.1. Lineage (NCBI taxonomy): Eukaryota > Metazoa > Mollusca > Bivalvia > Mytilida > Modiolidae > Bathymodiolus > Bathymodiolus septemdierum. The sequence goes on from OY726524.1 coordinate 5,599,862, forward strand.
TGTAACAAATTGGTGGGGATTTGGTTCTTTGTTGGTATTTGCTTGACATTTATGAATTTATGATTTAACAAGAGAAAATGTAGAAAATACAAAGGCAGCACAATTGTTCTATAGATTTGCAGTATTACAAGAGAAAAATAATAGCATGCAAAATTGTATCTGGATTTTAGCAATTAAGGGTCAAACGTCTCCTTTGTAACTTAAAACAGAGACAATTTATGAGGATTTGAGAACACAAGGTTTCACAAATGTGCATACGGTAGAATTACACATGCTCAAAGAGCACTTCCTTTTTATATAAAGGACTAGCAGAGCAAAGCATGATATGACCATAGGATGTTGACAACGGAAAGTTGAACAAATGTATGTCATAAGCAAGTGTGGATACAGTATTTTACATGGCACAATCAATTGCTGGACACAATAAAGTGTTGCACAGTATTATGCTGGGCCCAATGTAGTTTGGACATTTGTCTTGTTTTACTATTTCAAATGTTAAAAACCTTCCAAAAATGCAAAATTTTGGAATTTGGTCCCATTGAAGACCCTTTTTCCTAATAAAAGAGACAAAAAAATGTCATGGTCCATCACTGACCCATGAAGATTATCTTTTTGCAAAAGACTGCATTAAAATTGGATGATAAATAATAAAGTTCAAATTCTGGAATTCGGCTTTCAGTTGAGTTTATCTTGGATACTGTAAGAGATAGAAGAAATTCTTCAACATACTACCAGAAGTTCATAGCACAATCAATTCAAAGAAATAAATGCATCCTATGTTAATCTTTAATCCATAACTAGAGGCTCAGCATTGAGCTCAGCCTGTGTCGCTCACCTTTCATTCTGCTTTGAGGAAACTTAATACAGAACCTTCCATAGGTGCTTCCCATCAAATTTCAGCTCATTTTGGCCAAACAGTTTCAGAGAAGAAGATTTTTAGAAATCAACCAATCTAAAACAAGAATTGCCTGTGGCAGCCATGTTTGTTAATGGATCAAAACGAAATGAGCAATCTCTATAGAGGACCTTCCATAGATGCCTCTTACCAAGTTTCATATCATTTGGCCAAGCGGCTTCAGAGGAAAAGCTGTTTTAGAAATCGACCAATCAGAAACAAGAATTGCCTATGACGGTCATATTTGTTAACGGATCAAAATGGAATGAGCAATTCCCATAGAGGACCTTCCATAGATGCTTCCTACCACGTTTCGGTCCATTTAGCCAAGCTGTTTCAGAGTAGAAGATTTTTAGAAATCGACCAATCAAAAACAAAAATTGCCTGTGGTGGCCATGTTTGTTAATGGATCGGGACTAAATGAGCAATCTTTATAGACAACCCCTCAATAGATGCTTCCTACCAAGTTTCGGTTTATTTGGCAAAGCGGTTTCAGAGGAGAAGATTTTTTAGAAATCAACCAAGCAGAAACAAGAATTGTCTGTGGAAGCCATGTTTGTTAATGGATCAGGACGAAATGAGCAATCGTAACAGAGGACTTTCCATACATGTGCTTCCTACCAAGTTTCGGTTCATTTGGCCAAACGGTTTCAAAGGAGAAGAATCTAAAAAATCAGCCAATCAGAAACAAGAATCGCCTGTGGTGACCATATTTGTAAGGGATCAGGACGGAATGAGCAATCTTTATAGAGGACCTCCCATAGATGCTTCCTACCAAGTTTCGGTTCATTTGGCCAAGCGGTTTCAGAGAAGATTTTTTAAAATCTGTATAGAGATAAATGCATTTTGAATACAGATATCTATATTTAAACAAGAGTTATCTTTCTTTTAACAGAAGATATTTTAGATATCAACCAACCTGAAACAAGAATTGCCTGTGGCGGCCATGCTTGTTAACTAATCGAAACAAAATGAGCAGTCTTTATAGAGGACCTTCCATAGATGTTTCCTACCAAGTTTCGGTTCATTTGGACAAGCGGTTTCAGAGGAGAAGATTTGTTTAAATCGGCCTCTCAGAAACAAGAATTGCCTGTGGCGGCCATGTTTGTTAATGAATCGGGACGAAATGAGCATTCTTAATAGAGGACTTTCCATAGATGCTTCCTACCAAATTTCAGTTCATTTGGGAAAGCGGTTTCAGAGGAGAAGATTCTTTAGAAATCAACCAATCAGAAACAAGAATGGCCTGTGGCGGCCATGTTTGTTAACGGATCAGGACGAAATGAGCAATCTTTATAGATGATCTTCCATAGATGCTTCCTACCAAGTTTCAGTTCATTTGGCCGAGGAGAAGATTAAAATGTGAAAAGTTAACGGACGACGGATGTCAAGTGATGGCAAAAGCTCACATTGCCTTTGGCAAGGTGAGCTAAAAATAAAAATGTTGATCCTCTCATATCTCTGAAACGATAAAAGCTACAACAAATATGTTGCAATACTCCAGACAGGAATTGTTCAAAGGCATCCAGAAGCTACAACAAATCCGTTACTATATTCCAGAGAGTAATTGTTCAAAGGAATCAAAAGTTACAAAAAATTTGTTGCTGTACTCGCGACAGAAATTTTTCAAAGGAATCAAGAAGCTACAACAAATCTGTTGCTATATTCCAGAGAGGAATTTTTCAAAGGAATTCAATACAAACAAGAGACTATTGGCTACTACTATGCTTAACTGAAAAGAATAATAAATCATGTGCATTCTTCATAACAAAAATTGACAAATATTATTGGCAAACCTGTATATAAAGGGCACTTAAGGGAAGATGAAAAAATGCCCTTTATATACAGGTTAAAATTTAATGCACTATTCATTAATGTGGGAAATTGATTTATTTATTGTTTTTAATGCCACTTTCAGCAATTGGGAAATTGAGGCTACCCCTTTCTAGATAGTGATTTATTATAGAGGTACCCTTTAAGACAACTTTGACTGCATATTTAGCACTACACCTTGAATCTTAAATTTAAATAAATTTAAATCATTATGGTGACTAATCACGGAGTGATTGCTGTTTAAAACCAAGTGAGCTCAGCTATATCATGAACAAATTACATACCTTACAGCTATATCATGAACAAGTTACATACCTTAGAGCTATATCATGAACAAGTTACATACCTTAGAGCTATATCATGAACAAGTTACATACCTTACAGCTATATCATGAACAAATTACATACCTTACAGCTATATCATGAACAAGTTACATACCTTAGAGCTATATCATGAACAAGTTACATACCTTAGAGCTATATCATGAACAAGTTACATACCTTACAGCTATATCATGAACAAGTTACATACCTTACAGCTATATCATGAACAAGTTACATACCTTAGAGCTATATCATGAACAAGTTACATAACTTAGAGCTATATCATGAACAAGTTACATACCTTACAGCTATATCATGAACAAGTTACATACCTTAGAGCTATATCATGAACTAGTTACATACCTTACAGCTATATCTTGAACAAGTTGCATACCTTAGAGCTATATCATGAACAAGTTACACACCATACAGCTATACCATGAACAAGTTACATACCTACAGCTATATCATGAACAAGCTACATACCTTAGAGCTATATCATGAACAAGTTACATACCTTACAGCTATATCATGAACAAGTTACATACCTTACAACTATATCATGAACAAGTTACATACCTTACAACTATTTCATGAACAAGTTACATACCTTACAGCTATATCATGAACAAGTTACATACCTTAGAGCTATATAATGAACAAGTTACATACCTTACAGCTATATCATGAACAAGTTATATACCTTAGCGCTATATCATGAACAAGTTACATACCATACAACTATATCATGAACAAGTTACATACCTTACAACTATATCATGAACAAGTTACATACCTTACAACTATATCATGAACAAGTTACATACCTTACAGCTATATCATGAACAAGTTACATACCTTAGAGCTATATCATGAACAAGTTACATACCTTAAAGCTATATCATGAACAAGTTACATACCTTACAACTATATCATGAACAAGTTACATACCTTACAGCTATATCATGAACAAGTTACATACCTTACAGCTATATCATGAACAAGTTACACACCATACAGCTATACCATGAACAAGTTACATACCTTAGAGCTATATAATGAACAAGTTACATAACTTACAGCTATATCATGAACAAGTTACATACCTTACAGCTGTATCATGAACAAGTTACATACCTTAGAGCTATATCATGAACAAGTTACATACCTTAGAGCTATATCATGAACAAGTTACATACCTTACAGCTATATCATGAACAAGTTACATACCTTAGAGCTATATCATGAACTAGTTACATACCTTACAGCTATATCATGAACAAGTTGCATACCTTAGAGCTATATCATGAACAAGTTACATACCTTACAGCTATATCGTGAACAAGTTACATACCTTAGAGCTATATCATGAACAAGTTACATACCTTACAGCTATATCATGAACAAGTTACATACCTTACAGCTATATCATGAACAAGTTACATACCTTACAGCTATATCATGAACAAGTTACATACCTTACAGCTATATCATGAACAAGTTACACAACATACAGCTATACCATGAACAAGTTACATACCTACAGCTATATCATGAACAAGTTACATACCTTAGAGCTATATCATGAACAAGTTACATACCTTAAAACTATATCATGAATAAGTTACATAGTTTAGAGCTATATTCTGAACAAGTTACATACCTTACAGCTATATCATGAACAAGTTACATAGATTAGAGCTATATTCTGAACAAGTTACATACCTTACAGCTATATCATGAACAAGTTACATACCTTACAACTATATCATGAACAAGTTACATATCTTACAACTATATCATGAACAAGTTACATACCTTACAGCTATATCATGGACAAGTTACATACCTTAGAGCTATATCATGAACAAGTTACATAACTGACGGCTATATCATGGACAAGTTACATAACTTACAACTATATCATGAACAAGTTACATACCTTACAGCTATATCATGAACAAGTTACATACCTTACAACTATATCATGAACAAGTTACATATCTTACAAATATATCATGAACAAGTTACATACCTTAGAGCTATATCATGAACAAGTTACATACCTTACAGCTATATCATGAGCAAGTTACATACCTTAGAGCTATATCATGAACTAGTTACATACCTTACAGCTATATCTTGAACAAGTTGCATACCTTAGAGCTATATCATGAACAAGTTACATACCATACAGCTATACCATGAACAAGTTACATACCTACAGCTATATCATGAACAAGCTACATACCTTAGAGCTATATCATGAACAAGTTACATACCTTACAGCTATATCATGAACAAGTTACATACCTTACAACTATATCATGAACAAGTTACATACCTTACAACTATATCATGAACAAGTTACATACCTTACAGCTATATCATGAACAAGTTACATACCTTAGAGCTATATAATGAACAAGTTACATACCTTACAGCTATATCATGAACAAGTTATATACCTTAGCGCTATATCATGAACAAGTTACATACCATACAACTATATCATGAACAAGTTACATACCTTACAACTATATCATGAACAAGTTACATACCTTACAACTATATCATGAACAAGTTACATACCTTACAGCTATATCATGAACAAGTTACATACCTTAGAGCTATATCATGAACAAGTTACATACCTTAAAGCTATATCATGAACAAGTTACATACCTTACAACTATATCATGAACAAGTTACATACCTTACAGCTATATCATGAACAAGTTACATACCTTACAGCTATATCATGAACAAGTTACACACCATACAGCTATACCATGAACAAGTTACATACCTTAGAGCTATATAATGAACAAGTTACATAACTTACAGCTATATCATGAACAAGTTACATACCTTACAGCTGTATCATGAACAAGTTACATACCTTAGAGCTATATCATGAACAAGTTACATACCTTACAGCTATATCATGAACAAGTTACATACCTTAGAGCTATATCATGAACTAGTTACATACCATACAGCTATATCATGAACAAGTTGCATACCTTAGAGCTATATCATGAACAAGTTACATACCTTACAGCTATATCATGAACAAGTTACATACCTTAGAGCTATATCATGAACAAGTTACATACCTTACAGCTATATCATGAACAAGTTACATACCTTACAGCTATATCATGAACAAGTTACATACCTTACAGCTATATCATGAACAAGTTACATACCTTACAGCTATATCATGAACAAGTTACACAACATACAGCTATACCATGAACAAGTTACATACCTACAGCTATATCATGAACAAGTTACATACCTTAGAGCTATATCATGAACAAGTTACATACCTTACAATTATATCATGAATAAGTTACATAGTTTAGAGCTATATTCTGAACAAGTTACATACCTTACAGCTATATCATGAACAAGTTACATAGTTTAGAGCTATATTCTGAACAAGTTACATACCTTACAGCTATATCATGAACAAGTTACATACCTTACAACTATATCATGAACAAGTTACATATCTTACAACTATATCATGAACAAGTTACATACCTTACAGCTATATCATGAACAAGTTACATACCTTAGAGCTATATCATGAACAAGTTACATAACTGACAGCTATATCATGGACAAGTTACATAACTTACAACTATATCATGAACAAGTTACATACCTTACAGCTATATCATGAACAAGTTACATACCTTACAACTATATCATGAACAAGTTACATATCTTACAAATATATCATGAACAAGTTACATACCTTACAGCTATATCATGCACAAGTTACATACCTTACAACTATATCATGAACAAGTTACATAACTTAATGTATCATGGAGAGAACAAGTTACATACCTTACAACTATATCATGAACAAGTTACATACTTTACAGTTATATCATGAACAAGTTACATACCTTACAACTATATCATGAACAAGTTACATACCTTACAGCTATATCATGAACAAGTTACATACCTTAGAGCTATATCATGAACAAGTTACATATCTTAGAGCTATATCATGAACAAGTTACATACCTAACAGCTATATCATGAACAAGTTACATACCTTACAACTATATCATGAACAAGTTACATATCTTACAAATATATCATGAACAAGTTACATACCTTACAGCTATATCATGAACAAGTTGCATACCTTACAACTATATCATGAACAAGTTACATAACTTAATGTATCATGGAGAGAACAAGTTACATAACTTAATGTATCATGGAGAGAACAAGTTACATAACTTAATGTATCATGGAGAGAGCAAGTTATATACCTTAATGATATCATGGAGAGAACAAGTTACATACCTTAATGTATCATGGAGAGAACAAGTTATATACCTTAATGTATCATGGAGAGAACAAGTTATATACCTTAATGTATAATGGAGAGAACAAGTTACATACCTTAATGTATCATGGAGAGAACAAGTTACATACCTTAATGATATCATGGAGAGAACAAGTTACATACCTTAATGTATCATGGAGAGAACAAGTTACATACCTTAATGATATCATGGAGAGAACAAGTTACATATCTTAATGTATCATGAACAAGTTACATACCTTAATGTATCATGGAGAGAACAAGTTACATACCTTAATGTATCATGGAGAGAACAAGTTACATAACTTAATGTATCATGAACAAGTTACATACCTTAATGTATCATGGAGAGAACAAGTTACATACCTTAATGTATCATGGAGAGAACAAGTTATATACCTTAATGATATCATGGAAAGAACAAGTTACATACCTTAATGTATCATGGAGAGAGCAAGTTATATACCTTAATGATATCATGGAGAGAACAAGTTACATACCTTAATGTATCATGGAGCGAACAAGTTACATACCTTAATGTATCATGGAGAGAACAAGTTACATACCTTAATGTATCATGGAGAGAACAAGTTACATACCTTAATGTATCATGGAGAGAACAAGTTATATACCTTAATGTATCATGGAGAGAACAAGTTAGATACCTTACAACTATATCATGAACAAGTTACATACCTTAATGTTTCATGGAGAGAACAAGTTACATACCTTAATGTATAATGGAGAGAACAAGTTACATACCTTAATGTATCATGGAGAGAACAAGTTATATACCTTAATGTATAATGGAGAGAACAAGTTACATACCTTAATGATAACATGGAGAGAACAAGTTACATACCTTAATGTATCATGGAGAGAACAAGTTACATACCTTAATGTATCATGGAGAGAACAAGTTATATACCTTAATGTATCATGGAGAGAACAAGTTACATACCTTAATGTATCATGGAGAGAGCAAGTTATATACCTTAATGTATCATGGAGAGAACAAGTTACATACCTTAATGTATCATGGAGAGAACAAGTTACATACCTTAATGTATCATGGAGAGAACAAGTTACATACCTTAATGTATCATGGAGAGAACAAGTTACATACCTTAATGTATCATGAACAAGTTACATACCTTAATGTATCATGGAGAGAGCAAGTTACATACCTTAATGTATCATGGAGAGAACAAGTTACATACCTTAATGTATCATGGAGAGAACAAGTTACATTACTTAATAATATCATGGAGAGAACAAGTTACATACCTTAATGTATCATGGAGAGAACAAGTTACATAACTTAATGTATCATGGAGAGAACAAGTTACATACCTTAATGTATCATGAACAAGTTACATACCTTAATGTATCATGGAGAGAGCAAGTTACATACCTTAATGTATCATGGAGAGAACAAGTTACATACCTTAATGTATCATGGAGAGAACAAGTTACATTACTTAATAATATCATGGAGAGAACAAGTTACATACCTTAATGTATCATGGAGAGAACAAGTTACATACCTTAATGTATCATGGAGAGAACAAGTTATATACCTTAATGTATCATGGAGAGAACAAGTTACATACCTTACAACTATATCATGAACAAGTTACATACCTTAATGTATCATGGAGAGAACAAGTTACATACCTTAATGTATCATGGAGAGAACAAGTTACATACCTTAATGTATCATGGAGAGAACAAGTTACATACCTTAATGTATCATGGAGAGAACAAGTTACATACCTTAATGTATCATGGAGAGAACAAGTTACATACCTTAATGTATCATGGAGAGAACAAGTTACATACCTTAATGTATCATGGAGAGAACAAGTTACATATCTTAATGTATCATGGAGAGAACAAGTTACATACCTTAATGTATCATGGAGAGAACAAGTTACATACCTTAATGTATCATGGAGAGAACAAGTTACATACCTTAATGTATAATGGAGAGAACAAGTTACATACCTTAATGATATCATGGAGAGAACAAGTTATATACCTTAATGTATCATGAACAAGTTACATACCTTAATGTATAATGGAGAGAACAAGTTATATACCTTAATGATATCATGGAGAGAACAAGTTACATACCTTAATGATATCATGGAGAGAACAAGTTATATACCTTAATGTATCATGGAGAGAACAAGCTACATACCTTACAACTATATCATGAACAAGTTACATACCTTAATGTATCATGGAGAGAACAAGTTACATACCTTAATGTATCATGGAGAGAACAAGTTACATACCTTAATGTATCATGGAGAGAACAAGTTACATACCTTAATGTATCATGGAGAGAACAAGTTACATACCTTAATGTATCATGGAGAGAACAAGTTACATACCTTAATGTATCATGGAGAGAACAAGTTACATACCTTAATGTATCATGGAGAGAACAAGTTACATACCTTAATGTATCATGGAGAGAACAAGTTACATATCTTAATGTATCATGGAGAGAACAAGTTACATACCTTAATGTATCATGGAGAGAACAAGTTACATACCTTAATGTATCATGGAGAGAACAAGTTACATACCTTAATGTATAATGGAGAGAACAAGTTACATACCTTAATGATATCATGGAGAGAACAAGTTATATACCTTAATGTATCATGAACAAGTTACATACCTTAATGTATAATGGAGAGAACAAGTTACATACCTTAATGATATCATGGAGAGAACAAGTTATATACCGTAATGTATCATGAACAAGTTACATATCTTAATGTATAATGGAGAGAACAAGTTACATACCTTAATGATATCATGGAGAGAACAAGTTATATACCTTAATGTATCATGAACAAGTTACATACCTTAATATATAATGGAGAGAACAAGTTACATACCTTAATGTATCATGGAGAGAACAAGTTACATACCTTAATGTATCATGAAGAGAACAAGTTACATACCTTAATGTATCATGAACAAGTTACATTACTTAATGATATCATGGAGAGAACAAGTTATATACCTTAATGATATCATGGAGAGAACAAGTTATATACCTTAATGTATCATGAACAAGTTACATACCTTAATGTATAATGGAGAGAACAAGTTACATACCTTAATGATATCATGGAGAGAACAAGTTATATACCTTAATGTATCATGAACAAGTTACATACCTTAATGTATAATGGAGAGAACAAGTTACATACCTTAATGATATCATGAAGAGAACAAGTTATATACCTTAATGTATCATGAACAAGTTACATACCTTAATGTATAATGGAGAGAACAAGTTACATACCTTAATGATATCATGGAGAGAACAAGTTATATACCTTAATGTATCATGAACAAGTTACATACCTTAATGTATCATGGAGAGAACAAGTTACATTACTTAATGTATCATGGAGAGAACAAGTTATATACCTTAATGTATCATGGAGAGAACAAGTTACATACCTTAATGTATCATGAACAAGTTACATACCTTAATGTATCATGGAGAAAACAAGTTATATACCTTAATGTATCATGGAGAGAACAAGTTACATACCTTAATGTATCACGAAGAGAACAAGTTACATACCTTAATGTATCATGGAGAGAACAAGTTACATACCTTAATGTATCATGGAGAGAACAAGTTGCATACCTTAATGTATCATGAAGAGAACAAGTTACATACCTTAATGTATCATGAACAAGTTACATACCTTAATGTATCATGGAGAGAACAAGTTACATACCTTAATGTATCACGAAGAGAACAAGTTACATACCTTAATGTATAATGGAGAGAACAAGTTACATACCTTAATGTATCATGGAGAGAACAAGTTACATACCTTAATGTATAATGGAGAGAACAAGTTACATACCTTAATGTATCATGGAGAGAACAAGTTATATACCTTAATGTATCATGGAGAGAACAAGTTATATACCTTAATGTATCATGGAGAGAACAAGTTGCATACCTTAATGTATCACGAAGAGAACAAGTTACATACCTTAATGTATCATGGAGAGAACAAGTTACATACCTTAATGTATCATGGAGAGAACAAGTTACATACCTTAATGTATCATGAAGAGAACAAGTTACATACCTTAATGTATCATGGAGAGAACAAGTTGCATACCTTAATGTATCATGAAGAGAACAAGTTATATACCTTAATGTATCATGAACAAGTTACATACCTTAATGTATCATGGAGAGAACAAGTTATATACCTTAATGTATCATGGAGAGAACAAGTTACATACCTTATAACTATATCATGAACAAGTTACATACCTTAATGTATCATGGAGAGAACAAGTTACATACCTTAATATATCATGGAGAGAACAAGTTACATACCTTAATGTATCATGAACAAGTTACATACCTTAATGTATCATGGAGAGAGCAAGTTACATACCTTAATGTATCATGGAGAGAACAAGTTACATACCTTAATGTATCATGGAGAGAACAGGTTACATACCTTAATGTATCATGGAGAGAACAAGTTATATACCTTAATGTATCATGGAGAGAACAAGTTACATATCTTAATGTATCATGGAGAGTACAAGTTACATACCTTAATGTATCATGGAGAGAACAAGTTACATACCTTAATGTATCATGGAGAGAACAAGTTATATAACTTAATGTATCATGGAGAGAACAAGTTATATACCTTAATGTATCATGGACAGAACAAGTTACATACCTTAATGATATCATGGAGAGAACAAGTTATATACCTTAATGTATCATGGAGAGAACAAGTTATATACCTTAATGTATCATGGAGAGAGCAAGTTATATACCTTAATGTATCATGGAGAGAGCAAGTTATATACCTTAATGTATCATGGAGAGAACAAGTTACATATCTTAATGTATCATGGAGAGAACAAGTTGCATACCTTAATGTATCATGGAGAGAGCAAGTTATATAACTTAATGTATCATGGAGAGAACAAGTTATATACCTTAATGTATCATGGACAGAACAAGTTACATACCTTAATGATATCATGGAGAGAACAAGTTATATACCTTAATGTATCATGGAGAGAACAAGTTATATACCTTAATGTATCATGGAGAGAGCAAGTTATATACCTTAATGTATCATGGAGAGAACAAGTTACATATCTTAATGTATCATGGAGAGAACAAGTTATATACCTTAATGTATAATGGAGAGAACAAGTTACATACCTTAATGTATCATGGAGAGAACAAGTTACATACCTTAATGTATCATGGAGAGAACAAGTTACATACCTTAATGTATCATGGAGAGAACAAGTTACATACCTTAATGTATCATGGAGAGAACAAGTTACATACCTTAATGTATCATGGAGAGAACAAGTTACATACCTTAATGTATAATGGAGAGAACAAGTTACATACCTTAATGTATCATGGAGAGAACAAGTTACATACCTTAATGTATCATGGAGAGAACAAGTTATATACCTTAATGTATCATGGAGAGAACAAGTTACTTACCTTAATGTATCATGGAGAGAACAAGTTATATACCTTAATGTATAATGGAGAGAACAAGTTATATACCTTAATGTATCATGGAGAGAACAAGTTACATACCTTAATGATATCATGGAGAGAACAAGTTACATACCTTAATGTATCATGGAGAGAACAAGTTACATACCTTAATGTATCATGGAGAGAACAAGTTATATACCTTAATGTATCATGGAGAGAACAAGTTATATACCTTAATGTATCATGAACAAGTTACATACCTTAATGATATCATGGAGAGAACAAGTTACATACCTTAATGTATCATGGAGAGAACAAGTTATATACCTTAATGTATCATGGAGAGAGCAAGTTATATACCTTAATGTATCATGGAGAAAACAAGTTACATACCTTAATGTATCATGGAGAGAACAAGTTACATACCTTAATGTATCATGGAGAGAACAAGTTACATACCTTAATGATATCATGGAGAGAACAAGTTACATACCTTAATGTATCATGGAGAGAACAAGTTATATACCTTAATGTATCATGGAGAGAGCAAGTTATATACCTTAATGTATCATGGAGAAAACAAGTTACATACCTTAATGTATCATGGAGAGAACAAGTTATATACCTTAATGTATCATGGAGAGAACAAGTTATATACCTTAATGTATCATGAACAAGTTACATACCTTAATGATATCATGGAGAGAACAAGTTACATACCTTAATGTATCATGGAGAGAACAAGTTACATACCTTAATGTATCATGGAGAGAACAAGTTACATACCTTAATGTATCATGGAGAGAACAAGTTACATACCTTAATGTATCATGGAGAGAACAAGTTACATACCTTAATGTATCATGGAGAGAACAAGTTACATACCTTAATGTATCATGGAGAGAACAAGCTACATACCTTAATGTATCATGAACAAGTTATATACCTTAATGTATCATGGAGAGAGCAAGTTATATACCTTAATGTATCATGAACAAGTTACATACCTTAATGTATCATGGAGAGAACAAGTTACATACCTTAATGTATCATGAACAAGTTACATACCTTAATGTATCATGGAGAGAACAAGTTACATACCTTAATGTATCATGGAGAGAACAAGTTACATATCTTAATGTATCATGAACAAGTTATATACCTTAATGATATCATGAAGAGAACAAGTTACATACCTTAATGTATCATGGAGAGAGCAAGTTATATACCTTAATGATATCATGGAGAGAACAAGTTACATACCTTAATGTATCATGGAGAGAACAAGTTATATACCTTAATGTATCATGGAGAGAGCAAGTTATATACCTTAATGTATCATGGAGAAAACAAGTTACATACCTTAATGTATCATGGAGAGAGCAAGTTATATACCTTAATGTATCATGGAGAGAGCAAGTTATATACCTTAATGATATCATGGAGAGAGCAAGTTATATACCTTAATGTATCATGGAGAGAACAAGTTACATACCTTAATGATATCATGGAGAGAACAAGTTATATACCTTAATGTATCATGGAGAGAACAAGTTATATACCTTAATGTATCATGAACAAGTTACATACCTTAATGTATCATGAACAAGTTACATACCTTACATGACCCTATCATGGAGATAACAAGTTACATACCTTAATGTATCATGAACAAGTTACATACCTTAATGTATCATGGAGAGAACAAGTTACATACCTTAATGTATAATGGAGAGAGCAAGTTATATACCTTAATGTATCATGGAGAAAACAAGTTACATACCTTAATGTATCATGGAGAGAACAAGTTACATACCTTAATGTATCATGGAGAGAACAAGTTACATATCTTAATGATATCATGGAGAGAACAAGTTACATACCTTAATGTATCATGGAGAGAGCAAGTTATATACCTTAATGTATCATGGAGAGAACAAGTTACATACCTTAATGTATCATGGAGAGAACAAGTTATATACCTTAATGTATCATGGAGAGAGCAAGTTATATACCTTAATGTATCATGGAGAAAACAAGTTACATACCTTAATGTATCATGGAGAGAGCAAGTTATATACCTTAATGATATCATGGAGAGAACAAGTTATATACCTTAATGTATCATGGAGAGAACAAGTTATATACCTTAATGTATCATGGAGAGAACAAGTTACATACCTTAATGTATCATGGAGAGAACAAGTTACATACCTTAATGTATCATGGAGAGAACAAGTTACATACCTTAATGTATCATGAACAAGTTATATACCTTAATGATATCATGAAGAGAACAAGTTACATACCTTAATGTATCATGGAGAGAGCAAGTTATATACCTTAATGATATCATGGAGAGAGCAAGTTATATACCTTAATGTATCATGGAGAGAACAAGTTATATACCTTAATGTATCATGAACAAGTTACATACCTTAATGTATCATGGAGAGAGCAAGTTATATACCTTAATGTATCATGGAGAAAACAAGTTACATACCTTAATGTATCATGGAGAGAACAAGTTACATACCTTAATGTATCATGGAGAGAACAAGTTACATATCTTAATGATATCATGGAGAGAACAAGTTACATACCTTAATGTATCATGGAGAGAGCAAGTTATATACCTTAATGTATCATGGAGAGAACAAGTTACATACCTTAATGTATCATGGAGAGAACAAGTTATATACCTTAATGTATCATGGAGAGAGCAAGTTATATACCTTAATGTATCATGGAGAAAACAAGTTACATACCTTAATGTATCATGGAGAGAGCAAGTTATATACCTTAATGATATCATGGAGAGAACAAGTTATATACCTTAATGTATCATGGAGAGAACAAGTTATATACCTTAATGTATCATGGAGAGAACAAGTTACATACCTTAATGTATCATGGAGAGAACAAGTTACATACCTTAATGATATCATGGAGAGAACAAGTTACATATCTTAATGATATCATGGAGAGAACAAGTTACATACCTTAATGTATCATGGAGAGAGCAAGTTATATACCTTAATGTATCATGGAGAGAACAAGTTACATACCTTAATGTATCATGGAGAGAACAAGTTATATACCTTAATGTATCATGGAGAGAGCAAGTTATATACCTTAATGTATCATGGAGAAAACAAGTTACATACCTTAATGTATCATGGAGAGAGCAAGTTATATACCTTAATGTATCATGGAGAAAACAAGTTACATACCTTAATGTATCATGGAGAGAACAAGTTACATACCTTAATGTATCATGGAGAGAACAAGTTACATATCTTAATGATATCATGGAGAGAACAAGTTACATACCTTAATGTATCATGGAGAGAGCAAGTTATATACCTTAATGTATCATGGAGAGAACAAGTTACATACCTTAATGTATCATGGAGAGAACAAGTTACATACCTTAATGTATCATGGAGAGAACAAGTTATATACCTTAATGTATCATGGAGAGAACAAGTTACATACCTTAATGTATCATGGAGAGAACAAGTTACATACCTTAATGTATCATGGAGAGAACAAGTTACATACCTTAATGTATCATGAACAAGTTATATACCTTAATGATATCATGAAGAGAACAAGTTACATACCTTAATGTATCATGGAGAGAGCAAGTTATATACCTTAATGATATCATGGAGAGAGCAAGTTATATACCTTAATGTATCATGAACAAGTTACATACCTTAATGTATCATGGAGAGAACAAGTTACATACCTTAATGTATCATGGAGAGAACAAGTTATATACCTTAATGTATCATGGAGAGAACAAGTTACATACCTTAATGTATCATGGAGAGAACAAGTTACATACCTTAATGTATCATGGAGAGAACAAGTTACATACCTTAATGTATCATGGAGAGAACAAGTTACATACCTTAATGATATCATGGAGAGAACAAGTTACATACCTTAATGTATCATGGAGAGAACAAGTTACATACTTAATTTTGGCCTTTTTTCTCCAAAAGAGGGTTGTTTTATATTGGTGTGTGAAATTTTGACCATTTTTCGTTTCTAGTGTGTTTAATTTTGGCCACTTTTGGTTCCCATGTGTTTAATTTTTTGGGCAGTTAATTCAGAAAGTAAATGGAAGCGTTCTCATTTCAACCAGCGATACTACGTTTTTACTGTTACTTACTGGATATTTTGAGGTCGTACTAAAAACCAAATCGATTATGAATTATGATATTTATTAAAACTAGGAATTTAAATATTTAAACAGCATAAAGTAAAATGCATTTAATATAAAAACAACAAATAATAATTTTGCACTGGTATTAATCATCGCTTTTACAGGTAAACAGTCTTATTATAACGGTCAGTACATGTATTTGTTTACACAACAATTATACATAATAAACAAATCAAAGGTTACAAAAAAATGTATGACAGATCACACCTTTATAATTGGATTTTGTACCTGTACATCTATTTGATTATTGACTGTGCATTTTATGTTGTTATAAATAAAACCGATAAGACACTAATAACGTGTTTATTGATTTTTCGTTTTCCTATAGGTAATTGTCATTTTAATGATATTTGACATTTTGTTGATTGAATAAATTTTGTTGGTATTGCATGGTTTTTATCAATGTACTTTATTTACCTGTAATTTCTCTCTTGCCAACTATTTCACATTGTGAACACTTTTCAGTTTGACTTGTGTGTGTATATACATGTATAACGGTAATTGACGAAGTTTTACTTAGGGAACGACCATTCAAACTTGAAGGGGGGGGGGGGGGGGGGGGGGGGGGGGGAGTGGTGGTTATGGTTTTTTTCTAAAAAAATATTCTGATTCCCAATGTTGCTGAAAAAAATATTCCGATTTTGGTGGAGGAAAAAAAAAATAATCTGATTCAGAGTTTTTGTCATATAACCTAATGTTGAATTCTGGAAAAAAAATTTGCTTTGCGCAACAAAAAAAAAAAAAATATTCCGACTCGTGTTGTCCGAAAAAAAAATTCTGAATGAATCAAAGAACCAGAACCCCCCCCCCCCCTGCAAGTTAAATGGTCGGTCCCTTAGGAAAGAAGTGAGACAAAAAGGTACAGACTAGGGAATATAAATATAAAAAGATATTAAGGCAGTGTTCAATTTTGGTGGTTAATTTTTGGAGTGCGACATATTTTGGTGTGCTTAATTTTGGCACTTCGTATTTAGGGGCCAAAATAGGCTAAAATAAAACCATGACCAAAATTTCCCGATTTATGGTAATGGCCACTATGTCAGTACAATACAAGCATGGACACCTCCTTGCCACTATCATACAATCATGGCTACCTCTTTGTCACAACTGTATAATCACGTTCACCTCTTCTCACAACCATCAGATAATGGCCACTATGTCAGTACAATACAAGCATGGACACCTCCTTGCCACTATCATACAATCATGGCTACCTCTTTGTCACAACTGTATGATCACGTCCACTTCTTCTCACAACCATCAGATAATGGCCACTATGTCAGTACAATACAAGCATGGACACCTCCTTGCCACTATCATACAATCATGGCTACCTCTTTGTCACAACTGTATGATCACGTCCACTTCTTCTCACAACCATCAGATAATGGCCACTATGTCAGTACATTACAAGCATGGATACCTCCTTGCCACTATCATACAATCATGGCTACCTCTTTGTCACAACTGTATGATCACGTCCACTTCTTCTCACAACCATCAGATAATGGCCACTATGTCAGTACATTACAAGCATGGACACCTCTTTGCCACTATCATACGATCATGGCTACCTCTTTGTCACAACTGTATGATCACGTCCACTTCTTCTCACAACCATCAGATAATGGCCACTATGTCAGTACAATACAAGCATGGATACCTCCTTGCCACTATCATACAATCATGGCTACCTCTTTGTCACAACTGTATAATCACGTTCACTTCTTCTCACAACCATCAGATAATGGCCACTATGTCAGTACAATACAAGCATGGATACCTCCTTGCCACTATCATACAATCATGGCTACCTCTTTGTCACAACTGTATGATCACGTCCATTTCTTCTCACAACCATCAGATAATGGCCACTGTCAGTACAATACAAGCATGGACACCTCTTTGCCACTATCATACGATCATGGCTACCTCTTTGTCACAACTATATGATCACGTCCACTTCTTCTCACAACCATCAGATAATGGCCACTATGTCAGTACATTACAAGCATGGACACCTCCTTGCCACTATCATACAATCATGGCTACCTCTTTGTCACAACTATACGATCACGTCCACTTCTTCTCACAACCATCAGATAATGGTCACTATGTCAGTACATTACAAGCATGGACACCTCCTTGTCACTATCATACAATCATGGCTACCTCTTTGTCACAACTATACGATCACGTCCACTTCTTCTCACAACCATCAGATAATGCATACAAGCATGGACACCTCCTTGCCACTATCATACGATCATGGCTACCTCTTTGTCACAACTGTATGATCACGTCCACTTCTCACAACCATCAGATAATGGCCACTATGTGGGTACAATATGATCATGGACACCTCCTTGTTCTAGATTGACAAGTTTACTTTTTAATAACAATATAACGGAAATGAAATCTATCCAACAACTTGAAATATTTGTTTCTACGGATAAATAAAAACTCTCAAACATAGACAGATTTCTCTTTCATCATTTTAATATAACAACTTACATGATTCTATACAGTATGATACAGAAGTAAGCTATGACAAATTACAATGTATCAATGTTTATGATTAAAATGTACTATATTCTACTGAAATGGATAATTTATACACAACAAAATTTTCACGAAAACAAAATGTACAATTTTATATAAGAGAAAATAATGCCATTCAAAAGAACTTTTGTTTTCCCAGACTTTTTTTTTTTTATGATGGTGCAGGTGTGTTATTTCTTCGACCCTGAATATCTGGAACTTCAATTTTCATTATTTCCATTTAAAACAACAACAAAGCTGTAGCATTAAAAGTCATATTTATCACATATTTACAAGTAATAACGTAAATTTTGTCCATACGTAAACACTGGCAGTGCCACAACTATATCAGCCCATGGGCAGATATCGGGGCAAAAATCTGATAACACAATATCAAGCCTTTCTATAAATAGATCAATGCACGACTTTTTCCATAACAGGACTGTTGTCATCCCTCAACTGATATCAATCACTCATATCCATATAAGTTTGGTGTCTGTGTGGGAATTTAATTTTGTTCTTTTAATTAAATGTTGAAATATGTGATAAATAGATTAATGCATGCCTCTGGCCGATAACAGTCCTGATATGGAAAAGGGCATGCATTAATCTATAATTATTATTCTTAGGACAATTTGCATCCAATAATGTAATTATATATATAAGAGAAAAAAAAATGCATATTAATTCCATATGAATATATGAAACTAATTCTTTAAGATATAAATTCAAGGGTTAACAATGAGCTTAAAAAAATACTGTATTGACAGGACTTGAAAAACAAACTGTTTATCTCTGTAAAGTGTATGGACTAATTCTTTACACATGATATATTTTGAGAACATTGACAAATAAAACACTTAAAAAAAATAACATGTACTCTGTTCTTCTCAAGTTAAAATGTAATAACATGTACTCTGTTCTTCTCAAGTTAACATGTAATAACATGTACTCTGTTCTTCTCAAGCTAACATGTAATAACATGTACTCTGTTCTTCTCAAGTTAACATGTAATAACATGTACTCTGTTCTTCTCAAGTTAACATGTAATAACATGTACTCTGTTCTTCTCAAGCTAACATGTAATAACATGTACTCTGTTCTTCTCAAGTTAACATGTAATAACATGTATTCTGTTCTTCTCAAGTTAACATGTAATAACATGTACTCTGTTCTTCTCAAGTTAACATGTAATAACATGTACTCTGTTCTTCTCAAGCTAACATGTAATAACATGTACTCTGTTCTTCTCAAGTTAACATGTAATAACATGTATTCTGTTCTTCTCAAGTTAACATGTAATAACATGTACTCTGTTCTTCTCAAGTTAACATGTAATAACATGTACTCTGTTCTTCTCATGTTAAAATAACATGTACTCTGTTCTTCTCAAGTTAAAATGTAATAACATGTACTCTGTTCTTCTCAAGTTAACATGTAATAACATGTACTGTTCTTCTCAAGTTAACATGTAATAGCATGTACTCTGTTCTTCTCAAGTTAACATGTAATAACATGTACTCTGTTCTTCTCAAGTTAACATGTAATAACATGTACTCTGTTCTTCTCAAGTTAACATGTAATAACATGTACTCTGTTCTTCTCAAGTTAACATGTAATAACATGTACTCTGTTCTTCTCAAGTTAACATGTAATAACATGTACTCTGTTCTTCTCAAGTTAAAATAACATGTACTCTGTTCTTCTCAAGTTAACATGTAATAACATGCACTGTGTTCTTCTCAAGTTAACATGTAATAACATGTACTCTGTTCTTCTCAAGTTAACATGTAATAACATGTACTCTGTTCTTCTCAAGTTAAAATGCAATAACATGTACTCTGTTCTTCTCAAGTTAACATGTAATAACATGTACTCTGTTCTTCTCAAGTTAACATGCAATAACATGTACTCTGTTCTTATCAAGTTAACATGTAATAACATGTACTCTGTTCTTCTCAAGTTAACATGTAATAACATGTACTCTGTTCTTCTCAAGTTAACATGTAATAACATGTACTCTGTTCTTCTCAAGTTAACATGTAATAACATGTACTCTGTTCTTCTCAAGTTAACATGTAATAACATGTACTCTGTTCTTCTCAAGTTAACATGTAATAACATGTACTCTGTTCTTCTCAAGTTAAAATAACATGTACTCTGTTCTTCTCAAGTTAACATGTAATAACATGTACTCTGTTCTTCTCAAGTTAACATGTAATAACATGTACTCTGTTCTTCTCAAGTTAACATGTAATAGCATGTACTCTGTTCTTCTCAAGTTAACATGTAATAACATGTACTCTGTTCTTCTCAAGTTAACATGTAATAACATGTACTCTGTTCTCCTCAAGTTAACATGTAATAACATGTACTCTGTTCTTCTCAAGTTAAAATGCAATAACATGTACTCTGTTCTTCTCAAGTTAACATGTAATAACATGTACTCTGTTCTTCTCAAGTTAACATGTAATAACATGTACTCTGTTCTTCTCAAGTTAACATGTAAGTAACTGGAGAAATACTGTTACATGTACACATAAATTGATTCATCATTCTGTCTGTATAACAAAATACAAATCTATATGACTCTCCCTTCATATCAAACTTTTTGCTTTAAAGCATCCTTTCCACACACAAATAATCACTTAACATTTCTACTGGTGGATTTTTTAACTAATCTAATTCCAGAATTTACAAGGAAATTGACATTTCTCTTAAGATGTGTTTCCATGGTCAAATTTGTTCTTTAGATTCACTTCAAACTTTACCAGTCCACCAGTTTCAAACACAAATTTGACAATCTTAACACCTATCAAACTGCCTTTCAATATTTCATGGGTCCATCAAACGTGTTTGACAGTGAGCTTAGATGATCAAATTTGACAATCTTAACACCTATCAAACTGCCTTTCAATATTTCATAGGGTCCATTAAAACACCTATCAAACTGCCTTACAATATTTCATGGGTCAATCAAACATGTTTGACAGTGAGCTTAGACGATCAAATTTGACAATCTTAACACCTATCAAACTGCCTTTCAATATTTCATGGGTCCATCAAACATGTTTGACAGTGAGCTTAGACGATCAAATTTGACAATCTTAACATCTATCAAACTGCCTTTCAATATTTCATGGGTCCATGAAACGTGTTTGACGGTGAGTTTAGACGATCAAATTTGACAATCTTAACACCTATCAAACTGCCTTTCAATATTTCATGGGTCCATCAAACGTGTTTGACGGTGAGTTTAGACAATCAAATTTGACAATCTTAACACCTATCAAACTGCCTTTCAATATTTCATGGGTCCATCAAATGTGTTTGACGGTGAGTTTAGACGATCAAATTTGACAATCTTAACACCTATCAAACTGCCTTTCAATATTTCATGGGTCCATCAAACATGTTTGACGGTGAGCTTAGACAATCAAATTTGACAATCTTAACACCTATCAAACTGCCTTTCAATATTTCATGGGTCCATCAAACATGTTTGACAGTGAGTTTAGACGATCAAATTTGACAATCTTAACACCTATCAAACTGCCTTTCAATATTTCATGGGTCCATCAAACGTGTTTGACGGTGAGCTTAGACGATCAAATTTGACAATCTTAACACCTATCAAACTGCCTTTCAATATTTCATGGGTCCATCAAACGTGTTTGACGGTGAGTTTAGACAATCAAATTTGACAATCTTAACACCTATCAAACTGCCTTTCAATATTTCATGGGTCCATCAAATGTGTTTGACGGTGAGTTTAGACAATCAAATTTGACAATCTTAACACCTATCAAACTGCCTTTCAATATTTCATGGGTCCATCAAACATGTTTGACGGTGAGCTTAGACAATCAAATTTGACAATCTTAACACCTATCAAACTGCCTTTCAATATTTCATGGGTCCATCAAACGTGTTTGACGGTGAGCTTAGACTATCAAATTTGACAATCTTAACACCTATCAAACTGCCTTTCAATATTTCATGGGTCCATCAAACGTGTTTGACGGTGAGCTTAGACTATCAAATTTGACAATCTTAACACCTATCAAACTGCCTTTCAATATTTCATGGGTCCATCAAACATGTTTGACGGTGAGCTTAGACAATCAAATTTGACAATCTTAACACCTATCAAACTGCCTTTCAATATTTCATGGGTCCATCAAACGTGTTTGACGGTGAGCTTAGACTATCAAATTTGACAATCTTAACACCTATCAAACTGCCTTTCAATATTTCATGGGTCCATCAAACATGTTTGACGGTGAGTTTAGACGATCAAATTTGACAATCTTAACACCTATCAAACTGCCTTTCAATATTTCATGGGTCCATCAAACGTGTTTGACAGTGAGTTTAGACAATCAAATTTGACAATCTTAACACCTATCAAACTACCTTTCAATATTTCATGGGTCCATCAAACGTGTTTGACGGTGAGTTTAGACAATCAAATTTGACAATCTTAACACCTATCAAACTACCTTTCAATATTTCATGGGTCCATCAAATGTGTTTGACGGTGAGTTTAGACAATCAAATTTGACAATCTTAACACCTATCAAACTGCCTTTCAATATTTCATGGGTCCATCAAACGTGTTTGACGGTGAGCTTAGACTATCAAATTTGACAATCTTAACACCTATCAAACTGCCTTTCAATATTTCATGGGTCCATCAAACATGTTTGACGGTGAGCTTAGACAATCAAATTTGACAATCTTAACACCTATCAAACTGCCTTTCAATATTTCATGGGTCCATCAAACGTGTTTGACGGTGAGCTTAGACTATCAAATTTGACAATCTTAACACCTATCAAACTGCCTTTCAATATTTCATGGGTCCATCAAACATGTTTGACGGTGAGCTTAGACAATCAAATTTGACAATCTTAACACCTATCAAACTGCCTTTCAATATTTCATGGGTCCATCAAACGTGTTTGACGGTGAGTTTAGACAATCAAATTTGACAATCTTAACACCTATCAAACTGCCTTTCAATATTTCATGGGTCCATCAAATGTGTTTGACGGTGAGTTTAGACAATCAAATTTGACAATCTTAACACCTATCAAACTGCCTTTCAATATTTCATGGGTCCATCAAACATGTTTGACGGTGAGCTTAGACAATCAAATTTGACAATCTTAACACCTATCAAACTGCCTTTCAATATTTCATGGGTCCATCAAACATGTTTGACAGTGAGTTTAGACGATCAAATTTGACAATCTTAACACCTATCAAACTGCCTTTCAATATTTCATGGGTCCATCAAACGTGTTTGACGGTGAGCTTAGACGATCAAATTTGACAATCTTAACACCTATCAAACTGCCTTTCAATATTTCATGGGTCCATCAAATGTGTTTGACGGTGAGTTTAGACAATCAAATTTGACAATCTTAACACCTATCAAACTGCCTTTCAATATTTCATGGGTCCATCAAACGTGTTTGACGGTGAGCTTAGACTATCAAATTTGACAATCTTAACACCTATCAAACTGCCTTTCAATATTTCATGGGTCCATCAAACATGTTTGACGGTGAGCTTAGACAATCAAATTTGACAATCTTAACACCTATCAAACTGCCTTTCAATATTTCATGGGTCCATCAAACGTGTTTGACGGTGAGCTTAGACTATCAAATTTGACAATCTTAACACCTATCAAACTGCCTTTCAATATTTCATGGGTCCATCAAACATGTTTGACGGTGAGTTTAGACGATCAAATTTGACAATCTTAACACCTATCAAACTGCCTTTCAATATTTCATGGGTCCATCAAACGTGTTTGACAGTGAGTTTAGACAATCAAATTTGACAATCTTAACACCTATCAAACTACCTTTCAATATTTCATGGGTCCATCAAACGTGTTTGACGGTGAGTTTAGACAATCAAATTTGACAATCTTAACACCTATCAAACTACCTTTCAATATTTCATGGGTCCATCAAACGTGTTTGACGGTGAGTTTAGACTATCAAATTTGAGTTTGAAACAGGTGCATAGGTAAAGTGTGG
The DNA here is from genome assembly GCA_963383655.1 of Bathymodiolus septemdierum. Lineage (NCBI taxonomy): Eukaryota > Metazoa > Mollusca > Bivalvia > Mytilida > Modiolidae > Bathymodiolus > Bathymodiolus septemdierum. The sequence continues at coordinate 5,625,656 of OY726524.1, forward strand.
AGTGAATTTTGAAGGGTTAGGGTTTTGGCATTTAACGTCACTTTCAACAATATTTCAGCTATATCGTGGCGGTCAGTTTTATTGGTGGAGGAAGAAAACCAGCAGAAAACCACTGACCTGTCGCAACTCACTTGACAAACATTATCACATAATGTTGTATCGAGTATGCCTCGCTTGAGCGGGATTCAAACTCATATCTTTAGTGGTGATAGGCACTGATTGCATAGATAGTTGTAAATCTAACTACCATACGATCACGACCACCACGACCCTTTGAACTTGAAGGACAATGTGACCGTGTAAAAGCATCTTTATAGGAGTAGCTTATTTCAAAATCTGACATTATCAGTGGATGGAAGACATGATTAACTGGAATATCCCAGGTCTTGTTGGCATACAACTTTCTGAGAACATCTTTTCTACTTCAACATGTACTGAAAAAAAGCCAATCAGAATGATATATCTAATTTATAAAGAGCTCTGAATGGAAGATTTGTTATTACAAGTACGAAACTTAAACACTAAATTATTTTAATATATTCCTAAATACAAAGTAGTAGTATACAATATAGAACAACACAGCCAGATGATGGTTTTCATAATGCCATATAGCTTTATACATTATACAGAGCAATTAAAAGGCTCTAAAATAATGTCTTATCAGTAAAAGTATGACATCCCCAAAAAAATAAATAAAATGAATGTTTAAAATCTTGAGTTATTCTTTAACAAAGAACAATCATATATGTAGTATTTCTACCCTTCCAGTATGCTATACAAAGAAAAAAATATGAAAAAAATATTTTTTTTAAATATGTTTTATCAACACAATTTTTACACATAAACTTATGTCTTTTTTTCTGATTTTTTATGATCTGCATCTAAGTCTGATTGTTACATGTATTTTTTTAGTCATCACCATGATAACATTACCTTACAAGTTGATACTTAAGCTAATAAAAACATTAAATGTTTAATGAACATTAAATCCATTGTACACAGATGAATGCACAATTTTGTTTTTGGTCAGGGAAATAATTACAACATTTAGTTACTGATAGAATAGTACATACATGTATGTTCTTAGTTGGTCCTTTAAGAAAACAAACCCACAACCTTTGCTAAAAAAAAGTGGTGATAGGCAATGACTGTAGGGGTGACTGTAGGGGTGACTGTAGGGGTAGATACAACTACCATACCATAGATCATGGTCAGAAAAACCCCTCTTACAACACCATATCATGGCCAAAAGGTATTGACTAAAGGTATTGAGAGCTTGTGTGGCCAAAAGGTATGGACTAAAGGTATTGAGAGCTTGTGTGGCCAAAAGGTATTGACTAAAGGTATTGAGAGCTTGTGTGGCCAAAAGGTATTGACTAAAGGTATTGAGAGCTTGTTGTGTGGCCAAAAGGTACTGACTAAAGGTATTGAGAGCTTGTGTGGCCAAAAGGTATGGACTAAAGGTATTGAGAGCTCGTTGTGTGGCCAAAAGGTATGGACTAAAGGTATTGAGAGCTCATTGTGTGGCCAAAAGGTATGGACTAAAGGTATTGAGAGCTTGTTGTGTGGCCAAAAGGTATGGACTAAAGGTATTGAGAGCTTGTTGTGTGGCCAAAAGGTATGGACTAAAGGTATTGAGAGCTCGTTGTGTGGCCAAAAGGTATTGACTAAAGGTATTGAGAGCTTGTTGTGTGGCCAAAAGGTATGGACTAAAGGTATCGAGAGCTCATTGTGTGGCCAAAAGGTATGGACTAAAGGTATTGACTAAAGGTATTGAGAGCTTGTTGTGTGGCCAAAAGGTATTGACTAAAGGTATTGAGAGCTTGTTGTGTGGCCAAAAGGTATTGACTAAAGGTATTGAGAGCTCGTTGTGTGGCCAAAAGGTATGGACTAAAGGTATTGAGAGCTCGTTGTGTGGCCAAAAGGTATTGAGAGCTCGTTGTGTGGCCAAAAGGTATGAACTAAAGGTATTGAGAGCTCGTTGTGTGGCCAAAAGGTATTGACTAAAGGTATTGAGAGCTCGTTGTGTGGCCAAAAGGTATTGACTAAAGGTATTGAGAGCTTGTGTGGCCAAAAGGTATGGACTAAAGGTATTGAGAGCTCGTTGTGTGGCCAAAAGGTATGGACTAAAGGTATTGAGAGCTTGTTGTGTGGCCAAAAGGTATTGACTAAAGGTATTGAGAGCCCGTTGTGTGGCCAAAAGGTATGGACTAAAGGTATTGAGAGCTCGTTGTGTGGCCAAAAGGTATGGACTAAAGGTATTGAGAGCTCGTTGTGTGGCCAAAAGGTATTGACTAAAGGTATTGAGAGCCCGTTGTGTGGCCAAAAGGTATGGACTAAAGGTATTGAGAGCTCGTTGTGTGGCCAAAAGGTATGGACTAAAGGTATTGAGAGCTCGTTGTGAACTATTCAATTCTAGGCGTCTACAAAAACAAAGAGTACCGTTCAACTGCAGGGTCATTTCACATTCATTTTACGATACCAGTTATACTCATCTTTAAAGACCCTACTGTGAAATGTAGAACATTAAAGAAAGGCCTGTTTCTTTAAATCAATTTGTGTCTAAGTGTAATGTTGGTAGTCTCTTATGTTCATTTACATTCATATCTTTGCTTACTGATATAAAATCTACAAACAGTATACTCTCAAAAGCTGAGGCATATGTTGATGTTATTTACAGTGTAAGGGGAAGTAACTCACAAAAATAAACATAACAACTAAACTAATATGAAGAGATACAATTACATTTGTATCCCCTTTTTAAAAGACTAAAAAATCATTTCTGTTGAAAATTGAAAAATTTTCACAAAAACAAATGTGCATTTTAAAGGAATATCTTTTATATATACATAATATTGGTAAATAATACATAATTATCAAGACAGTAACTGATCTATGAAGTAAAGATATTGGTTTAAAAAAAAAAGGGCAATATAATTTACTATTTTCTAGTGAATGGTGTAATAGCTGTCTCATTAATTACCATAAATATGATTGGTGTAAAAACTTGTCTGACAAATTATCATTTATACATTGCAGTATAAACCCAATATATATGTACATTGTCAGGAAATATAAAATTTAAATGTACTCACATCAAAACGGGAAAGAAAAGCTCAGCAGAGGCTCGCTGTTTGTTCTTCCTGTTTCTAAAGCTTGTAAACATTAATTTTATATTTGCTGTCGATGTACGTATATTGTCTACAAATGTCACTTATTTTGAAAAGACACTCGCTATTAATTCATGAGGCAATGTGTCTTGTTATAAGCTTTATAATACATATGTCTAAGGCTATTCCATTTAAACAGATCTCAAAACTAGAGGCTCAGGTGAACCTGTATCGCTCACCTGACATAAATAAGTCCTCTTAAGAATGTCTGCATGCTGAATACATCTAAGTTACTATTCAAATCCCATACTGCCATAGGGTTCTATGTTAAAACTATGTCTGCTCATGGCAGCCATCTTGGATGGAGGTCGTGGTCACCGGACACAATTTTGAAAGTATACTACCCAAGGACCATCCATGCCATGTTTGCTTTAAATTGGCTGACTGGTTTCAGAGGAGGACGTTTAAACAATTTTCCCATAGGGTCCTATGTTAAAACTATGTCTGCTGACGGCGGCCATTTTGAACCGAGATCGGGATCACTGAACACAATTTTGGAAGTTGACCACCTAAGGACCATCGATGACATGTTTACTATATTGGCTTACTAGTTTCAGAGGAGAAGATTTTAAAACATTTTTTCCCATAGGGTCCTATGTTAAAACTACAGTATGTCTGCTGAAGGTGGCCATCTTGGATGGAGGTCAGGGTCACTGGACACAATTTTGAAAATTGACCACTTAAGGACCATCCATGCCATGTTTGCTTTAAATTGGCTTACTGGTTTCAGAGAAGAAGATTTTTAAATATATTTCCCATAGGGTCCTATGTTAAAACTATGTTCGCTGATGGTTGCCATCTTGGATGGAGGTCGGGGTCACAGGACATAATTTTGAAAGTTGACCACCTAAGGACCATTCATCCCATGTTTGCTTTAAACTGACTTACTGGTTTCAGAGGAGAAGACTTTTAAACATTTTTTCCATAGGGTCCTATGTTAAAATTAAGTCGAGTCATGGTGGCCATCTTGAATTTCCGATCAGCAAACGATTCACAAGTTTAGTACAGGACCACCCAATGACCATTCCTACAAAGCCACAATTCAATTGGCTTAGTGGTTTCTAACAAGAAGATTTAAAAAATTTCGACCAATCAGAACACATTATAAGCCCTGGCAGCCATGTTGGATTTCCGATCAGCACCAAAAACACAAATCTTGTATATGACCATCCAATGAACATTTCTGCCAAGTTTGGTTCAAATCTGTTTTGTGGTTTCAGAAAAAAGATGAAAATGTGAAATTCCTATGGGGTCCAATGTTTAACTAAGTCGAGTCATGGCGCCCATCTTGAATTTCCGATTGGCAAACGATTCACAAGTTTAGTACAGGACCACCCAATGATCATTCCTGCAAAGTCACAATTCAATTGGCTTAGTGGTTTCTAACAAGAAGATTTTTAAAATTTCGACCAATCAGAACACATTATGGGCCCTGGTAGCCATGTTGGATTTCAAATCAGCACCAAAAACACAAATCTGGTAGAGGACCATCCAGTGAACATTTCTGGCAAGTTTGGCTGATTTATGTTCAGCGGTTTCAGAGAAGAAGATTTAAATGTGAAAAGCTAACGGACAGACGACGGACGCTTACCCATGACAAAAGCTCACATGGCCTATGGCCAGGTGAGCTAAAAATAAATGTAGATGATTTTGAAGTGAAACATCCATTCAGGTGTATAAGACATTATCATGAAAGCATTACACCAATATTTGAAATACCCACCCACAGAAGTCTATTAAAATGACTTCTTTGAGCAGGAAATATGTTTAAAAGGACTACCCTTTTTATTATACAATATAAATATGAATCATTTGAATGGCTTTTATATGCCAACATTTGTGAATATGATTTGATGAAATATATGAATTACAGTGAAGCCTGACTAAACCAACCTTTAAATAAACCAGAATCCTGACTACACCAAACTTTAAATAAACCATAATCCTGACTACACCAAACTTTAAATAAACCAGAATCCTGTATACACCAAACTTTAAATAAACCAGAATCCTGTATACATCAAACTTTAAATAAACCAGAATCCTGTATACACCAAACTTTAAATAAACCAGAATCCTGACTACACCAAACATTAAATAAACCAGAATCCTGTATACACCAAACTTTAAATAAACCAGAATCCTGACTACACCAAACATTAAATAAACCATAATCCTGACTACACCAAACTTTAAATAAACCAGAATCCTGACTACACCAAACTTTAAATAAACCAGAATCCTGACTACACCAAACTTTAAATAAACCAGAATCCTGTATACACCAAACTTTAAATAAACCATAATCCTGACTACACCAAACTTTAAATAAACCATAATCCTGACTACACCAAACTTTAAATAAACCAGAATCCTGTATACACCAAACTTTAAATAAACCAGAATCCTGACTACACCAAACTTTAAATAAACCATAATCCTGACTACACCAAACTCTAAATAAACCAGAATCCTGTATACACCAAACTTTAAATAAACCAGAATCCTGTATACACCTAACTTTAAATAAACCAGAATCCTGTATACACCAAACTTTAAATAAACCAGAATCCTGACTACACCAAACATTAAATAAACCAGAATCCTGTATACACCAAACTTTAAATAAACCAGAATCCTGTATACACCAAACTTTAAATAAACCAGAATCCTGTATACACCAAACTTTAAATAAAGTCCCAATGTACAAAATCTTTGTTAATTTAACCTGTATATACTGAACACCTGTCTATTCTGAACACAAGGTAGTTTGGTTTAGACAGGTTCCACTGTATTTCACTTTCTTCCCTGTTCTATATCTACTGAGGACATTCAGAATGTCACGTCAACAACTGTTAACAGAACATTATACAATAATAAACAAACAATCTACTTGTATATAATAGTACTTGTAATAAACTGGTTTTGCTAACATTTAATAATAAAATACAGTTTATGACTGTCTAAAACATCAAATAATTAAACAAATAAAAAAATATCTACATAAAATCAAACGAATCATCATGATTATCAAATAATACATCTGTCTGTTTCCATGGATTTTGCTGCCTATGTCAGTTACAACAAATGATATCTTGTAGTGTTGTCTATTGCACACCTCCAACATATATTCCATTTCTGTGAACCATTGTAGACTGGTGGTAGCTTTGTTGTCTGTTTACTGGTATACACTGGTTCCCTGTCAAGGCTCTACACTATATCATTCATAAAATGCTAAGCCAGGCTATTTCAAGCTTCAATTTGTACTCTGAAGAAAATCCACATGTTTTTTTTTAATATTTTTCTACAGTATTTGTGGTTGTCAAGACAACATGAATTTGGTCTTAGCTTTTTTATTAGTCAGTATAGTTTGGAGGTTTCATGAACTGGCAGCTCTGTACACAGCTGCAATGTCACTATCAGCATATCCCAGACGCCGAGCTTTCTTGTATAACTGCAAAAGAGTAAAAATAAAAAGATTAACACAGGTTCAAATAGATAAATGAATTACTTACCACTGTTCTCTAGGCCATACAGTGATAAAACTTTTGGGCACATGTTAGTACTCATTACTCAAAAAAAAAAAACAGCCATCAGAAGACAGTATCAAATAAATACTTTGTTCTAATTGTATAATTTTGGAGTGAGTACAAAAATCACTCAAAAATGTTATGACCGTAGTGCATGCATAAAGATTAGAAGGATAAACACGATATACATATATATATCATACTCAAAAGGGCCCGGGTGGCTCATACAAGCCTATCACTAATACGGCAAGGGTTGGCGCCCAGCTTTGTAAATTACAAAAAAAGGTGCACACGACTCGCAGCCGCAAGTGATAAAGTTTACCAGTTGCTTACCCATAGTTGGTGGTTCTCTCCGGCTTCTTCCACCACTAAAACTGGTCGCCATGATATAGCTGAAATATTGCTGAAAGTGGCGCTAAAACACCAAAAATCTAATTTTAAAAAATCAAATCATACTCAAAAGTGTTATGACCGTCGTGCCTGCATGTACTAAATTATAAAGATCAGAAGGATAAACATGATATATATATATAATTGATATATATGTAACTGATCATACAAACAAAATATATTGCATAAATAAAATCCAATCAGAACCACCTTATGTATGTCACAGTTAAAGGGACTGATGACGTTACTTTGAAATAGCTGCTATACACAGACCAAATTTTTACTTCCGAGTTACTCACGGAAAAAATTATCGGAGTTCAAGATATCTAGGCTTTACTGTGTTCACAAAGTCAGTAGAGCATGAAAATTCGCTCAACGTCAAATAATACTATGGAGATTTAAGTTCGTCTTCTCCAGCTTCTTGTAAATATTTTTTTCCGCCAATGCACACATTAATCCCAAATATGTGTACTGTGTATGAAATTAAACATTTAAAATGTAAAATAAAATAAAACTCTCAATTCAATTATTTTATTTTCTAATGAATATCATATTAGGCCTGTTTTAAACACATTTTACTGAGATGTTTTTGTTTTTATCAAAACTTGTCATAAAAATAGAGGGTCATACTTATCATGGAAGTATTTAATCCATGAATGCATTCAAATTAGGAAACAGAAAATGAAAGACAATAATTAATATTTTCATCCAATTAGAGAATTGACAACAATTCAACAAAATATTGAAATAGTGTTTAATACCTTGTACAGATAACCACCTCATAAACAATTAATATAGAGGAAAGAGAAACAACAACCTCCCCATTAATATAGAGGAAAGAGAAACAACAACCTCCCCATTAATATAGAGGAAAGAGAAACAGCAACCTCCCCATTAATATAGAGGAAAGAGAAACAACAACCTCCCCATTAATATAGAGGAAAGAGAAACAACAACCTTCCCATTAATATAGAGGAAAGAGAAACAACAACCTCCCCATTAATATAGAGGAAAGAGAAACAACAACCTCCCCATTAATATAGAGGAAAGAGAAACAACAACCTCCCCATTAATATAGAGGAAAGAGAAACAACAACCTCCCCATTAATATAGAGGAAAGAGAAACAACAACCTCCCCATTAATATAGAGGAAAGAGAAACAACAACCTCCCCATTAATATAGAGGAAAGAGAAACAACAACCTCCCCATTAATATAGAGGAAGGAGAAACAACAACCTCCCCATTAATATAGAGGAAAGAGAAACAACAACCTCCCCATTAATATAGAGGAAAGAGAAACAACAACCTCCCCATTAATATAGAGGAAAGAAAAACAACAACCTCCCCATTAATATAGAGGAAAGAGAAACAACAACCTCCCCATTAATATAGAGGAAAGAGAAACAACAACCTCCCCATTAATATAGAGGAAAGAGAAACAACAACCTCCCCATTAATATAGAGGAAAGAGAAACAACAACCTCCCCATTAATATAGAGGAAAGAGAAACAGCAACCTCCCCATTAATATAGAGGAAAGAGAAACAACAACCTCCCCATTAATATAGAGGAAAGAGAAACAACAACCTCCCCATTAATATAGAGGAAAGAGAAACAGCAACCTCCCCATTAATATAGAGGAAAGAGAAACAACAACCTCCCCATTAATATAGAGGAAAGAGAAACAGCAACCTCCCCATTAATATAGAGGAAAGAGAAACAGCAACCTCCCCATTAATATAGAGGAAAGAGAAACAACAACCTCCCCATTAATATAGAGGAAAGAGAAACAGCAACCTCCCCATTAATATAGAGGAAAGAGAAACAGCAACCTCCCCATTAATATAGAGGAAAGAGAAACAACAACCTCCCCATTAATATAGAGGAAAGAGAAACAGCAACCTCCCCATTAATATAGAGGAAAGAGAAACAACAACCTCCCCATTAATATAGAGGAAAGAGAAACAACAACCTCCCCATTAATATAGAGGAAAGAGAAACAACAACCTCCCCATTAATATAGAGGAAAGAGAAACAGCAACCTCCCCATTAATATAGAGGAAAGAGAAACAGCAACCTCCCCATTAATATAGAGGAAAGAGAAACAACAACCTCCCCATTAATATAGAGGAAAGAGAAACAACAACCTCCCCATTAATATAGAGGAAAGAGAAACAACAACCTCCCCATTAATATAGAGGAAAGAGAAACAGCAACCTCCCCATTAATATAGAGGAAAGAGAAACAGCAACCTCCCCATTAATATAGAGGAAAGAGAAACAACAACCTCCCCATTAATATAGAGGAAAGAGAAACAACAACCTCCCCATTAATATAGAGGAAAGAGAAACAACAACCTCCCCATTAATATAGAGGAAAGAGAAACAACAACCTCCCCATTAATATAGAGGAAAGAGAAACAACAACCTCCCCATTAATATAGAGGAAAGAGAAACAGCAACCTCCCCATTAATATAGAGGAAAGAGAAACAACAACCTCCCCATTAATATAGAGGAAAGAGAAACAACAACCTCCCCATTAATATAGAGGAAAGAGAAACAGCAACCTCCCCATTAATATAGAGGAAAGAGAAACAGCAACCTCCCCATTAATATAGAGGAAAGAGAAACAACAACCTCCCCATTAATATAGAGGAAAGAGAAACAGCAACCTCCCCATTAATATAGAGGAAAGAGAAACAGCAACCTCCCCATTAATATAGAGGAAAGAGAAACAGCAACCTCCCCATTAATATAGAGGAAAGAGAAACAGCAACCTCCCCATTAATATAGAGGAAAGAGAAACAGCAACCTCCCCATTAATATAGAGGAAAGAGAAACAGCAACCTCCCCATTAATATAGAGGAAAGAGAAACAACAACCTCCCCATTAATATAGAGGAAAGAGAAACAACAACCTCCCCATTAATATAGAGGAAAGAGAAACAACAACCTCCCCATTATGAAAGTTACTTTGTATATTTGATTTAAATGAAATAGTTAAATTTTTGTCAATATTTTTTTAAAGTTTTTATTGTGAAGAAAATAAGTATACTTTGTCTGTGAAATGTTAAACAGCAATAAAAGTGCTGTTTCTTTACTTTACTTTGTGTCTAAGTGTAATGTTGGATAGTCTTTCATGTTCATTTACATCCATATCTTTTCTTACTAATCAATAAGAAAGTGTTAACTTTTATTACACTCCGAGATTGCAGATTTTCAAGCCTTCCAAGGGCCATAACTTTAGAATGGTAACAAGAATGACAATAACAATATAACCATCAGCAACTATATCACATTAGAATGATGTAACTCTAGAAATGCAGCTCATGGCGAGGTGTACTCAATAAAACATTATGTGATTAAGTTTGTCAATGACTTGCAGCAGGTCAGTGGTTTTCTCCAGGTACTCCGGTGTCCTCCATCATTAAAAGCGACCACCACGATATAACTGAAATATTGTTGAAATTGGTGTTAAACACCATAATCCTAACTCTGTAACTCTAGAAATCAACCAGAAAAAAATCCTCAAGGGTCATAACCAAACTTTCTAAAATGTTTTAGACAGACAGAAGTTTGTTTTTTCAAGGAGCACAAGACTCAAGGAAGACAATCTATACTATAATTTACTGGTACCTACTTCATTTGCTGCTGATGCTACATATAATGGTTGTTCTACTTTATCTCCCAGTAACAGAACTAATCTTAAATCTTTCTGTTGGTGTTGTAATGGAAAATGAGCATCATATTTTTGATTCAAAATAGCTGAAAATAAACCGACAAAATACCTTGACATTAAAATATAGTGAGTGATTATAGTTTAATGCCAAGTTAGCAAGTTTTCTTCTATATCATGATAAGAACATGTTACATTTTGATGAGATGATGATGATGTCTGCTTTGTATCTTTTTAAAATAAGAGGTTTATTTTTATCTCAAACAAGATGAACTGTGAACTAATGCTAACTGTGAACTAATGCTAACTGTGAGCTAATGCTAACTGTGAGCTAATGGGTGAGCTAATGCTAACTGTGAGTTAATGCTAACTGTGAGCTAATGCTAACTGTGAGTTAATGCTAACTGTGAGCTAATGCTAACTGAGAGTTAATGCTTACTGTGAACTAATGCTTACTGTGAACTAATGATAACTGTGAGTTAATGATAGCTGTGAGTTAATGCTAACTGTGAACTAATGCTTACTGTGAACTAATGCTAACTGTGAACTAATGCTTACTGTGAACTAATGCTAACTGTGAGCTAATGCTAACTGTGAGCTAATGCTAACTGTGAGTTAATGCTAACTGTGAGTTAATGCTAACTGTGAGTAGGGGGGTCAGACATTTTTCAATTTTATTTACACAATGGCAAATTCTGTAATTCTGTCTTACATTTGAAGACAGCTGCAGTGACAATGCACCAGAACACTATTATTTAAAGTGAATTATTTAAAAGGTGGCATGTTGAAATAAATAGATAATGCACATGTTTGGAGAAAATTCTTCATATGTCACAATTTTTTTATATTTAAACTGGACAGAAGCGATCAAAATTGAATGGAAACTTTGGAAATGGCACCGCTATTTTGAAACTATTTATTCCCTGAAACACATGTTGCTGACCAGTTGGACTGAAATTAAAACTCTACTGTAGTGGATAGTAGGCTTGGTTTTAATAATCTCATACAGTTTGAGGAGAAAATTCAAAATTTGTATTTATACGTTCAATTTTATGGGTAAAATTTATCCAATTTTGGTGCCGTTTTCAATTTTCCCATTGAAATGCATGGTAAAAAATAATTTTAAAAATGTGTTTGAAAACACATGTTGCTGATGAAACAAAGACTACAACTCTGCAATTTCTTTTAGAACAATGTCTATACTACATTTATCAAGTACAGTTTCATTAGATTTCATTATTGTTTTCAAATAATTTCTGATATTCTATTTCTTGGTAAAGACAGATAAAATTCAAAATGGCCACCATTATAAATTATAAGTGGTCATTTTCCGAACTTCAAATTGTCATAACTTTTGAACCGCTTAACAGATTTTAAACAACTAAACACCATTGTAAATATCTTCAGGAGATCCAATCATTGGTGTGCACTTTAAGATATTTTAACACATTTTCAAAAAAAGTCTGACCATCCTACTGTGAGTTAATGCTAACTGTGAACTAATGCTTACTGTGAACTAATGCTAACTGTGAGTTAATGCTAACTGTGAGCTAATGTTAACTGTGAGCTAATGCTAACTGTGAGTTAATGCTAACTGTGAGTTAATGCTAACTGTGAGTTAATGCTAACTGTGAACTAATGCTTACTGTGAACTAATGCTAACTGTGAGTTAATGCTAACTGTGAACTAATGCTAACTGTGAGTTAATGCTAACTGTGAGCTAATGCTAACTGTGAGCTAATGCTAACTGTGAGTTAATGCTAACTGTGAGTTAATGCTAACTGTGAACTAATGCTAACTGTGAACTAATGTTAACTGTGAGCTAATGCTAACTGTGAGTTAATGCTAACTGTGAGCTAATGCTAACTGTGAGTTAATGCTAACTGTGAGCTAATGCTAACTGTGAACTAATGCTTACTGTGAGTTAATGCTAACTGTGAGCTAATGCTAACTGAGAGTTAATGCCAACTGTGAGTTAATGCTAACTGTGAGCTAATGCTAACTGTGAACTAATGCTAACTGTGAGTTAATGCTAACTGAGAGTTAATGCTAACTGTGAGTTAATGCTAACTGTGAGCTAATGCTAACTGTGAGTTAATGCTAACTGTGAGTTAATGCTAACTGTGAGCTAATGCTAACTGTGAACTAATGCTAACTGTGAGCTAATGCCAACTGTGAGCTAATGCTCACTTATTTTTGTAGTTCTTATTCACTCTTATCTTTTGGATTATATTAATGTTCTATCATGTCTATGATCACATGGAAGTTGGATTTACATCTACCTACACAGTCAGTAGTTATTACTAGCTACGAGGACAATAACAAGTTTATTTTGCTCTTGGCAACCATCTATTTTCTGATGCAAAGCTGACAGAAATAGTTGGTGTAGAGGGGGACAATAAACTTGCCATTGTCCGAGTTTAATTCATGATGATAGCTTGGTAAACTCAATACAACTTTAGGTGATGAAATACATAAATAAATATAATTTCAGATTACCGCTAATTTGTAGCTATTTCTCATTCATATCAATTCAAAATAAAATCATTATCACGTCGTCGCTGATGATTGTCAAATTATCGTCAATCTCAATTTATTTTCAAAGGCATGCAATAATTTATGTGTGATATTTATCAACCAATTACTGTTGAGTACAAAGTCCTTCAAAAAATAGAATGAAATTTTACTGATGTTCTTATTTCTCAAATTTAATCATTTCACTAAAATCAATATATACAATGTTATTTGACGAACAATTCCATGTTCCTCAAATGTTTCGCCATTCTACTATGCTAAACACAGCATGATACGGCTGCAGCAAGTCAACAAAGACCTGAACCTAATATGATAATGATGTTTCAGGTCATCATGATAGTATACATTTGGATTTTCAGTTTGTTCGTTTAAAGGATATTTCAATTTCTTTTTCCATAGCAGCAACTTTGGACCCTCAATTCTTCACTTACATAAACTTGTATCTTGATACCACATTGATACCTTTTGTTGTATTTTATTATAATGTAGAACTGTTGGACATAAAAGAGAGCCAAAGGGAAATAACTTGTACCTTGACTTTTGTGAATAACTGTTGGACAGGAGAGTGAGCCAAGGGAGAGAACTTCAGCAACATCTTCCTGATCCAGACCAACTTTTTCAGCCATTGCCATTCCCTCTGCTAAACTAGCCATAGCTGTTCCCATGATCATATTGACAATCAACTTCATTCTAGTGGCACCACCTATTTCTGGACCTAAAAAATCAAATCAAGAAAAGAATCAAATAAATATTGAAGCTAGTTGGATTATCTCCCTTTTAACTATGATTTTAGTGGAATATTTTGACTTAATTCTGAATTAATCAACTTAACTCTTCATTTTAAGCTGGAGGATATCATTTATATGGATCAATTTTGACAGAAAAATAACATTGATTCAACACATTCAAGACAGTGTTAAACTAGAGGTACTGCTGGACACAGGAGTCCCGCATTGATACATAAATGGAATAACTTAACTGTCCGCTACGCGGGACTAATACCCCCCCACGTCCCCATCATCTTAATTGAGCCAAAACATATTTGGAACACAACTTTTAGACTCATAATTCTGGAAAAACTTGATGGACCAGGATATACTACTAATGTGCACATCTTCATATTAGGATCTTGCAATGTACAAAGTTTTATGAACTTCTGATTAATCATGTAGGAGAATTTGCGATGACAAAGTGCATACTGAATTGTCTCAAAATTTCTAAGTCCAAAGAGGCATAACAGGGGTAAAACTCAATGGACAATAAAATCCTTTATACTGCAAAGTTCACACATCATGATCTTAAATTCCACAAAGTTTGGTGGAAATCGGACAAAAGATGTGGAAGTTGGTTGGGACAGACGGGTCGATTCCTATATACCCCCCCAAACTATGTTTGTGGGGGGTATAATAATTCAGTACTAATCACATAAATGTTTACCACATCAACACAACAACAAATATTTAGAGGCTCACCTATTAATCATTGCATACTTATCACTAACAAGATGAACTGTCAGCTAATGCTCACTTATATACCCCCGCTCTTCGGCAAACAGGAAGTAGGAATCTGACGGGTCAAAAACCGCTTCCCATGATATGGGGTACCTATATGAAGCTTGTGACTAAATATCAGATTTCTGCCATCAATAGTTGCTGAGAAAAATGTGACTAAAAATGGGCATATACAAAATGTATCTTCAATGTGTATAAAAATCAACAAAGTCGGCAAACAGGAAGTAGGAATCTGATGGATCCAAAAATGCTTCCCACGATATGGGGTACCTATATGAAGTTTGTGACCAAATATCAGATCTATGCCATCAATAGTTGCTGAGAAAAATGTGACGAAAAATGTGCATGTTCAATGTGTATAAAAACCAACTAAGTCGACAAACAGGAATCAGGAATCTGATGGGTCCAAAAACGCTTCCCACAATATGGCATACTTATATGAAGCTTGTGACCAAATATCAGATTCCTGTCATCAATAGTTGCTTAGAAAAATGCGACGAAAATGTGCATATACAAATGTATGTTAAATGTGTATAAAAATCAACAAAATCGGCAAACAGGAAGTAGGAATCTGATGGGTTCAAAAACGCTTCCCACGATATGGGGTGCCGATATGAAGCTTGTGACCAAATATCAGATTTCTATCTCCAATAGTTGCTGAGAAAAATGCAACGAAAAATGAGCATATATGTTCAATGTGTATAAAAATCAACTAAGTCGGCAAACAGGAAGTAGGAATCTGATGGGTCCAAAAACGCTTCCCACGATATGGGGTACCTATATGAAGCTTGTGACCAAATATCAGATTTCTGCCATCAACAGTTACTGAGAAAAATGCGACGAAAAATATCTTGGACGGACGGAAGGACAGACAGAGGTAAAACAGTATACCCCCCTCACCCTTCGGGGAGCGGGGGTATAAAAATATGATAGCGGTGGTGGTTGTGATGTATCGTGTTTAACACCACTTTCAACAATATTTCAGTTTTTTTATATAGTGGCAGTCAGTTTTATTGGTGGAGGAAATCGGAGTACCCTGAGAAAACAACAGACCTGCCGCAAGTCACTGACAAATTTTATCACATAATGTTGTATTGAGTACACCTCGCCCTGAGCGGGATTCGAACTCACAGCATATGTATGTCAAAGTAGAAAGGACTGATGACATAATATATGTATACAACTGATCATAATGATATTGTATAAATAAACTCCAATCAGAACAACCTTACATGTATGTCACAGTTAATGGGACTGATGATATTACTTGGAAAATCCTGAATTATCTGGCAAATATTAGACTTGCAGCTACTACATACAGATCACTTTCAACAATATTTCAGTTATATCGTGGCGGTCAGTTTTATTGGTGGAGGAAACCGGAGGACCCGTAGAAAACTACCGACCTGTCGAAAGTCACTAACAAACTTTATCACATAATGTTGTACACCTCACCCTGATAGAGATTCGAACTCACGACATCAGTGGTAATAGGCACTGATTGCATAGGTAGCTGTAAATCCAACTACCATACGATCACAGCCAAAGACGTCCCCCCCTTAACATTTAGAGGCTCACCTATTAATCATTGATTATTGGAACCAAAAATAATGTTCATCCAAGAAATTACTGCTGCATACTTATCAGTAAGAATATCATAGTATATGAGCAGTTTTGAAAATCGGGTGAGCAGTATCATGTCTTCACCATACTTAGTCTAATTTTAGGAAAAAACACTTAAATTAGAATAAAACTAGAATAAATATCACTTACAATAGGATGGTGACTTTTTTCAGAAATTGGATTTTTTAATATCAAAAATAAATCTGACCTAAAAATAAGAATTTCTTGGCTATGGCTTCAAAACAAGTGTAACAATCATCAAACAACTTCCTATCACCAGACGCTAGGATAATTAACTGGCCTTCAAGAGCTGGAACTCGACTTCCTACCACTGGAGCTTCTAAAAATACTCCACCTCGTGCATTTATAGCCTGAAATTATATAATACATACAACATATTAATTAATAATTACTTGACCTCTTACCCTTTGAACTCGCAGGAGCTTTAATTTTCACCCTCTACCATATAAGCATTCTTAGAGATTTTATTATACATTCTAAAACTAGAAGATTGTATGTGTTACAAAATGTAATTCAGATGAGCAGTAAGACAGGTGAGTGGGAAGAAGAATGATAATTTATGATGAAAAAATACCAAGTGCAGCATATTAAATTAGTACATTTGTATTCACGAATCATGACAAGTCAAAGGAACAATTCATTCATTCAAATCATCGAGGAAGAATAGGGTTAAGTGGTGCTAGGATTTATTGGTGGAGGAAACTGGAGTACCCAGAGAAAACCACTGACCTGCTGTAAGTCACTGACAAAGTTTATCACATAATGTTGTATCGAGTACACCTTGCCATGAGCAGGATTCGAACTCATAACTTTAGTGGTGATAGGAACTGATTGCATAAGTAGTTGTAAATCCAACTGTGATACGATGACGACCACAACGGTCCCTTGAGGGAGAATATAAAACATTGATAATTTACCTTGTGATAGAGCATAGTATTTGATTTTCAATGAAAAAGGGTAAGGAATGGGCACATAAACAAATACATGTAAGTACCATATCATACAATTACTGCACTTGAACGAGATTAATATGAGTTTTTATGGAGCAGAGTACAACAATATTGAACGAGGCGAAGTTCAAGTGTAGTAATTGTTTTATTACATAAGGTTCTATTTTACTATAATTTTGTTTTATTTGAAAATTTTATCATTTTAATTTTTTTTTGAAAATTTAGACATTTTTGAAATTTTTGAAATTTGAAATTTTATAAAATTTTCTAACATATTGATTAGCAAAAAGCAATTTCTGTGCAATAAAAAACCATATTGCACTCTCGTGCCACGTAATTTCATTCATTGATTTTGCATGTGTATTGCTTCTGGCCAAGAGAAAAACAGTAAAATAGAGCCTTATGTAATAATTTGGAATATTGGATCATAATTGGTTTAACCTAGCAACATGTTTTTGTTCCTCACTTTTTATTTACTATCACTGTTAATTTTATTTTTTTCAGTTTTTAACTTTACAGGACAGAACAATGTTCACCAGATATAATATAAAAACTAATTAAAAGTAATTAATGTTGCCTCAATGCTTTCGATAAAATGTGCATTACATTTATTTATTGTATGTCTATTTTTAGATATGCCAAATAATGACCTTTTGTATAAAGCTTACCTCAGCAACATCTTGCATGGTTTCCTCATCTATAGTAGACATTTCTATGTAACATTTCCCTTTAGATATTCCCTGTAATACTCCAAAATTACCAAATACTAACTGAAAAAGACATATTTAATATCATAATAAGTCAATCTAAAATATTAAGAATGTGTGTGACATGAAATGTCAATAATATGGTAATGTGATTCGTAGATGAATGTAGAGATATCACAGATTAGGGTTTGATGATGTTACTACTGTTGGCCATTGTGTTGTCTTCTTCAATATATAGATTCTGATTACCTCCCTTTGGTATCTTCAACTCTTCTTGATGACATTTGATCTAAAAGATTTGATACTCAATTTTCTATTCAAAATTTCATGTCAGATTGCATCTTTTTAACACTATTTGGTAAGGTTTGTTTTGCAATAGTCAGGGGATATGCAGGTTAGAAACAATGTAATGACTTGAATATTCGGAAGTCTCCAAGATTTTCCCTCACTTCGCCCTTATGTCTTCTGAACAAGAAATGCAGTCTTCTTGTTTCTCCAAAGTGTGGTGAGCTCTGATTGTTGTACATATTTTCACTTAGCGCATCTTAGTTCAATAACTTTTACTGATAAATATATAAGGCCTGTTTTTTTATTCTCAAACTTGTTTATGGTTGAAAACAACCTGAAACATGTTTAAATCATGAACCATAAACATGTTTAAGATAGATAAAAGACGCAATGGTCGAAGAACAATATTTAAGAGAAATTTTCTAGTTCACTGATTATTTTTTAACAAAGTAAACTTCTTCATTAAAAAATAAAACAATTCAACTCTTAAACACACAAACAAAACAAAACCAACACAAAAAACAACAAATAAAATAATTTAATTCTTTATAAACAAATACAACAATGTAGAATGTCAATAAACAACTTGGAAATAGGTATATAATACACAGATGTTCCTATTACAAACATATACTGGTAATTAATAAGGTTCAAACATATTCCAACGTGCTTCGATCCCGGATAAGATGTTCTTTAACCATTTAACCGCATGGTTAAAACCACACCGTAAAAAAACACTCAACCATAAAAAAGTTTAAAACCAGGTTAATGGTTAAGAATTAAAAAACAGGCCTATAGTACATGTAATTAACAGATAAAAATAATTCTTCCTACAGGTATATGACCTCTAACTGTTATATAAACAATCAGGTACTACCTGAACTCTTGTGTTATCTAGATAAAGATGTTAAATAATTCATTATCATGTCATTACTGTTCAAATCTCTGATGAAATGCACAAGTTTTAGATATGCATAGAAATATTTATCTTCAGGATAGTCAGTCATCAGGGATGTATAAAAAAGGGGGGGTGAGATATCAACATTGGTTAATTTGGACCATTTGTTTCAGAGGAGAAAATATTAAATTATTGAAAGCAAACAACGATGGATGCCTTCTGATAGCATTAAAATCAGATGTCTAATTTGCCCAGGTTTTTATCTGCAAACATCACTTTCCAGTATGTTACAATCTTATCTGAAGTTCTGAACCAATGAAAATAATTCCTAGGGGGAAAGGGTTTCTTTATATCCAAGCTGAAGCAGTGGTTGTTTCTTTACCAACATTCAGTTAATGAAGGAAAATGATAACTTCCATAGGAAATAAATCTTAGGGGGAAAGGGTTTCTTTATATCCAAGCTGAAGCAGTGGTTGTTTCTTTACCAACATTCAGTCAATGAAGGAAAATGATAACTTCCATAGGAAATAAATCTTAGGGGGAAAGGGTTTCTTTATATCCAAGCTAAAGCAGTGGTTGTTTCTTTACCAACATTCAGTCAATGAAGGAAAATGATAACTTCCATAGGAAATAAATCTTAGCAACCAACAGTTAAACTACAGCATGTATATAACTTGTGCATTTTGGCATTAGAACCTACATGGCATTAGAATCTACATGACATTAGAACCTACATGGCATTAGAACCTGCATGGCATTAGAACCTACATGGCATTAGAACCTGCATGGCATTAGAACCTACATGGCATTAGAACCTACATGGCATTAGAACCTGCATGACATTAGAACCTGCATGACATTAGAACCTGCATGGCATTAGAACCTACATGGCATTAGAACCTACATGGCATTAGAACCTGCATGACATTAGAACCTGCATGACATTAGAACCTACATGGCATTAGAACCTACATGGCATTAGAACCTACATGGCATTAGAACCTGCATGACATTAGAACCTGCATGACATTAGAACCTGCATGGCATTAGAACCTACATGGCATTAGAACCTACATGGCATTAGAACCTACATGGCATTAGAACCTACATGGCATTAGAACCTGCATGACATTAGAACCTGCATGGCATTAGAACCTACATGGCATTAGAACCTGCATGGCATTAGAACCTACATGGCATTAGAACCTACATGGCATTAGAACCTACATGGCATTAGAACCTGCATGGCATTAGAACCTACATGACATTAGAACCTACATGGCATTAGAACCTACATGGCATTAGAACCTACATGGCATTAGAACCTACATGGCATTAGAACCTGCATGGCATTAGAATCTACATGACATTAGAACCTACATGACATTAGAACCTACATGGCATTAGAACCTACATGACATTAGAACCTACATGGCATTAGAACCTACATGGCATTAGAACCTGCATGGCATTAGAACCTACATGACATTAGAACCTACATGGCATTAGAACCTACATGACATTAGAACCTACATGGCATTAGAACCTACATGGCATTAGAACCTGCATGGCATTAGAACCTACATGGCATTAGAACCTACATG
Source organism: Bathymodiolus septemdierum (assembly GCA_963383655.1). Taxonomy (NCBI): domain Eukaryota; kingdom Metazoa; phylum Mollusca; class Bivalvia; order Mytilida; family Modiolidae; genus Bathymodiolus; species Bathymodiolus septemdierum. The sequence continues at coordinate 5,646,558 of OY726524.1, forward strand.
GCATTAGAACCTGCATGGCATTAGAACCTACATGACATTAGAACCTACATGACATTAGAACCTACATGACATTAGAACCTACATGGCATTAGAACCTACAAATATAGATAAGCAAGCCAGTCTTGGCAAACAACTAGAACCTCTCTTATATACATGTAATATATGAGGTTTATACCAGTCTCTCACATGAGTTTTGAGTCATAAGAACTTAAATCAGAGGCAAGGATAATGGGATCAGAGGTGAGGATAATGGGATCAGAGGTGGGGATAATGGGATCAGAGGTGGGGATAATGGGATCAGGTGAGGATAATGGGATCAGAGGTGAGGATAATGGGATCAGGTGAGGATAATGGGATCATAGGTGAGGATAATGGGATCAGAGGTGAGGATAATGGGATCAGAGGTGAGGATAATGGGATCAGGTGAGGATAATGGAATCAGAGGCAAGGATAATGGGATCAGAGGTGAGGATAATGGGATCAGAGGTGAGGATAATGGGGTCAGAGGTGAGGATAATGGGATCAGAGGTGGATAATGGGATCAGAGGTGGATAATGGGATCAGAGGTGAGGATAATGGGATCAGAGGCGAGGATAATGGGATCAGAGGTGAGGATAATGGGATCAGGTGGGGATAATGGGATCAGAGGTGGGGATAATGGGATCAGGTGAGGATAATGGGATCAGAGGTGAGGATAATGGGATCAGGTGAGGATAATGGAATCAGAGGCAAGGATAATGGGATCAGAGGTGAGGATAATGGGATCAGAGGTGAGGATAATGGGGTCAGAGGTGAGGATAATGGGATCAGAGGTGGATAATGGGATCAGAGGTGGATAATGGGATCAGAGGTGAGGATAATGGGATCAGAGGCGAGGATAATGGGGGTTTAACACCACTATCACCAATATTTCAGTTTTATCATGGCAGTCAGAAACAAGACTAACAGTGGAAAACCACCAACCTGCTGTAAGTCACCGACAAACTTCAAATCATATTATTGTATAGAGTACATGTACACCTCACAATGATTGGGAAGTAAACTTGTAAATTTGAGTCATGATAGGCACTGATTGTATATTATCTAACATACGATCATGACCAAGATGGCTCCTTACATCATTGGCAAGAGGGAATCAGTTTGTGTGGTGACTGATTGCCTCTTACTACCACCCCACTGACAAGATAACATAAACTAATTGACAGTTGTTATCATAGTATCTAGTATCCACAGTTATAGTTATTAGACAAGGTTAAAAAATGTTATAAACATAATAATTATACCCTATTTGATGACACACATATTTGAGTGAGGGAGGGAGTGATTGCTAAACACCAAATGAGCAACTTTTGTCAGCTATATGATATATAGTACATGTATATCATGGGAAGAAGAAGTTACATTTAATGAAATGATAATTATGTCCTCTCTGTACTAGAGATATTTGAAATGATAGAGATCATGAAAACATGACATCATCAATAAAATATTTACTCACATCTTTGACTGCTGTAGAGATCATGAAAACATGACATTTTCAATAAAATATTTACTCACATCTTTGACTGCTGTAGAATCTGCCACACATGTAAATGTGATGTCACATGCTTGTACAACTTCTGCTGGATTATTTCCCTTGAATGCACCTGATGATAAAAACTCTTTACACTGAAAGCAGAAAAAAATGACAATTATATACTATTCTATTTGTAATATTTGTTAAGCATGCCCCAAGTCAATCAGAATTAAGATGTACCAAGAATTAAATTGATAAACAACTCCACAAACTTCCTCAACCAATGCAAAATTAAAAACTTTCTTGATGGTGAGTGGGGGTTCATTCCACTAATCATTTTAATCTGGCCATATGTGTGTGTCTATCCATGAACTACGACTATTAACAATACACCAAATAAAACAAAATAAATATACTGTATACCATACAGTGGATCGTGAAAAATTGATAAAAATCACTCGACAAACATATTGATGTACAATGTACATGTAAACAATTTAATGTAAGTACATGTATCACTTACATACAGTTGACCTACATACATGTACATAGATGCTGCAAAACTGACCAAACTTCAAACATTTATTATTCTTGAGGTCTCCCTAAAATTTCATTATAAAAGGACTAAGATTGTAAATCAGGCAGTCAGTTTTATTTGTGGTGGAAACCTGACAAATTCACTGACAAACATTATCACCTTTTCAGCCCTGTACATTTGTATATTTCTGTTACACAGCATATTTATTAATCTTGTAATGAACATATAAAAAATAAAATAAGTGGTCAGTTTTATTGGTGGAGGAAATCGGAGTATTGGAAAAACCACTGACCTGTCGCAAACTTTATCACATAAAATAAAATACAGTCAAACCTGTCTTATGTGACCTTCCATGGAAACATTGAAATTGGGTCACATAAGACAGGTGGTCACTTAATACAGGTTTAATTAATATAAAATGCACTGTGAAGGGAAACTAAAATTAAGGTCACATAATACAAGTTATTTGCTTAATAGAGGTGGTCACTAAAGCAGGTTTGACTGTATACAAATGAATGATTGCTTTTTCTAAATTAAAAACCTTTCAGTACAAACAAACAAAATACAAAAGAAAAAAAACCAACATTGATTTTGCTTAAAAACAACAATACCCTCCCTATGCATTAAAACTTTTTTTATAAAGTATATATAATAAGAAATGTTTATACTACTGCTGATACAAGATATTGATTTTTCTTCCATGTTTTAATAGATATACAGATGCTATTTAACTAAACATTAAAGGCATATATAGGCTGTCAGAATAGATTTTTTTTTAATATTAAAAGTTGCCAATATTCGATGTTTTATACTAATTGCAGTTGAAATTTTTCATAATATCATACGTAAATAGCCTAGAACGAAGGAAATACGTCGTTGTTTGATTTTCTTACGTCCCGCAAAGAATTCAATGTTGACCAACGCATATTCATACGACCTGACAGTGAATTAATTCGGGAAAGCGCTTGCGCATGTGCGAAATTGATTGTTGACGAAGAAGCACATGGCACACTGAATCGAATCGTGGAATTGAATAAAACATTGACGGATTCTATACGAAAACGACACAAAAAGGAGGATTCAGCTTTGTGTAAAAATTTTAAAAAATGTTATACCGATCTACTCCATTTTTCAACATGTAAGCATAATTTAGTTTTTTTTTCCTGCCGAATCATATTATTTTAACAGTAGAATTGCGTCGTATTTTTTTTATATATTCTTCTTCTTTTTTTTTTCAGGAGAAAAGCTAGGTGATATCTCTTTCAAAGTAGAAACTAAAATAATCAACTTCATGTCTGGTTTTTTTCTAAAAAAAATATAATCAAGCCAACTCAAGTGTTGTCAATATAATATGCAATACAATTTGTTTACAATTTTCCCTTTATCAGGCCCCTTTGTAGAGTTTTTATTGATTTCATCACGTATTTTTGATTTTAAGTGTCATTCTTACTAAATACCATTATATAATATTAACTGATTACCCCGGGATCCAATTTCATAGATATATTTCTTAAATTATATTAATTCTAACCAATATTTACCTGTGCATGCTTTCTGGTTATTTATAGCAGTTATCAGTGTCCGGTAAACTTCGGAAAAGAAGCCGACTTATAATTAGGTGTGTTAATGGCGATTTCACCAACAGACACTCAAATTCTTTTCACTAATTACGACATTATAACATATTTTTTAAACCTGGCTTCTTGTTCAAAACATTTTATTAGTATAAAACATCCAATATTGGCAACTTATAATATAAACCAAAAAAATCAATTCTGACATCTTGTATTCCTTTAACATAGGGTATACAATAAAACTAAACATTAATTATTGATTGGGATATAGATCTACCCTGAACACCCCTCAAAATACAACAAGAATGGACTAGTCTATCCAGCATCAGTTGTTGTCTGCTGCCAATATAATGGACTCTTCCATTTGGAACAGATCAATGAAATGGCTGCATGAGGTTCTTCTCTTATCTGGACAAAATTCTAATTATTGGTAAGTGTGTTTCACTTTAAAGTAGGTCTAATGGTCAAATAAAAATTTACAAACCACATCTGTTTTCTAATTGTTTGTTTCCTGGTAGATCAATATTATTTATGAATTTATCTATTAATAGAATTCAGATTACAAAACTCATTTTATTTTGGTTTCTTTCTCCAACAAAATTTGCAGATTATTTAGCAGTAGATTTATATTGGAATTATAAAGCAATGCTGAAAACCTATGATTGCTAAGAATTTTTTCAATTTTTCATAATTTCATTTTTGTAAAGAAAAGCAGTGTCTTTTCACTCAGCATAATTTTGCATCAAGGAGAACTGTGATCATGTCATGATCAAATTTAAACCAGATGTAGATATTTAGTTAAAAACATGGCAAATAAGTGCAAGTGTAATCTGTATTCTTATAGACATATGAGGTGGGGGTTTTTTTAAATACTTTTGCAAGCTTGAGAAGAGAACTTGAGACAGAAAATATAAATATATCTTAATATCATCAAGTATTGATTTGTTTGAGGTCATTATCTTTCTTGGTCAATGATCCTCACTGATTTCTCTTGCATGTTTCAGTGTAGCCAGCTATTACTGATTGTTGAATGTTGGGCCAATGACAAGATATAAATTTTGTAATGTCATGAGGAAAATTGCAAAAAACTCTATTTTTTTTTTTTTTTGTGGTTCCAGTTGAAATCTACTCATGTGACCGTGGCACAGACAAAACTATTGTACAAACATGAAGTACACTTTACAATGTATAGCCATAAAATTCCAATGTTACAACATTCAGCAATAAATTTATTTAATTATCACAGTTGTATATTACAAGATGATTTTTTTTTATTAATGCACACAAATAACCCATTTGGGTTTTAGCATTACACTTTACATAATACATATACAGACAAGACAAATAAAGTATACATGACTACATAAAAAAAATACAATAACATGAACTGCAATTATGACTGTCTTATGAAAGACGTAACAGTTAAGTATTTTTGTTAATTTCTCTTCATGGTTTAATTCAAGAAAATTTGAATATATATTTTGAAAGTATTGGTATAAAATGTTTTGATTAAATAATCTACTATATTCTGGATCTTTCTAGTGAGTGAATGATTGTTGTTTAATGCCAACTCAGCAATTTTTCAGATATATATCATTTATTTCTATTTGTTACAAGTTAATGAAAATTGTACCTTTATCAACAACAAAACATTGACCCATAAATTTCAAAAATATTACCAAAAACAGGTAAATTAATGCAACCCGCCATTATATTTTTTCCTTCAATCAAATATCTATACAGAGGCTGAAAGACTGCCATTAAAATATAATCCATATCTTTTGTTTCTGTTTTTCGTGATGAAGATAAATGTAAATTAGGGTCACATCCTGATACAGAATTCATCCCTCTAATCTCTTTAACACACCAAACACTACCGACATTACTAATTCATCCCTCTAATCTCTTTAACACACCAAACACTACCGACATTACTAATTCATCTCTATAACCTACTTAAGATGACTATATAAATTAGTAATGTATACATGTTATAGTGCCTAGAGGCTATCAGACAATCACCAGGTAATAAAAACTCAAACAAGGTGAAATTTTCAAGGGTATGTTATCTTAGTAAAGGACAAATTTGTGGATGGCTCAGTTTTCTCTGTCATTAGAAACCAATTTATTTTGGAGCTTGCAAATTTTCTGCATTATAAATGCTTTCGTAATGATCTTTTCTAAATTTTAGAATAAAAATGAAACTAATTGGAAATTTAATCTATCATAAAGAATGGATTATGTTAAATGCATGTCATTCTGTTTATATGAGTTATAGATATATACATTTATACCCTCAATTAATTACATGTGGAATCGTGTGATATAAATGCTTCTGCATATATTATGTAGCCACAATGAGAAATATGTACCAGCTATATTATTACATTGTATATATAATTCGCATGTACTTTTGTTGAAAATAAAGTCCTTGTGCTGAATGTTTAACTGCTGCCAGTGTTGGTACGTTTGTGATATAAAATGTATGGGTCTCTCATAAAAGATATATGTTACTTATTCTCTGCCTATCCATTGACACATAAAACAAAGTTGAAAGAGAGTCCATAACAAGTAATATGATTATTAGATACATATCAGTATCTTATATGAGAAGGAATCTGGTACAATTTGGTGTTAATTAACAGGGGTTAGGGTTATGGTGTTTAAGGCCACTTTCAACAATCTTTCAATTGTATCGTCGCAGATCAATTTTATTGGTGGTGGAAACTGAAGTACCCGGAGAAAACCACTGACAAACTATCACATAATGTTGTAGCAAGTACACCGTGCCTGAGCGGGATTTAAGTAACAGCAGTGTGCGAGTATAGATATGTCAGCTAAAAATTATTTTTGTAAAGTAAAAAAAAAAAAAAAACCTTTGACCAATGATATGAAAAATATATATTCTAAACAATTTTAGTCTCAATTACCACTTAGATGTGAATTAAATTAATAAATATTTTATGTTAAATTCATGTGCCGTTTAAGTTTCAGTTTATTGTTATTGGGCGTTTTATAGAAGTGAAAGAGCTATAATGTTGGTAGTTAAAAAAAACTAATAAAGACATCAACTAACTTATCAATGTCCACCTTTTGTCTTTTAATAAACAGTCACATGACATTCCTACAAGTCACGTGACTAGTACAGGGGATGTGAGAGGCTGCCATATGTCAACATGTATAAGATAATATAGGTTATCAATATATTTGTGAGATAGGAATATAACAACACACATTTCTACATTTGCAAAATCATTTTATATGGATAACCTTATGAAGGACTTAACATTGCAGGTAATCTATCATTAATGTATTTCTGTACCTTACACATATATTTTGATGTTCACTTCACTGACGCATCAAAACAATTTCCTTTAGTAATGTCCTACAAGAATTTGCTTTGTTTACTGAAGGGATTCCCAGACATTAACAAGTATAGGGTGTCATGACAGATCAAGAAGGGGGTATAATGACCCTCCTGCCTACTGTATTTATCAAAATTAAAGTTTCATAACAACTTTTTGGTAAAATAATTAAATTATGATTATTTCCCCTTTTAGAACAAGAAGAATTTTATTGTTGATATATATTTTTTACATCTAGTGATCAAGTCTTTAGTTCAATGTTCAATTAAAAGACAAATTGTACCAATAACAAGCAAGGTTATCAAAACATGAGTACATGTATTGTACTGTGTTTCCCTCATTCTCCTTTGTTTTTATTTACACAAAGAACTTTATCATTAATCTTAGGTAAAAACAGTGGTACAATCCAGATGAGATGATATTGTGTATTTCATGTCATTGTAACGTGGTAAGAACGTGACAATTAAATGTGACAGATTTCTATTTAAACATTTTGAAAATATTTATGTCATCTTCCTCTTCCTGAATGTGTTTTTAATGTTTTAATACAATGTATAAACATGACATATTTATTAGTATGTGATTTGATAATTTTTTTCCATTAATTATGCCTCTCTTTGTCAATCGGCAGCTTTTTTTCCTCTTTATGTAATTGCTCATTTTGTCTCCTTGATCGGAAATAATTAATTTGTATTTGTACATGCTAATCTTGCCGTAATGTAAATTCAAATATTGATACAACAACCTGCCCCCCCCCCCCCCCCCCCCCCTAAATAATCAGGCTAACATATAACATATTAAGCAAAACTGTAAACCAGTAAATAGTTTGTATTTTATTGACGTTAACAATAATGGATGATCAAAAATCCACCCACTATAATCTTCACATACCGAACCTTGAGAGTTCTTTGATCTCAGAAGTAGTTTTCATCATGTCATTCACCCCTGACCAGTCAAGGTAACAATGCATTAACTCTACTTCACAAGAAGATACATCTGATATATATTATCATACTAATCAACAATAATCAATACCAGATCTTACTAATCAATCAGCTATATTTATACATAATAAATAATTAATCCATGTAAATATATCCTGGAGGATAATGAGCAAATCAATTCCATATTAATTACTGAATTCATCTGGGGGCCCGGGTGGCTCAATGAGTTAGGTCGTTGGATCTAACAACTCATACAAGCCTATCACCAATACAGCGTAGGTTCGTCCCCGGCTTTGTAAATTACAAAAAAAAATGCACTCAACTCGCAGCCGCAAGTGATAAAGTTTACCAGTTGCTTGCCCGTGGTCGGTGGTTCTCTCCGGGTACTCCGGCTTCCTCCACCACTAAAACTGGTCGCCATGATATACAAATGTAGCTGAAATAATGTTGAAAGTGGCATTAAAACACCAAAAATCAATCAAATCTGAATTCATCTGTAAACAAATGACACCAAAAGTGGCACTGTCAACCACATTTTCTATCTGTCAATTTTATTTTTGCTTTTACAAAGTCAGCAACTTTTTGTTTTGCTTTTACAGTCAGCAACTTTTGTTTTTTTGCTTTTAGTCAGCAACTTTTTTTTTTGTTCCAATAACAGTTGCATTGTTGAACTACAAATTATCATCATTTTGTTTGTACAAGAACATTAATCTAAAAATAAATGTCCATGTTATTGGTTATGTAATGAAAGTTTGGAACATAAATTTTATTGCAGGCAAGGCCTCGTTTCCCCTTCTACAATTAGTGATAGGTTACAATCTTAATTAAAATCGCCTTTGCTCTACCTCCCCCCCCCCCCCCCCCCCCCTTTTCTTTGTCAATGCATGAGAAATCAAACAACATCACATTTGAGTTCACATCAAAGATAAAATCACTCATCCAATCAAAATCAATCTTAAACTATACACTGTGATGTAAATTGATTGAAAGACTGATGCAGTCTGGGTAATTTCTTGCAAAATCCATTACATCAACTGATCAAAGACTTCAGTGCAGAAGGCATGGTTTGCAACAACTAGACAAATTAAACATTGTTTTTTGGGCTGAAAACAATATGTCTGGAGTTCTAGATCCACAAATATCAATTACTTGAACACGAAAAAAAATACCAAACTTTCCATTTATGCCCAAAATTTTAAGAATTGTTGTTGGTTTCTATGAATTAAACAATTAAAAGTTTTCTAGATTTACGTGAATATTGAAAAATGTTCTGTGACTACTATGATAAGAACAAATTCAATACAAGTACTAGAGACAATGCTTTATATAATATTAAACAGGAAAAAATAAAAATGTCATGTCCTGTTTAAAATCAATTTCCTTAAAACTCATTTCCTGCAACAAACCAGTATCCTGTTTAGTCTTCTAAACATTAGCACCCAATTTGTCTCCCAAATGGGGACTGTCGTGTGTAATTAAGATTTTGATATTATTTTAGTTGTAGCACATGACAATTGACCTAACCTTTAATGTTACGTATCATTAACTGATATATAATGACATCTATTATTAACATACCAATTATCTCTGGACATTCCCCTGCAGCTAAAATTGTTCATCACCTCTGTAAATTGTAGTACATTTCCGTTATATATCATGTACAATATATTTTTGATGGAGTTAATCTTTGCAGGCAAGTGTGTTTATTCTTTTTAAATCTATATGTACATTTTTTTAAATGTTTTTCTTAAGGGTGAGATATGTTGATGATTATCCTTTTTGTCAAAATTACTACCCAGCAGCCACCTATCTTATGTGGTCACTTTCTGATGATCCCCGACTGACCACTTAAGACATGTTTTACTGTACACAGATAAACTTTGAAGATATAAACTTTTTATACTGTGAATTTAACCTACTATTAAATGTACAGTGACATATCAGAAAATAAGAACGGTTTCTTTTCAACCATTTTCCCAGTATACATGGAGGACTACCAAAACCTTGTAACTATTTCATATTTACACAATTTGAAATTTGTATCGCAAGTACAAATAATGGATTAACTATGAAGTAGGTACTTGACATTTAAAAACTGCCAAGGTTAAAGGTCAAACTATTTGTACTGGATATAATAGAGACAACACTAAATTGTCTATATATTATATAATGTACACATCTTGTTCTCTAGATAAAACTAAATGTAAAACATGTAAAATGAAATTAAACTCTCATTTTAATTATTAAATTTCCTAATGAACATTCGCACCAAATAACTATATCATTACACCAGTGGTTTCTGAGAAGGTTTTAAAAGTCCAGCTCATCAAAAAGATTTTAAAAGTCCAGCTCATCAAAAAGGTTTTAAAAGTCCAGCTCATCAAAAAGGTTTTAAAAGTCCAGCTCATCAGAAAGGTTTTAAAAGTCCAGCTCATCAGAAAGGTTTTAAAAGTCCAGCTCATCAAAAAGGTTTTAAAAGTCCAGCTCATCAGAAAGGTTTTAAAAGTTTAGCTCATCAAAAAGGTTTTTAAAAGTCCAGCTCATCAGAAAGGTTTTAAAAGTTCAGCTCATCAGAAAGGTTTTAAAAGTCCAGCTCATCAGAAAGGTTTTAAAAGTTCAGCTCATCAGAAAGGTTTTAAAAGTCCAGCTCATCAGAAAGGTTTTAAAAGTTCAGCTCATCAGAAAGGTTTTAAAAGTTCAGCTCATCAAAAAGGTTTTAAAAGTTTAGCTCATCAAAAAGGTTTTAAAAGTTTAGCTCAACAGAAAGGTTTTAAAAGTTTAGCTCATCAAAAAGGTTTTAAAAGTCCAGCTCATCAGAAAGGTTTTAAAAGTTTAGCTCATCAAAAAGGTTTTAAAAGTCCAGCTCATCAGAAAAGTTTTAAAAGTCCAGCTCATCAGAAAGGTTTTAAAAGTTTAGCTCATCAAAAAGGTTTTAAAAGTTCAGCTCATCAAAAAGGTTTTAAAAGTTTAGCTCAACAGAAAGGTTTTAAAAGTCCAGCTCATCAAAAAGGTTTTAAAAGTCCAGCTCATTAGAAAGGTTTTAAAAGTCCAGCTCATCAAAAAGGTTTTAAAAGTCCAGCTCATCAGAAAGGTTTTAAAAGTCCAGCTCATCAAAAAGGTTTTAAAAGTTTAGCTCAACAGAAAGGTTTTAAAAGTTTAGCTCATCAGAAAGGTTTTAAAAGTTCAGCTCATCAGAAAGGTTTTAAAAGTTTAGCTTATCAGAAAGGTTTTAAAAGTTCAGCTCATCAAAAAAGTTTTAAAAGTTTAGCTCATCAGAAAGGTTTTAAAAGTTCAGCTCATCAGAAAGGTTTTAAAAGTTCAGCTCATCAGAAAGGTTTTAAAAGTTCAGCTCATCAGAAAGGTTTTAAAAGTTTAGCTCATCAGAAAGGTTTTAAAAGTTCAGCTCATCAGAAAGGTTTTAAAACTTCAGCTCATCAGAAAGCACAATTACCAGTAACCCAAAATTCCCTAGAATGTTTGTGACCACTCAATTAAGATTTCAACCAAGTTTTGTTCCAATCTGTCAAAAGGTTTGTGGGACAGATTGAAATGTGTCAAGCTAACTGATGCTATGTGCTAACAATACCTTTGGTCCAAGTAAGCTAAAAAGGTATGTGTAATAACAATACCACACCTTTGGTCCAGGTGAGCTAAAAAGGTATGTGTAATAACAATACCACACCTTTGACCCAGGTGAACTTAAAAGGAGTTGAATTTATATCACCTCAAGCATCTAACTTGAATATAGTACTATTCATGTTTCATTTTCCTTTACAGGTAAACTGAAAAACATGTGACCCGGAAAACATCAGCACCATTTAGTGCTGACAACAAAAAGATGGACGTGAGAGCACCATGGCGATTGTTGTCTGCAGGAGTTGTCCTGGTCATTTTCACAACAAATATCCACTGCTGTCCATCACTTTGTCTATGTAAGACTTTAAATGATCAGAACATTGTGGACTGTTCAAAACAGAATCTGTTGTCTATTCCTGCCAACCTTCCAATAAACACAACAGATTTAGATTTAAGTGGAAATTTGATCCAGAACTTGACAACTCAAACTGAAACTCTTGTACCTGTGTCAGGACTTTCACATCTGATAAATCTCAGGAAACTATCGTTGTCTTACAACTCAATAACTTCAATCCAAGGGACAGTTTTCCAGAATTTGTCCATGCTTCACATGCTTGATCTCTCGTACAACAAAATAGTAGATATCAAGGATGAAATTTTTGTAGGACTTCACAATTTAACATATTTAAATTTTGGTGGGAACAACGACATCACAACAACAAACAACATATTCCAAGATTTGACATCATTGGTTCATCTCGACCTTTCTAAAACTGCCATCGCGCGAGAGAATCTATGGATACCACCCAGTGTCAAGACTTTAAATCTATCGAGAAATGGATGGGATATGTTTAATATGTCTATTTTCGAGCCTCTACAGGACATGATCTTGTTAGATTTATCTGGAAACATTCTAACTGATATCACATTCCCTCCACTGCGTAGTCTAAACTATCTCAATGTTAGTGGAAACAACATACAAACACTATCTTTAAAGTCTTTCAGTGCTATGCCTTGTCTACACACGCTTGTTCTGGATCACAACCCAATTTCAGAAGTTACAGGGCCAGTTTTTCAATTTATGTCTCAACTACAATATCTTTCATTATCTCAAATGCCAAACTTGTTTTACCTGGACCTCAGTACTTTTAGTGGATTGGAAAGATTATCCACATTACAACTGTCAGGTAATCCACTACTGGAATACATTCATATCTCATTATTTTCTCACCTAGGGAATGCCAAATTGATCAACATCAGTTATAATAATTTATCGTCATTGCATCCAGTTACGTTCAGCGTGATGAAAAATGTAACGATTGACATAAAGGGAAATAATCTACCTTGTGACTGTACCATAGAGTGGATAACACAACAAAATAACGAATCTAATATCCATATAATGGATGTTACTGATGTTGGATGCTACAAAAATAACAAACATATTCTTATTACAGAAGTAAATCTAAACGACCTTCATTGCGGCGAAATTTCTGTTAGCGCTAATACAACAAAATATAAGACAGCCATTGGTGGATCCGTAATACTACATTGTGATTGGACAGGCAATCCACCTCCTCTTATAAAATGGATAACCCCAAGAGGACATAAATTGATATACTATGGTAGTCATCCCCTTGTATGGAAATCCCACCCTACAAAAGAAGATGTTCAGAAGTTTGGACAATTCCATATGGACCATACATGGCACTATTCAAGGTCATATCAATCTGACCTGATACAATACTCAGATAGAATAATCATTTTAAATGATGGCTCTCTATTCATTGACTACATGCTCAGGACTGATACTGGAACATATATGTGTATTGCTGAAAATTCTCAAAACAAGACATCTATTGACATTACTTTACTTATCGACCAAACGATATTCACGGAGATTAAAGTATGGAGTTTACTCATTGGACTTGCATGTGCCGCTTCATTCTTTACGCTAAATCTGATTTATGCTCTTATATCGGCCCTGATACAGCGTTGTATAAATCAAAGAAGAAAGGATGCGATTCTCAAACTTGTTGAGAATATTGACCAGTACAAAAGTGTTCAACTTTCAAAACTCAAAGACAACTATTATTCTCAACTCAATCGTATTCGTGATGGGTACCATAATCAGTTAGAGAGGATACGGGAAAATTATACTTCTCAAGCAATGCGTTTCAAGTCTGGAGCTTCACAGCGCAAAGAGTGGGCATCACAAAAAGTTGACACAATTCGTGAAAACTACAATAGTCAAGTCACGAGACTAAAAGAAAACAGCGCTCAGAAACTTGAACAACTGCGTGATACATACAACAATCAACTACTTAAAATCAGAGACTACGGCTCTGCACAAATGACACGCATTCACAAGAAATACAAACTACAACAACGACATGTCATTAAACTTCTGGAGACAATGAATTTTGATAACTGTCGTGTGATCATCGATTCCGAGTGTGTACGTACAGAATCGATGATATTTGAAACTAACTTAACACATCCTGATCTAAACATTCCCTCCACCGAATCAGACAGTGATTTGGAATATCATACTGCAAGTTCAAACAATGAAACGCCTATTTCTAGTCGACAAGATCTCACTCAAACTGAAGCAGAATGTTTTATAACTTCTAGTCCTATGGTTCAAGAAGATTCTAGTCATGTAATTCAAAATGATTCTTTTTATACGATGGGAGATAACACTAGTCAGTCAATGGGAGATGACTCTAGTCAGTCACTTAAGGATAGCTCAGATGATGATGCTATGGATGTAATGTATGATTGTAATGAAATAGATGAGTGGTTAATTCAAATTCAAATGATTGATGAAAACGATGATGAGGACAAGGAAATTTCTAATCACGTTGAATCATGTGTTTGATGACACAATTATTTATGTAAGACGAATGTCAAAATTAGTAAAAATGTCTTTCGTAAATCCCTTTTTATACATTGTTTCTGACCAGTAGTAGTTTACATATACTATAGCTAGAATATGATACCAGAAACCATTAAAATCATGAACATGTTTCTTTTCCCCAAAAAATAATCAAATTCCACTTCAGGAATAGTTAGTACTAGAGCGACCAATGCCATATGAAACGTGATTTTTATTTTCAAAATTTTTCAGTAATAAAATTTTTTAAAAACCTGAAACAACCACCACTATTATCCCTGATAGTGACTATGAAACACAGTTTTTGAGGTCAATACAATTTTAAGAAAAAAAATTGAAAGATTGCAATATTAAACCTATTTCCTTTTATGCTATACAAATAAATGCCATACAGGAAAAATCAGAGTAATTTTTGGAACTACAAATAAACAAAACCAGAGGCTCTCAAGAGCCTGTATCGTTCACCTGGTTATAAAAAAAAACAATTGGTCCTATGTAAAAACTATGTCCTGCAGTGGTAGTCATCTTGGAATTACGATCAACATAAAAAACACAAAGTTTGTAAAGGACCTTCCAATGATTGATGCACAGTTTAGGTTCAATCAGTGCAATAGCTTCAGAGAAGAATATATTTCTGTATTTTCCCCATATGGTTCTGTGTTAATACTATGACCTGTGGTGGCAGCCATCTTGGATTTTCGATCGGCATAAAAAACACACACCTTGTAGAGGACCATCCAATGATCATTCCTGGGCAGTTTGGTTTCAATTATCCAAGTGGTTTCAGAGAAGAAGCGTTTTGAAACATTTTTCCCATAGGGTCCAATGTTAAACTAGGTCCTGCCGTAGCCGCCATTTTGAATTTCATATCAAAACAAAAAACGTAAAGTTGGTAGAGGACCATCCAATGAACATCCATGTACAGTTTGGCTTTAATCATATTTGTAGTTTCTGAGAAGAAGGCATTTGAACATTTTCCCATAGGGTCCAATGTTAATCTATGTCCTGCGGTGGTGGCCATCTTGGATTTCCGATCGGCATAAAAAACACACACCTTGTAGAGGACCTTCCAATGATCATTCCTGGGCAGTTTGGTTTCAATTATCCAAGTGGTTTCAGAGAAGAAGCGTTTTGAAACATTTTCCCCATAGGGTCCAATGTTAAACTAGTTCCTGCCGTAGCCGCCATTTTGAATTTCATATCAAAACAAAAAACGTAAAGTTGGTAGAGGACCATCCAATGAACATCCATGTACAGTTTGGCTTTAATCATATTTGTAGTTTCTGAGAAGAAGGCATTTGAACATTTTCCCATAGGGTCCAATGTTAATCTATGTCCTGCGGTGGTGGCCATCTTGGATTTCCGATCGGCATAAAAAACACACACCTTGTAGAGGACCTTCCAATGATCATTCCTGGGCAGTTTGGTTTCAATTATCCAAGTGGTTTCAGAGAAGAAGCGTTTTGAAACATTTTTCCCATAGGGTCCAATGTTAAACTAAGTCCTGCCGTTGCCGCCATTTTGAATTTCATACCGGAACAAAAAACGTACAGTTTGTAGAGGACCATCTAATGAACATTCTTGTACAGTTTGGCTTTAATCATATTTGTAGTTTCTGAGAAGAAGGCATTTGAATATTTTCTCATAGGGTCCAATGTTAAACTATGTCCTGCGGTGGTGGCCATCTTGGATTTCCGATCGGCATAAAAAACAGAAACTTTGTAGAGGACCTTCCAATGATCATTCCTGGGCAGTTTGGTTTCAACTGTCCAAGTGGTTTCAGAGAAGAAGCATTTTGAAACACTTTTTCCATAGGGTCCAATGTTAAACTAAGTCCTGCCGTAGCCGCCATTTTGAATTTCATATCGGAACAAAAAACCTTAAGGCTGTAGAGGACCATCCAATGAACATTCTTGTACAGTTTGGCTTAAATCATATTTGTAGTTTCTGAGAAGAAGGCATTTGAACATTTTCCCATAGGGTCCAATGTTAATCTATGTCCTGCGGTGGTGGCCATCTTGAATTTTCGATCGGCATAAAAAAACAGAAACTTTGTAGAGGACCTTCCAATGATCATTCCTGGGCAGTTTGGTTTCAATTATCCAAGTGGTTTCAGAGAAGAAGCGTTTTGAAACATTTTTCCCATAGGGTCCAATGTTAAACTAAGTCCTGCCGTAGCCGCCATTTTGAATTTCTTATCGGAACAAAAAACGTAAAGTTTGTAGAGGACCATCCAATGAACATTCATGTACAGTTTGGCTTTAATAATATTTGTAGTTTCTGAGAAGAAGGCATTTGAACATGTTCCCATAGGGTCCAATGTTAATCTATGTATTGCGGTGGCGGCCATCTTGGATTTCCGATCGGCATAAAAAACATAAAATTTGTAGAGGACCTTCCAATGATCATTCCTGGGCAGTTTGGTTTCAACTGTCCAAGTGGTTTCAGAGAAGAAACGTTTTGAAACATTTTCCCCATAGGATCCAATGTTAAACTAAGTCCTGCCGTAGCCGCCATTTTGAATTTCATATCGGAACAAAAAACGTACAGTTTGTAGAGGACCATCTAATGAACATTCATGTACAGTTTGGCTTTAATCATATTTGCAGTTTCTGAGAAGAAGGCATTTGAACATTTTCCCATAGGGTCCAATGTTAATCTATGTCCTGCGGTGGTGGCCATCTTGGATTTCCGATTGGCATAAAAAACACACACCTTGTAGAGGACCTTCCAATGATCATTCCTGGGCAGTTTGGTTTCAATTATCCAAGTGGTTTCAGAGAAGAAGCGTTTTGAAACATTTTTCCCATAGGGTCCAATGTTAAACTAAGTCCCGCCGTAGCCGCCATTTTGAATTTCATACCGGAACAAAAAACGTACAGTTTGTAGAGGACCATCTAATGAACATTCATGTACAGTTTGGCTTTAATCATATTTGTAGTTTCTGAGAAGAAGGCATTTGAATATTTTCCCATAGGGTCCAATGTTAATCTATGTCCTGCGGTGGCGGCCATCTTGGATTTCCGATCAGCATAAAAAACATAAAATTTGTAGAGGACCTTCCAATGATCATTCCTGGGCAGTTTGGTTTCAACTGTCCAAGTGGTTTCAGAGAAGAAACGTTTTGAAACATTTTTCCCATAGGGTCCAATGTTAAACTAAGTCCTGCCGTAGCCGCCATTTTGAATTTCATATCAGAACAAAAAACGTAAAGTTGGTAGAGGACCATCCAATGAACATTCATGTACAGTTTGGCTTTAATCATATTTGCAGTTTCTGAGAAGAAGGCATTTGAACATTTTCCCATAGGGTCCAATGTTAATCTATGTCCTGCGGTGGTGGCCATCTTGGATTTCCGATCGGCATAAAAAACACACACCTTGTAGAGGACCTTCCAATGATCATTCCTGGGCAGTTTGGTTTCAATTATCCAAGTGGTTTCAGAGAAGAAGCGTTTTGAAACATTTTTCCCATAGGGTCCAATGTTAAACTAAGTCCCGCCGTAGCCGCCATTTTGAATTTCATACCGGAACAAAAAACGTACAGTTTGTAGAGGACCATCTAATGAACATTCATGTACAGTTTGGCTTTAATCATATTTGTAGTTTCTGAGAAGAAGGCATTTGAATATTTTCCCATAGGGTCCAATGTTAATCTATGTCCTGCGGTGGCGGCCATCTTGGATTTCCGATCGGCATAAAAAACAGAAACTTTGTAGAGGACCTTCCAATGATCATTCCTGGGCAGTTTGGTTTCAACTGTCCAAGTGGTTTCAGAGAAGAAGCATTTTGAAACATTTTTCCCATAGGGTCCAATGTTAAACTAAGTCCTGCCGTAGCCGCCATTTTGAATTTCATATCGGAACAAAAAACCTTAAGATTGTAGAGGACCATCCAATGAACATTCATGTACAGTTTGGCTTTAATCATATTTGTAGTTTCTGAGAAGAAGGCATTTGAACATTTTCCCATAGGGTCCAATGTTAATCTATGTCCTGCGATGGCGGCCATCTTGGATTTCCGATCGGCATAAAAAACAGTAACTTGGTAAAGGACATTCCAATGATCATTCCTTTACCGTTTGGGTTGAGTCAGTTCATTAGTTTCAGAGAAGAAGATCTTTGAAATTTCAGCCAATCAGAGCATATTATTGGCCCTGGCAGCCATATTGAATATTCGACTGGAACGAAAAACAGTAACTTTGTAGAGGACCATCCAAGGAACATTCCTGCTAAGTTCGGTTCCAATCGGCCAAGTGGTTTCGGAGAAGAAGCTTGAAATGTGAAAAGTTTACAGACGACGGACGCCAAGTGATGGCAATAGTTCACCTGGACCTTTGGTCCAGGTGAACTAAAAAGTGAGAGAAAAAAACCAATATTTTTATATGAAAACTAGATGAATGGAAGCAGCAAATATGGCAAATTGAGTTCAAATAAGAAAGGTTTGACAATACCAAAGGGGTAATTAGAAACTGTAAATCATAAGACGGACAATGCCCAAACAACGATCTACAAAACACTACACAGAAAACTACTTGAAAACAAGGCGTGAACTCTGGTGCTCCGGAAGGGTAGGCACTTCCTGCTCCACTTGTGGCATCCGTTTTGTTACTCTTGTTACAAACCCGATGATATGTCATGAATAAGGAAAGGACTGGATTGTGATAACATCTAACGGAACTCATCCGTGGTCGTTTGTGACACAGATATTCCATAAAGATTAACCAGGTCATGGTACATGTAGCGTCTGTAAAACTTAAATGTAGATTCAGTATTTCTCTGTATGAAAAGAAAGTTTAAACAGTGATGGTCAACAATTCCATCAACAAAACGGAACAACTACATGTACCTCTCGCCTAAAATCAATGAACACAAAAATACTACAACATATGTATATAGGAAACAGGCATATTAATATGGCAGAGTTAAGTAGGAAACAGGCATATTAATATGGCAGAGTTAAGTAGGAAACATGCATATTAATATGGCAGAGTTAAGTAGGAAACAGGCATATTAATATGGCAGAGTTAAGTAGGAAACAGGCATATTAATATGGCAGAGTTAAGTAGGAAACAGGCATATTAATATGGCAGAGATAAGTAGGAAACAGGCATATTAATATGGCAGAGTTAAGTAGGAAACAGGCATATTAATATGGCAGAGTTAAGTAGGAAACAGGCATATTAATATGGCAGAGTTAAGCAGGAAACAGGCATATTAATATGGCAGAGTTAAATAGGAAACAGGCATATTAATATGGCAGAGTTAAGTAGGAAACAGGCATATTAATATGGCAGAGTTAAGTAGGAAACAGGCATATTAATATGGCAGAGTTAAGTGGGTCCCTTACACTCCCCCTCTTGATAATTGGATCTCCAACAGCAATACATACAAATTAAAAGTGTAACAGACAGACAGACAAGACGATTCCATTACATTCCTAGAGCAAGTCAATAAACTGTTTCTAAGCAGATAAAAATAAATGTACCATCCACTACATATATTTATGTAGATATCTAACCAGAATACAATAAGGTATCTCTTTGATATCAATAATAAACAGATTTATATAGATAATCAGGTATATACTAATGAACTTTGTATTCAGGTGTAAACAACCTATTCTGACTTATTTATCAATAATAATCAGGTGTTGTAGACCTTTCACATTTAAATGTCAAATTCTTGTTAATTTGAGAAATTTTAACAAACTATAGATATGTATGATTTAAGTTATTAATTAAAATAAATACTGTGAACATTTTTAGCTCTCCTGGCCAGACACCAAGTAACCTTTCTGTATCATTTGGCATCCATTGTCCTTCCGTTGGTCGCCCATTGTTGTTAATTTATTCAAGTTTTCATCTTCTGAGCAGCTGCTAAACTTAAATGGTATCAAACTTGGTAGGCTGGCATAATCGAAATTCAGATTCGTACCAATGAAAATGATCATATATAGGGAGGGCTGGGCTAGAAGGGGTCTAAAATGGGTTATTCAGTAAATCTTTAAAAAAAATATATTCAATAACCAATACATGTAATACATGTAGTAGAAATGCTGAAATATTTCTTGTGCAGCATCAATGGGATATGTAGACTAAGATTTGTACAAAGGTCTCAGGTTTTCTAGGCCTAACCCCTTGCATCAAAACATTTTACATACAATGTATGCTGCAATGTGGGAAAATAATTAACAAGCCAATCATTTTTGATACACAGATTCAAGTTTTCATAAATGAAGACCAGACTATAAAATTAGTATTTGTTGTTTTTCCACTAAGCATGCAGCATTTTTAAGGAGAAAGACTGGTTGGCTCAGAATTAGGATATCAGGATAATGTGTCCAAGTGGGGCGACATGTCTACTGGTGGACTGTTGTTTCAATGAGGTAAGCATTGTAAAAATCCAACTAAGCTGCATGTTGGTCAAGTACAAAACAGGTATCATTATCATCTCACCGAATGTATCTTGTTGAAAAAATGTAAATTAGAAAGAAAGGTTTAGGTTAGGTTTTATGGTGTTAAACGCCACTTTCAACAATATTTCAGTTATAATGTGATGGTCATGTAAATCCAACTACCATACGATCACGGCCACAACGGAAAGAGAAAGGATACGTATGTAAATGAACATGAGAGACTATCCAACATTACACTTGGGACACAAATTAAAGTAAAGGAACAGCGCTTTTATTGCTGTTCTACATTTCAAAGTCACAGTAGTGTGTTCAACAATGAGAATAACTCATAACCTAAAATGATTGTGAAACACACCCCTTAGCGTGCAGCAGTTAAAAGACAATCTTTACTTCCATCCATAAACGCTACATCTGGAAATGTTTATGGTACTGATGTCATTTGGTGTATAAAATGTTATTAGATTGCTATCATAGGGGAAATGTTTGTAGTTCTGATGTCATTTGGTGTATAAAATGTTATTAAATTGCTATCATAGGGGAAATGTTTGTAGTTCTGATGTCATTTGGTGTATAAAATGTTATCAGATTGCTATCGTAGGGGAAATGTTTATGGTACTGATGTCATTTGGTGTATAAAATGTTATTAGATTGCTATCGTAGGGGAAATGTTTGTGGTACTGATGTCATTTGGTGTATAAAATGTTATTAGATTGCTATCGTAGGAGAAATGTTTGTAGTTCTGATGTCATTTGGTGTATAAAATGTTATTAGATTGCTATCATAGGAGAAAAGTTTGTGGTACTGATGTCATTTGGTGTATAAAATGTTATTAGATTGCCATCATAGGGGAAATGTTTGTGGTACTGATGTCATTTGGTGTATAAAATGTTATTAGATTGCTATCATAGGAGAAATGTTTGTAGTTCTGATGTCATTTGGTGTATAAAATGTTATTAGATTGCTATCGTAGGAGAAATGTTTGTAGTTCTGATGTCATTTGGTGTATAAAATGTTATTAGATTGCCATCGTAGGAGAAATGTTTGTGGTACTGATGTCATTTGGTGTATAAAATGTTATTAGATTGCTATCGTAGGGAAAATGTTTGTGGTACTGATGTCATTTGGTGTATAAAATGTTATTAGATTGCTATCGTAGGGGAAATGTTTGTGGTACTGATGTCATTTGGTGTATAAAATGTTATTAGATTGCTATCGTAGGAGAAATGTTTGTAGTTCTGATGTCATTTGGTGTATAAAATGTTATTAGATTGCTATCATAGGAGAAAAGTTTGTGGTACTGATGTCATTTGGTGTATAAAATGTTATTAGATTGCCATCATAGGGGAAATGTTTGTGGTACTGATGTCATTTGGTGTATAAAATGTTATTAGATTGCTATCATAGGAGAAATGTTTGTAGTTCTGATGTCATTTGGTGTATAAAATGTTATTAGATTGCTATCATAGGAGAAAAGTTTGTGGTACTGATGTCATTTGGTGTATAAAATGTTATTAGATTGCCATCATAGGGGAAATGTTTGTGGTACTGATGTCATTTGGTGTATAAAATGTTATTAGATTGCTATCATAGGAGAAATGTTTGTAGTTCTGATGTCATTTGGTGTATAAAATGTTATTAGATTGCTATCGTAGGAGAAATGTTTGTAGTTCTGATGTCATTTGGTGTATAAAATGTTATTAGATTGCTATCATAGGAGAAAAGTTTGTGGTACTGATGTCATTTGGTGTATAAAATGTTATTAGATTGCCATCATAGGGGAAATGTTTGTGGTACTGATGTCATTTGGTGTATAAAATGTTATTAGATTGCTATCATAGGAGAAATGTTTGTAGTTCTGATGTCATTTGGTGTATAAAATGTTATTAGATTGCTATCGTAGGAGAAATGTTTGTAGTTCTGATGTCATTTGGTGTATAAAATGTTATTAGATTGCCATCGTAGGAGAAATGTTTGTGGTACTGATGTCATTTGGTGTATAAAATGTTATTAGATTGCTATCGTAGGGAAAATGTTTGTGGTACTGATGTCATTTGGTGTATAAAATGTTATTAGATTGCTATCGTAGGGGAAATGTTTGTGGTACTGATGTCATTTGGTGTATAAAATGTTATTAGATTGCTATCGTAGGGAAAATGTTTGTGGTACCGATGTCATTTGGTGTAGAAAATGTTATTAGATTGCTATCATAGGAGAAATGTTTGTGGTACTGATGTCATTTGGTGTATAAAATGTTATTAGATTGCCATCGTAGGAGAAATGTTTGTAGTTCTGATGTCATTTGGTGTATAAAATGTTATTAGATTGCTATCGTAGGGGAAATGTTTGTGGTACTGATGTCATTTGGTGTATAAAATGTTATTAGATTGCTATCGTAGGGGAAATGTTTGTGGTACTGATGTCATTTGGTGTATAAAATGTTATTAGATTGCTATCGTAGGAGAAATGTTTGTAGTTCTGATGTCATTTGGTGTATAAAATGTTATTAGATTGCTATCATAGGAGAAAAGTTTGTGGTACTGATGTCATTTGGTGTATAAAATGTTATTAGATTGCTTTCGTAGGGGAAATGTTTGTGGTACTGATGTCATTTGGTGTATAAAATGTTATTAGATTGCTATCATAGGAGAAATGTTTGTAGCTCTGATGTCATTTGGTGTATAAAATGTTATTAGATTGCTATCGTAGGAGAAATGTTTGTGGTTCTGATGTCATTTGGTGTATAAAATGTTATTAGATTGCTATCATAGGAGAAATGTTTGTAGTTCTGATGTCATTTGGTGTATAAAATGTTATTAGATTGCTATCATAGGAGAAATGTTTGTAGTTCTGATGTCATTTGGTGTATAAAATGTTATTAGATTGCTATCATAGGAGAAATGTTTGTAGTTCTGATGTCATTTGGTGTATAAAATGTTATTAGATTGCTATCATAGGAGAAATGTTTGTGGTACCGATGTCATTTGGTGTATAAAATGTTATTAGATTGCTTTCGTAGGGGAAATTGCTTCGCTGTCACCGTAAAATTGATTCGCTACCTTTTAAATGTCAATGTCTCCCATTTTAAGGCTGATAATATATAATGACAATTAACTCTGGCAATAAAGACTTTTATAATTTTTCTACTATATTCGTCAAATCTGTGAAATAATTTAAAAAAATTTAAAAGAATAAGAGGTTGAAATCAAATATGTTACATACATGTACTACAATAATAATTAAATACAGAATTTTATGCCAGTGTTATCTGACTTGCATCCCATAAATTTCTATTTTCTTTCTATAACAATATTACATCAAAACCTCCTGCAATTATCTAACTGCTTCGTTCAACACTGTTTATGTAACCATGGCAACACACAATTCTAATCAAGCAGATCTGATAGTGAAAATCACATTTAATTGCATTTATATTTTACAAAATCTTCTATGGAAGATGATACATTGTTGATCTAAGTTTAATTGGAGTAATAATTTTTTCTGGATTTTACTTTACACAATGAGTGTGGCAATAATAACCTCTTTGCCACAACATTCTTACGAATGCATGCATCAGGAGACCAGAACAAAAGTCCACTCACTATTTTAGTCAATTTTTTCCACATTATCGGTTATCCATTCTAGTTATCATGACGTTCATTTTAATTCTTAAATAACATACTTATATAAAGTACAGATCAAATTTCTCTTTAATAAACAGCATTGCTAAAAGAAATCTTTTTTTATATTAAAGGTGTATTCAATTCTTTGATTACCCCTTTTGTCTTTTAAGTATTTACAACAAATGATTTTAGACATTTTCATGTCATTGACATAATAAAAACGTAGATCTATATTGAACTTGGTGCTCACAACACGTTTCTGGAATAACAGATTTATAGCTAATAATCAAACGATTGGAAAGACAAATAATGTAAAAGTTTTTGGGAGCAAATATACATGTATACCAAAGGGCCTAAACAGATAGCAAAAATACATGTATACCAAAGGGCCTAAACAGGATAGCAAAAATACATGTATACCAAAGGGCCTAAACAGGATAGCAAAAATACATGTATACCAAAGGGTCTAAACAGGATAGCAAAAATACATGTATACCAAAGGGCCTAAACAGGATAGCAAATATACATGTATACCAAAGGGCCTAAACAGGATAGCAAAAATACATGTATACCAAAGGGCCTAAACAGGATAGCAAATATACATGTATACCAAAGGGCCTAAACAGGATAGCAAAAATACATGTATACCAAAGGGCCTAAACAGGATATCAAAAATACATGTATACCACAGGGTCTAAACAGGATAGCAAATATACATGTATACCAAAGGGCCTAAACAGGATAGCAAAAATACATGTATACCACAGGGCCTAAACAGGATAGCAAATATACATGTATACCAAAGGGCCTAAACAGGATAGCAAAAATACATGTATACCAAAGGGCCTAAACAGGATAGCAAAAATACATGTATACCACAGGGCCTAAACAGGATAGCAAATATACATGTATACCACAGGGCCTAAACAGGATAGCAAAAATACATGTATACCACAGGGCCTAAACAGGATAGCAAATATACATGTATACCAAAGGGCCTAAACAGGATAGCAAAAATACATGTATACCACAGGGCCTAAACAGGATAGCAAATATACATGTATACCACAGGGCCTAAACAGGATAGCAAAAATACATGTATACCACAGGGCCTAAACAGGATAGCAAATATACATGTATACCAAAGGGCCTAAACAGGATAGCAAAAATACATGTATACCACAGGGCCTAAACAGGATAGCAAAAATACATGTATACCACAGGGCCTAAACAGGATAGCAAAAATACATGTATACCAAAGGGCCTAAACAGGATAGCAAAAATACATGTATACCACAGGGCCTAAACAGGATAGCAAAAATACATGTATACCAAAGGGCCTAAACAGGATAGCAAAAATGCATGTATACCACAGGGCCTAAACAGGATAGCAAAAATACATGTATACCACAGGGCCTAAACAGGATAGCAAAAATACATGTATACCAAAGGGTCTAAACAGGATAGCAAAAATACATGTATACCAAAGGGCCTAAACAGGATAGCAAAAATACATGTATACCAAAGGGCCTAAACAGGATAGCAAAAATACATGTATACCAAAGGGTCTAAACAGGATAGCAAAAATACATGTATACCAAAGGGCCTAAACAGGATAGCAAAAATACATGTATACCAAAGGGCCTAAACAGGATAGCAAAAATACATGTATACCAAAGGGCCTAAACAGGATAGCAAAAATACATGTATACCAAAGGGCCTAAACAGGATAGCAAAAATACATGTATACCAAAGGGCCTAAACAGATAGCAAAATACATGTATACCAAAGGGCCTAAACAGGATAGCAAAAATACATGTATACCAAAGGGCCTAAACAGGATAGCAAAAATACATGTATACCAAAGGGCCTAAACAGGATAGCAAAAATACATGTATACCAAAGGGCCTAAACAGGATAGCAAAAATACATGTATACCACAGGGCCTAAACAGGATAGCAAAAATACATGTATACCAAAGGGCCTAAACAGGATAGCAAATATACATGTATACCAAAGGGCCTAAACAGGATAGCAAAAATACATGTATACCAAAGGGCCTAAACAGGATAGCAAAAATACATGTATACCAAAGGGCCTAAACAGGATAGCAAAAATACATGTATACCAAAGGGCCTAAACAGGATAGCAAAAATACATGTATACCAAAGGGCCTAAACAGGATAGCAAAAATACATGTATACCACAGGGCCTAAACAGGATAGCAAAAATACATGTATACCAAAGGGCCTAAACAGGATAGCAAAATTACATGTATACCAAAGGGCCTAAACAGATAGCAAAAATACATGTATACCAAAGGGCCTAAACAGGATAGCAAAAATACATGCATACCACAAGGCCTAAACAGGATAGCAAAAATACGTGTATACCAAAGGGCCTAACAGGATAGCAAAAATCGGCTACAGTTACCTATATATGAGGAAGGAGAACCTTAGTTGTATCAATTAATTCCCCACTTTGTAATCTTTCTTTATCAAGAGTTGCTTCCCCTTTCAGCAGATTTTCCACCCGTAGTACACCAATTTGCATTCAAAATAAACATAAAATTCAGTGACTTCCACCTACATTCCTCAACATCTACACAATAGGCCATCCATTGAGAAGTGTAATTCTTCATATAAATTATGAGAATTAACTACAACAGATAATTCTGTATGCTTTTTTTCCATAAATTTAATGAACATGATATTTTTCACTTCACTCGTAAATTTATTATATATGAAATATTAATGGTGTTCATAATTACATGTATTAGAGATGCCGACTTATCGTTATTTCGGCCGCCATTTTGTTTTCCGGTAGCTGTTGATACATGAAAATGCAATTTTTTATGTCAGATTTTTACAGATAATACTATATAAAGATATAATTTTGTTACATTAATTAATTATCTAAACATTGTTTGAAATCTTTAAAAATTTTGTTTCTTTTAATATGGAATCGTTTAAATATAACGTGTTCGAATCGAAATCGCTGTTTTCGGAATTTTACCATTCGCGGCACGGTTTTTTCACCAGGGTCCCCCATTTCAATGCCTTGCCCGGCATGTTCCTGACGTTATATAGTTCTATAATTATTATCCAATTAAAGCAGAGATTCGTAGCTTGCGCATGGTCACAGTCGCTTCCGATTTCCTGATCATGCTAAACGGAAAATGGTCGTCTCAAAAGTTCCAAGATGAACAAATCAATGAAAAATTTGGAGTAGCGTTCTCCGATGGCGATATTTGTATTTTCTGTTACAATATCAACGTAGAAAGCATACCATCTCAACCATATTAGATCGCGAACACAGATGATTTTTAGTATTTAAAACGCCCCTAAACATGTCTGAAGGAGAACGTCGTACATCGTTGGAAGTGGAAAGTAAATAGTAACGTCAACGACGCTGGTTGTAACACAGGTGTTATCGTAGGTATGTATAAACCTTCTTCTCAATGTTTTAAACGTACGATTTATTTTTTGCATTGCTTCTTTTCAAGTAGTTTATGAAAAACTTCTTGTCAATTTATAATACTAACAACTTGCGTTCAAAACAAAAGTAAACAAACCGAAAAGGGGGGGGGGGGGGGTGTAAACAGAGATGAAAGTTTTCCTCTAATCCGCTGATTTCCTCTTTTTTTTTAAGGAAAATATTTGGAAATAAAATGTTTCTAGCTTGGTCCAAACAACTAGAAAACGAGGGTATGGGCTCTAGAATAGGAGTTTCCTCTTTTTTCAGCAGACAATCACTTTCTTCTATACTATAGTCTGTGCACAAAATATTTGGTTTTTTTTTATACTAGACTATAGTCTTCACTCTTCAGAAAGTTAATTCTATTCTTATTTTTGTCATGGTGCTACATTTTTATTTGTATTTGCCAGCTTCCATGGATACTCGACCATGATTGAATATTTACATACTAAATTCAAATAAAAGTAAACAAAATATTATAACTTATTGCATACATATGTATTTATAGACCAATGAAAAAAAAATACCAGTGTTTCTGCTAATATTCTCGAAAAGGGGAAGGTAGTATAAGTAGACAAAACATATATTTTTACCTAGGTTATACAGAACAAGGATCTGACTTTAACTTTGTCCAAAAATGTCAATAAAAACTGGGGTCAATACCAAAAATTTGAAACTCTGGTAATTTTTTTTGTCTAAATACATTGTGAATTTATATTTATTATAATAGTAGTTATGAAAGGATAATAAGTACAATGTAGACTAGTTAGAACTGTTTCTTTGTGGTCCCTTCCAGCTTCTGTTGTTTTTTTCCAGTTTACCTGACATTATGCTTTGCTGGTCAAAGACATGTGTGTGATCCAAGCTGGCCTTGGGATATTACCTGAACTTAGGACTGCAGGATAATATACAGCTGATCATGAGTTCATAATTTATATCATAATGAAATATTTAGTTTTACATGTAGCTGGATTTATTCAGACCACAATACATGTGACAATAGATGATGTATTTCAAAAATGCACCAGATATTTCCTGAATAATAAATGAATGAACTTAATATTTTGGTTGTTTTCATTGAACATGTTTTAAGAAGCAAATTAGAATAGTAATGGGCAAGACTGAAACTTTGACACGGAGAGTAGGGTTAGGGGGTGGGTTATGGTGTTTAATGCCACTTTCAACAATATTTCAGTTATATCGTGATGGTCAGTTTTATTGGTGCAGTACACTGGAGAAAATCACTGATCTGTTGCAAGTCACTGACAAATTTTATCACACAATATTGTGTTATCAAGTACACCTTAAGTTACCATGAGCGGGATTCGAACGACATGGAGAGTAAGATTGAAACAAATTTACTTGCTCAAATTGTAATAAAGGGAAACCTGAATATAAACAACATAACTTTATTTTAAATAAAGTTCCAGGTTCCAGATGTAGCCTTTTGTAGGAAATGTGTAAACCGTGCAAATAATATCCATCTATTTTAAACACAAGCTGATCTTAAGGAAGTTCAGTTTAGAGGTGTTTCACTATCATGCTTGTTGGGTGGTTGATGCATATACCATCACTTTCAGCAATTGTACAGCTACATTATGATTGCAAGACATTGAGGTAGGAAAACAAAAACACCTACATGTATATCAAGCCGACCAGTTAAATTTTCGGCAAGGGGTAGGTGTCTGGAATCTTCACCCCTTGGGGGGATTACATATTGGTGGTATATATGAAATGAAAAGTATTTAGTTTAAGTTATTAGTTACTTGAGGTTATAGATTTTTAAAATATCTTTAATTTGGTACCTTGATGATCAAATTCTGACTAGAAACGATGGAGTAATCTTAAAAAACGTAAATTTACGCAACAAATTTTAAAGCAATGGCAGCCATTTTGTTTTCAAAATGGCCACCATTATGACAATTATTCCGTAATAAAATGCTAAAGCAAATAAGAGGTCATTGGTACAAACCTACATATCCATTTTTTTTCAGTGATATTAATTATATTGATAAAAAAATTGATCAAATTATCTTGGAACAGGTTCCCTGTCTGAGGAATTTTATGAAAAAATGGCAGCCATTTTGAACAAAATGGCCGCCATTTCTTGTGTCGACAAAAAAACATTACGTCCAACAGAATGTGCACAACACTGTGGTATTGTCTTCAAAATTTTGTACGGATATCATTTTTAGTTTAGGAAATATGAAGCTTTTTGTGTCATTTTTCCATATAACTGCTGTGAAACGGTGCCATTCTCAAATAATGTTGAACACTAATTGCACACCCACCTTTATGGATTCATAATTCCACAAAAAGATGTAAAAGGTGATTCATATGTTATAATTGCACTCAACACAAGTATTTCTACACACAATTTCTTCTATTATGATGTCAGATAAGTTATTTTCTGACAAAATTATGGCAATGTGAGCCATAATGGACCTTTCGGTCAAAGATCAAAAGTGGCTCCGACACATTTTGGACAGTAAAACAAATGGCGAATATTACTTCAAACATGTTCAGTTTCATTTTTCTGACAGAACAACTTATAATCTATGGAAAAAAACAAAAGTAGAGACATTATCTGCTGTTTGCACAAAATATCAGAACTCTAAAACAGTCATTAAAACCATTATTGATGGCGGCCATCTTGGGAAAATTATTGACCAAAAATAGGCAATTTCAAATGCTCATAACTTTTGAACCCTTCATCCGATTTTCACAAATGAAGGCTCAAAAGTCTTCTTAGATTGAGCTCTATCTAATGGTTAAAAAACAGCAAGCATCCCCTGTAATTGATTTTTGACTGGCATCTCTACATGTATTGAAGGAACATAATTATCTTATATTATTGATATAATTGTTATATATATACAATACTTGTGCACTGTCGAAGCATATAGGTAATATGTGTATGAGGCTTAGAAACGGGGGAAAGGCAAGGCTTTGCCGAGTCTTTTCCAGCGTTTCACGCCGAATACACATATTTACCTATATGCTTCGACAGTGCACATGTATTGTATTTATCCTGCAATTTTAAATCGTAAATAAACGTTTACTGGAAGATGATAAAAGTATTTGAAATAATTTTGTGTATGTATTTGAAAACAATATCCCCCGATGTGCCCCGTTTTACATTTGTATGTTCTATTTATAACTAACCAATATCAAAAAAATTATTGGGCAGGCTATATTGGTCGGTAAATGCTGTCATTGCAGGATAAATACTGAACATATGCCTTGTACATGTAAAAGGAGAGCTTGTATAGGCATAGCCTGTTGCTCAATCCTATTCATTTAGTTGTGAATAAAATATGTTTAAAACAAAACATGATATGAAATTCCCATTTTCATTTGGAATTTTTGATAGTTCCAATGAAATCAATGGAGACATTTTAAATGAAGGGAGATAACTCATATATATTTGAGAATCAATGAAGGAATTATACCCACATAAATTCAATGAAAGGCTACCTGTAACTATTAAAATCATCAGTACAGTTAAGCTGTCACAAGTTGTGGTAATGTTGAATCTGTCTCAATAATTGATACTAGAATTACATTCATATTTTTCTTCCATTATTAGCTTAAGAAAATTTGTTTTCTAAAACAATCTAAATCATTTGTATATTTATTTTGAACTATGAGAATAAAATCTGCACATGTGTAAAAGATATACCTGTTAGTAAATGATTGACCAATATTTTTGGCTGTAAAATTCACTAAACTGTTAACTTGGGAGTGAAATAACCACCAAAATGTCTTATAAACACATCTAATATAACAGAAATTCTGACTTACAAAAAACATGCTTAAGAAAAATTTCATGGTTTCATGGTGCACAGTATACATTTAATACACATGTGAAGAAGATACCAGTTTGTAAAAAATTGATCAATATTTTTTGCATGTGAAATTCCAAAAATTTAGGAGTAAAATAACCACTGAAACATGAATTTTGAATATTTCAAATTTAACGGAAGTTCCGGCTTACAAAAATATTTCTCTTCTGAATTATAAACCTGATATGGGTTTTTTCTTTATGAACTGTCTATAAACTTCCGGTTTGGAAAATCATGACCCATGAAAAGTCAAAACTTAAAAGAACATTAATTTAAAAAAAAAAATCAATAATCAACAAGGACCAAAAGTATTTACTGGTATGCTGAGCATCTGTATAGTCCATGAGATGACTAAATTACTAAAATTAGGTCTAATTCTTATACAAATATTTCAAAGTTAGAAATTTCCAAAGAAATTTTCCCAATTCCTGCATTAATTTACTATCTACATATATCATGTTGGCCACACATCAGTCTGACATCAATATACCTATACTTAACAAGCATAATTTACCATTCAAATGTCCTCTTAATTATTGCCTACTGATCACTGATCACCATTGGTGTGGATTCAAAATTATAATTAATTAATTATATTAATCTTCCAAGTTCTGAAGTATTTTCTAAGATAAACATTACAAACTACCGTAATTCATTTTTAATTGGATTTTTATTCCTGATCGGAAATCAATTCAATTCAGTTGAGATTGAGTAGTCTGTTTGTACATTAGTTATAAACCTAACCAATCTGTCTCCATATTAATTGTCATAGTAGGGTTGGGTAGGGTTATGGTGTTTAACGTCACTTTCAATTATATCATGGCAGTCAGTTTTATTGGTGGAGAAAACCGGAGTACCCGGAGAAAACCACCAACCTGTTGCAAGTCACTTACAAACTTTATCACATATTGTTGTATCAAGTACACCTTGCCTTGAATGGGGTTCGAACTCTCAACTTTAGTGGTGATAGGCACTGATTGCACAGGTGGTTGTAAATCCTACAGGACGAAAACAAAATGCCACAGGCAGCAGTCAAACTAAGTGTGATATATTGGTTTTGATATTTTATTTTGATAGCTAAACTTAACAGATTATTCTTATCTGTTGTAATTATTAAACATAATTAACATGAATATTTTGGGGTTATAACTTTCTCAGGTTTGGGATGTGTATCTAATTACTTCTAGATGTTATCTAGATAAATCTTTGGTTAAATACAACTTTCACATGATAAGATTATTGGTATATATGACTTTATCTGATCTATGTATTTTTAAGTGACATCTTTATGTTTATATAACAGTGCCATGTAAACATTTTGACATCTGTGAAATAGAATACATGTTTGATGGGAGAAGTCTAAGAGTAGAAAGAGTGTGTGAATGTAACTTGTGAGAGAGACATGTTTTCACCATCATCACTGTAACATCTATTAAAATAATTTGGATAATAAAATTTTAGAACTTTACATATATTGGATTTATGAAGTAAAATCCTCTGGTATAAGTAAGATCATTATATAAGGGTCTTGTACATTAATTATGTCAATTCATTAATACAGGTACCATGAAGATTTTTCTTATTTTTTCTGTTTAATTATGTTGTTTGAAACTATAAACACCCATCAGAATTTTTTTTCAATTTTGAGATATTCTAAATGTATTTCTGCATTTTATTTACTTTTTTTCTCTGTATTTTATTTACTTCACTTAATGGAAAAATTTCTATTACTGAACATGTTGACAAGACTGATTTAGTGAATAAGTAACAATTATTCAATAAATTTATGTAATATTACAAATAAACTGGAATACCCGGAGAAAAAACCATCGACCTGCAACAAGTCACTGACAAACTTTATCACATAATGCTGTATCGAGTACAGCCCACTTAAGCGGGATTCGAACTCACAACTTTAGTGATAGGCACTGAGTGCATAGGTAGTTGTAAATCCAACTACCCCAAGAAGAAGGTATGATAATAGCACACTCTGATCCCTTAAACTATCAGATCATAATGAACAATACAATCCATGACATGATTAAAAGAAAGAGATTTGTCAAAGAAACTAGAGGCTCATTCTGCTTTGAGGAAACTTAATACAGAACCTTCCATATGTACTTCCCACCAAGTTTCGGTTCATTTGGCTAAGCATTTACAGAGAAGAAGATTTTTAGAAATCGACCAATCAGAAAAAAGAATGGCCTGTGGTGGCCATGTCTATTAACAGATGGGAACTAAATGCATAATCTTTATAGATGACCTTCCAAGGATGCTTCCTACCAAGTTTTGATTCATTTGGCAAAGCGGTTTCAGAGAAGATTTTTTAGAAATCAACCAATCAGAAACAAGAATTGCCTGTGGTGGTCATGTTTGTTAATGGATGGGAATTAATTAGCAATCTTTATAGAAGACCTTCCAAGGATGCTTCCTACCAAGTTTCGATTCATTTGGCCGAGCGGTTTCAGAAGAGACAATTTTTTTAGAAATCAACCAATGAGAAACAAGAATTGCCTGTGGCGGCCAAGTTTGTTAACGGATCGAAAATAAATGAGCATTCTTTATAGAAGACCTTCCAAGGATGTTTCCTACCTAATTTCGATTCATTTGGCCAGGTGGTTACAGAGGAGAAGATTCTTTAGAAATCAACCAATCAGAAACAAGAATTGCCTGTGGTGGCCATGTTTGTTAACGGATCGGGACGAAATGAGCAATATTTATAGAAGACCTGCCATAGATGCTTCCTACCAAGCTTCGGTTCATTTGGCAAAGCGGTTTCAGAGGAGAAGATTTTTTTAAAGCGGCCAATTGAAAACAAGAATTGCCTGTGGTGGCCATGTTTGTTAACGGATCGGAACAAAATGAGCAATCTTTATAGATGACCTTTCAAGGATGCTTCCTACCAAGTTTTGATTCATTTGACAATTTAGAGGAGAAGATTTTTTTAGAAATCAACCAATCAGAAACAAGAATTGTCTGTGGCGCCATGTTTGTTAACGGATCAGAACTAAATGAGCAATCTTTATAGAGAACCTTCCAAGGATGCTTCCTACCAAGTTTCGATTCATTTGGCCAAGCGGTTTCAGAGAAGAAGATTTTAAAAAATCGGCCAATCAGAAACAAGAATTGCCTATGGCGGCCATGTTTGTTAATGGATCAGGACAAAAAGAGCAATATTCAGAGAGAACCTTCCATAGATGCTTCCTACCAAGTTTCACTTCATTTGGCTGAGTGAGGGGTTTCAGAGGAGAAGATTAAAATGTGAAAAGTTAACGGACGACAGACGACATACGACGGATGCCAAGTGATGGCAAAAGCTCACATTGCCTTTGGCAAGGTGAGCTAACAGAACAATGTCATCAACATCTCACAGTTCTGTATGGAGTATAGAGTTGTACAGTTGATTCAACATATTATCATTTGTAAATGGCAGAGTCAATTAACATTTAGAACTAGCTCTTCAAAACCCTGTCTTTTGCATGCTGGCTGTATATAGAAGCTAAGTGCAATTAAAAACTACAACAAACAAACAAAAAATGAAAACTATTTCCTAAATTTGTATGTAAGCAAATATTTTGTGTAATTATATCCAGTTATAACTTATTTAACAGGGATGATTCTGGTTATAAAATAAAATAACTGAAAATCAATGAAAAATAGCTGAAACCATCTACACTCCCTTTCAAAATGGTCATTTTTTTTTACCTGTTCTGTCCAGCAACTTTTGGAAAACAATTTCAGAGGAAAATAGCTGAAATCAATTAAATAACTGAAAAAAAATTACCACTGATTTAACAGCTTGAACTATGATATACGTTTTTTGCCTTCAAAGACAGGCAAAAAAGCTCAAATTAACTATTAAAATTAGATCACTTCACTTGCTCCCCTCTTTTTTTTTTCTTGGCAGATTTAACAGCATCACATTAAAGTTCAGGTCAGAGGTCAAAATTACTCATCCAATCAAAATTGTGCTCCTCAAATTTTCACTGTGAGGTACACAGAGGTATATATAGTCAATGGAAAACTTTACCAAAATACAGAAAAGAGAAAGAAATCAAAATGGCATGTAAAATAAAATGAAGAGCAAATATGGATCAGACTGGGTTTTTGTCCCTTCATCTCGAATTAAACACCAATCAATCAATCAATCGAATTAAGGTAGAATTCTTCATTCCTATATTGGTAGCTATTTTATTTTCCCTCATCAACCAAACCTCGGTCAAAAAACGACCACTGATTGGATATAAAGAAACCCCAGAAATATTGTCATCTGTCAAGATAAGATTGTAACCTTATGCAAATTTTGACCTCTGATGTGAACTGTAATGCAATGTTGTTAGATCTCCCACACACAACAATGAAAAGGGGGAGGAGCAAGATCAGATTGATATAAGCTGACATTATGGTGCAGAGTTGAGTTTTAAGGACTTACTTTTTGTGCAGTTCTGTTCCATACTGTGACTTCATGTCCTGATCGGAGGAGATTCATCACCATGCCTTGTCCCATGATGCCCAACCCTAGAAATCCAATCCTGAGGGGTGTGGGTATGATGGATTTGCTTGGTGGTCTTAGTACTGCTTCCTCTATCTGTGTAGATGTAGAAGATCTATTGTGGAATGAGGAATTAGATTTAACGGGAGATTCTCGTGGAGGAGACAGAGGTAAATTATCTTCATTCATTGGTAGATCCTAAAATAACAAAAGATTCAGATAAAGAATAGGAAATAAAAGTTAATTAACCAGTGATTGATATGCGACAGTAACAAAATGTATTAAAGTTTGTGGAAGCTTGGCTAAAAATACTACAGGCCAGTTTTTCATGCAGTTTTGGTTCAATTAAGTATGCAATTTCTGAGAAAAGTTTTTTTTATTTACATTTTCATAGGGTTTTATGCTGCACAATGTTTAGTCATGGTAGCCATCTTGGATTTCCAATCGACACAAAAAAAAACATTTTGTAGAGGACTCTCCAATGAACATTTCAGTCAAGCTTGCTTTCAAATGGTTAGGTAGTATCAGAGAACAATGTTTTCTCCATTGTGTCCTTACTTATAAACTTGTACTGCAGTGTCAACAATCTTGTATTTCCATTTGTAAAATAAAGCAGTAATTTTGCACAGTCATGCTAGGAACAATACTATTGTGTAATAATTGTAAGGGAGGTAATATCTATGAAATACATTCACAGGTCAAAAGTCTATCAACACTATCATATTTCCCTTTATAATAAATTTCATATAAAACTACTTAATTTCCCCAAAAATATCCTGAATTCAATTCTTATCAGATTTCCTTGAATTTTTCACCTTTAAAAGTAGAATTAATAAGAGTTTATTGTAAAATGTTCTTCGAATTTTTTCAAACAATTTACAGAATTTATTATTTAAATACCCATGTTAATTCTTGACGTCACAATTTCCTATGATTATATACTAATACATATAGTTACATTTGGTGAACAACTTTGTGTTTAAATCTGACGTCACAATTTCCTATGATTATATACTAATACATGTAGTTATATTTGGTGAACAACTTTGTGTTTAAATCTGACGTCACAATTTCCTATGATTATATACTAATACATGTAGTTATATTTGGTGAACAATTTTGTGTTTAAATCTGAGGTCACAATTTCCTATGATTATATACTAATACATATAGTTACATTTGGTGAACAACTTTGTGTTTAAATCTGACGTCACAATTTCCTATGATTATATACTAATACATGTAGTTATATTTGGTGAACAACTTTGTGTTTAAATCTGACG
The DNA here is from genome assembly GCA_963383655.1 of Bathymodiolus septemdierum. NCBI lineage: Eukaryota > Metazoa > Mollusca > Bivalvia > Mytilida > Modiolidae > Bathymodiolus > Bathymodiolus septemdierum. The sequence goes on from OY726524.1 coordinate 5,684,100, forward strand.
TCACAATTTCCTATGATTATATACTAATACATGTAGTTATATTTGGTGAACAACTTTGTGTTTAAATCTGACCTCACAATTTCCTATGATTATATACTAATACATGTAGTTATATTTGGTGAACAACTTTGTGTTTAAATCTGACCTCACAATTTCCTATGATTATATACTAATACATGTAGTTATATTTGGTGAACAATTTTGTGTTTAAATCTGACGTCACAATTTCCTATGATTATATACTAATACATGTAGTTATATTTGGTGAACAACTTTGTGTTTAAATCTGAGGTCACAATTTCCTATGATTATATACTAATACATGTAGTTATATTTGGTGAACAACTTTGTGTTTAAATCTGAAGTCACAATTTCCTATGATTATATACTAATACATGTAGTTATATTTGGTGAACAATTTTGTGCTTAAATCTGAGGTCACAATTTCCTATGATTATATACTAATACATGTAGTTATATTTGGTGAACAACTTTGTGTTTAAATCTGACGTCACAATTTCCTATGATTATATACTAATACATGTAGTTATATTTGGTGAACAACTTTGTGTTTAAATCTGACGTCACAATTTCCTATGATTATATACTAATACATGTAGTTATATTTGGTGAACAATTTTGTGTTTAAATCTGACGTCACAATTTCCTATGATTATATACTAATACATGTAGTTATATTTGGTGAACAAAACTACATTTATTTCTACTTTTCATACTGAATATTTCATGAAAATTGAGTGAGAAATGACTTGTCAAGGATTTTTTTTTTTTAAGTTTTAGATGAAATATACAGGGATATATTTCTGTGAGTAAAGATCTTTAACTCATTACTATACTTGTACTGATATTATATAAAAATTACTTTACATGGAACCATTAATTATATTACATTCAACAGCTTCTGTCTATTCAAACATGAAATGTAACCATTTTGGGCTTTTGAAGACCTTTTTTATCTTGGGCAAAGGTTGGATCTGTTGAATATAATTTTCAAAAATAGATCAACCGAAACTACTACATCTAGTTGTGTTTAAATGAGCCAAGTGGACTCAGAATTGTTTTTTCAATCATTTTAGTCAAAATAATCTAATTTGACAACTCTTCAAAAAATTGACAAAATTACAAATTTCACAGAAAAATCCAGAATATATATAGTTTAACATCTCATTATCATATAGTTACAATCCAGCATGAAATGTAGAATTTTCGACCATTTAAAGGAAACACCAGTCATCTTTCGATAAACTGCCCAAGGTAGGGAGTCCAGGAAAAAAAAGATCACTTTACTTATTATCATTCCAACTTAAAGAACTAATTTTTCTGAACAAAACAAAAAAAAACAGAATGAAAATTCATTGAGAAATAAAAAAGTTATGTCATTTTAAAGTTGGCGATTTTAACCGCTTTTTATGAAATTTTAAAAATCATTAGCCTGAGAGGGTTGATGTAGTACCTTTAGGGGGTTAAAAAATAATTTACATTAAAAAAAAATAAAAAAATAACAAATTTCTTGAAGATCTATAAAGATACTACCAAAGAAATATAATATACAGTCTTCAAATCATTTATTTAAAAATGCAGAGATGCAAAATGTTGGGAAAAATATCTGGACTTGGTCATTTTTGTGATGGCACCGTATCATTTAGTTAGAAAAAGCTACTTTCAGCAATTTTTAAACTGTTTTTATACAAAAAGTATTTGTTTAAAAGCCCAAACTTTCTGAAACCAGTAAATATGAGCATAATCCTTGACATTAGTAAAAAAAAGTTCAATCTATACCACAATTGGAAATCCAATATGGCTGCCACAATATGGCCGACCAAGTCAATTTTACTAGTATCAAAATGGCATTTTTCTCTGTGTTTGAACTTAATTTCTTCAAAAACTATCCACTCAAACTCCATGAAATTTGGTAATCTTTCAAAATGGACAGAAGATTGTAGAATAGTAAAAAAGAAATAGCAGTACCATAATGTAATTTCCAATATGGCTGCCACAAAATGGCCGACCAATGCAATTTTACAAATCGTAAAATTGTATTTTTCTCCAGGTTTGAAGTTAATTTTTTTACAAAAACTACCAAATCTAACCCCATGAAATTTTGTGATCTATAAATATGAGAAAATGTCAGAAGATTAATCAAAAGAGGCATGGCAATACTACAATACCATTTCCAATATGGCCACCACAATATGGCCGACAACAGTAATTTTCGACAAATACCAATTTTCGTCATATTTAAAATGAATTTACTCGAAAACATAAAATCAGCATATAATCAAAAAGTAAAAAGCAGTACCAAAATGCTCTTTCTAATATAGCTGCCACAATATGGTCAATGTGCTCTTTCCAATATGGCCAATAACAGGAATTTACACATAACAAACTGCAATTTTATATTTTGGTCTATCAAAAAAATCCTGCTACATGTAGTTTAAACCCAAAAATATGCACATAGTTGATAGATTAACCTTATGACAGCAATACCACATGGTCATCATATACATGTTCAATGGCCAGCTCCAATATATATGCCACCATATTTTCCTAGTGTTGGGTCAATGCCAGGGATAACCACTATTTACTGCACTTCTATAGATACATGCGCATGTATCATTATACAACAACAATAGACATCCTTGTGGAAGACTACGTTTCTGTTATATTGAGCATACAGCTGTACATTAACTTGAGTATTTGAATTCGGTCCTTAAATTATTTTATCAAGATTCCAACTAAACATGCTGAAGTATTATAAGTGTGTTTTCAAGTACATGAAGTACTGTAAAAGTATTATTTTTCACGGTGTACTAATTTTTGCTATTTTCACTGTCTTCACAAAATCGCAAAAAATAATAACCCTCAAAATAAACAAAAGTACTATAATCTTTTAGGAAATATTAATGAGAAATGCAAAAACTGTGAAAATTGGATGCAGCGAAAAATAATACTTTTACAGTATTATTACAGCTTTTGCAAATTATAGGCAATAATTTCATATAAGGTTGGAAAATTATTCATGAAAATATACTTCAAATTATGGATAGATATAAAATTCAAAAATTAATGTGTCCATTTATTATTGTGATTCCTTGACAACCGCCCAAAAATTCAAGTTAAATTATTGCGATTACAGTCAATGCTGTAACAAAAGGTTACCAAGAAAAAATTAATTGCGAGTTTTTATTAATGTGAAGCATTATTGGCATTAATAAAAACATCGCAATAATTTCTGGATTTACAGTATATGCACAAAAAAATTACCTCTGCCTGAAAAAATGCACACACAGCCACCCTCCTGGTTGGTCCCTTATACATGTATATGTAGTAAAGCAACTTGTTTTTTGGAAAGAATTCTAAGTTCACTAGAAAAATGCTGTCAATAAAAAAAAATCCACAAGAGTCAGGATTTGTACTGGGGTTAATGTAGCTGCAATAATGTAGCTTCTGTGACAAACTTGTGTCTCGGCAGAGCTACAACGCTGTCCCATTCGTCACAATGGAACAAAAAAAAAGTTGCAGTTGAAACATAAAAATTCACTATTTACGCTTCAAACATTTCATTATAACTATTACTGATGATCCCAGTCCTTGTTAAATGGGTTTGGCTGAGAAATATATGCTTTTCAAAGTTAGCAACAACCTTGTTCAAATTTATCGATCGTTTTCCATAACCGGAAACTACGGAAGGCGGAGCTTTTCTAAATATGGTATTTCTTACTACAAGCTGATGTAACATTCCAATCGTAACTACTCGGCCATTCTCGCTACCCTGTTATTTGCAGGGTAGCGAGAATGGCCGAGTAGTTACGATTGGTAAACATTCACGCCTAAATCGCCAAATATGGTATCGACATCCAAATAGTGAGGCCGGAAATGACGAAATTCAAAATGTAAACATGGATTTTTATTTTGTGGGAATTACATTCTAAAATACTGGTAGGTGATAAAAACTTGTTATAATAATGGACAAAAGGAAAGGTTATGTCTTATTATTGATAAATGCAGGCGTCAGAAGCTCTGTAAGCGAGCGCAAAAAATCTCGGCGGCTGCTCCATTACGTGTAATGGCATCCCGTTATAACCCTTGCGAGTAAGCGAGCATTTAGGGTTTTATTATTAGAACTAGGGTTAATTGGTTTAATAGCAGAAACTTTTTTCACAGTTTAACTTTGGTACTCTCTTTTCCCACTATATTTTCTTTAAATAAATTACTGTGTACTGCTCAATTTGTAGTCAATCACTTCAAATGTATTTTACATGCAAAAACAAAGAAACAATTATCTTTTTCGACAGGGGGTGCTCCAGTTTTATTTGTCGCTGTAACAGAAACGTACAAAAAGTATTTGGTCACTGTAATTTTTCACTATATATTTCATAACCACATTTAAAAAAAGATTATCCAATTTCAGTAAAATTTTTACTATTTAATACTGAATATTACACAATTTTATTGTTTATAAAATAGTTCTCTGGTTTGCTGTTTTAAACACTTGACAGTTAAAACAGAAAGTAAAAATTTGATGTCACAATTTTACTTACAAAAATCGACAAGGAATTTTGACACAAAAAATTAAACTTTCTGTTTGTTGCTTGTTGCGGTCGGTACAAAGAACGACTTGAAAAGCTTAAATTTAAAGAAATATTCGTTTTGAAACAAAATAATTGCTGTATAATTCGTTTTCAATTGAGAGAAAACATAAGTAACGTTCGCTGGTCGGAAAAACGTAGGAGTATCATTACAACGTCGCGGGTTCAACTGAAGTCAAGACGGCGGCAAAACAGTGAGGAGATCCCCATCAAAATTACGAAAAACACACCTGAGCTGGAAATTTTATCACTTAAAACTCTTAAATAATCATAAAATTTAATATTTCCGGTTTCCGTCCATATAACTTTCTTCCTTAATACTTACTTGTGTCAAAAACTGTAGATCTCAGAATATTTTATATTGAAAATTGCGGCGTCATCTTTCTCGACCTTCACATGAAAATTACATCAATAGAAATTGGGGATTCCCATCTTTTCATTGGTTGTTATTTTTATTCTGTAAAACGATTGGCTCAACTGTGCAAAATCATCCGAAAACAGAATGTTGTTGAAAAACCGGTGCCACGATCGATTTTATAGTTCCTGACATTACGATATACCAACTTCGACTTCAAATATTTCTGTCGATACCTAATATATTTTTTTAATGAAAAGACTGTTAAAAGCAGAATAAATTTCTGATTAGGCCTATATAATTTTATTTGATCAGTTACATTTAGATTTATAAATACGGACATTTGAACTTCACCATTATAGTTCACTGTAACTGCGTTTCCAATGGTAAAAACGTTATCGCTGGAGTCCCTACCCAAGATCAGTTTTGTTTAAGTTCTGGTTAAGTGGTTTCAGAAGAGAAGATTAAAATGTGAAAAGCTCAACAAGTAAATGACCACATATAATAATCATCAATGGTATGTTCTTACAAAATATTGTACACAATTAACTTCCATAGATTTCTTCATATTTCAAAGCTAAAACCATAGCGAATAGACGTAAGTAAAAACAGTTTTTTTATTTACTTCTTTTTGTGATGATGATTTTTGATATTTAAACAAACAACTAACAAAGACGTCATAAATATGATTCTTTCCTGGTTTGATCCGTAGAATATGAAAACTATTTAAAGATGAAAAAAAATATATTAATATCCTACACTGTTCATTTTGTTTATTGATTTTTACCTTTACTGATTTAGTGGAAGTCTTTGATTTTATTTTAGAATTCAATCTGCCTTCAGCAAATAATCTTTGTTTCTTGGCTTTTAATTCATCTTCACTATAAGAAGACATTCTTTTCTTTAATGGCAAACCACCGGTACCCTGAAAAAACAATATAATCAAGTTACATTTTATTGTGTCTGTAGCAATAAATTATCAATATTCCTGATTGATCATAGAGTTATTGGTGCAATAATTCCTACAATGTACACCGACTAAGAGACCATCACTACCCAATCTCTCCAGTGATTGATGATAGAGCTCTTGGTGCAATAATTCCTACAATGTACACCGACTAAGAGACCATCACTACCCAATCTCTCCAGTGATTGATGATAGAGCTCTTGGTGCAATAATTCCTACAATGGACACTGACTAGAGACCATTACTACCCAATCTCTCCAGTGATTGATGATAGAGCTCTTGGTGCAATAATTCCTACAATGTACACTGACTAGAGACCATCACTACCCAATCTCTCCAGTGATTGATCAAAGAGTTATTGGTGCAATAATTCCTACAATGTACACCGACTAAGAGACCATCACTACCCAATCTCTCCAGTGATTGATGATAGAGCTCTTGGTGCAATAATTCCTACAATGGACACTGACTAGAGACCATTACTACCCAATCTCTCCAGTGATTGATGATAGAGCTCTTGGTGCAATAATTCCTACAATGTACACTGACTAGAGACCATCACTACCCAATCTCTCCAGTGATTGATCAAAGAGTTATTGGTGCAATAATTCCTACAATGGACACTGACTAAGAGACCATTACTACCCAATCTCTCCAGTGATTGATCAAAGAGTTATTGGTGCAATAATTCCTACAATGGACACTGACTAGAGACCATTACTACCCAATCTCTCCAGTGATTGATGATAGAGCTCTTGGTGCAATAATTCCTACAATGTACACTGACTAGAGACCATCACTACCCAATCTCTCCAGTGATTGATCATAGAGCTCTTGGTGCAATAATTCCTACAATGTACACCGACTAAGAGACCATCACTACCCAATCTCTCCAGTGATTGATGATAGAGCTCTTGGTGCAATAATTCCTACAATGTACACTGACTAGAGACCATCACTACCCAATCTCTCCAGTGATTGATGATAGAGCTCTTGGTGCAATAATTCCTACAATGTACACCGACTAAGAGACCATCACTACCCAATCTCTCCAGTGATTGATGATAGAGCTCTTGGTGCAATAATTCCTACAATGTACACTGACTAGAGACCATCACTACCCAATCTCTCCAGTGATTGATCAAAGAGTTATTGGTGCAATAATTCCTACAATGTACACCGACTAAGAGACCATCACTACCCAATCTCTCCAGTGATTGATGATAGAGCTCTTGGTGCAATAATTCCTACAATGTACACTGACTAGAGACCATCACTACCCAATCTCTCCAGTGATTGATGATAGAGCTCTTGGTGCAATAATTCCTACAATGTACACTGACTAGAGACCATCACTACCCAATCTCTCCAGTGATTGATCAAAGAGTTATTGGTGCAATAATTCCTACAATGGACACTGACTAGAGACCATTACTACCCAATCTCTCCAGTGATTGATCATAGAGCTCTTGGTGCAATAATTCCTACAATGTACACTGACTAGAGGCCATAGCTACCCAATCTCTCCAGTGATTGATCATAGAGCTCTTAATGCAATAATTCCCACGGTCATGTTTGTTAACGGATCAAAACGGAATGAGCAATTCCCATAGATGCTTCCTACCAAGTTTCGGTCTATTTGGCCAAGCTGTGTCAGAGAAGAAGATTTTTAGAAATTGACCAATCAGAAAAAAGAATTGTCTGTGGTGGCCATGTTTGTTAACAGATTGGGACAAAATGAGCAATCTTTATAAGAGGACTTTCCATAGATGCTTCCTACCAAGTTTCGAATCATTTGGCCATGCGGTTTCAGAGGAGAAGATTTTTACAATTTTAGAAATAGACCAATCAGAAACAAGAATCGCCTGTGGTGGCCATGTTTGTTAATGGATATGGGACAGAATGAGCGATCTTTATAGAGGACCTTCCATAGATGCTTTCTACCAAGCTTCGGTTCATTTGGTCATGTGGTTTCAGAGGAGAAGATTTTTAGAAATAGACCAATCAGAAACAAGAATTGCCTGTGGTGGCCATGTTTGTTAATGGAATTGGAACGAAATGAGTATTCTTTATAGAGGACTGCCCATAGATGCTTCCTACCAAGATTCAGATCATTTGGCCAAGTGGTTTCAGAGGAGAAAAATTCTTTAAATCAGCCAATCAGAAACAAGAATCGCCTGTGGTGCCCATGTTTGTTAATACATCGGGACGGAATGAGCAATCTTTATAGAGGACCTTCCATAGATGCTTCCTACCAAGTTTCAGTTGATATGGTTGAGAGGTTTCAGAGAAGAAGATTAAAATGTGAAAAGTTAACGGACGACAGACGCCAAGTGATGGCAAAAGCTCACATTGCCTTTGGCAAGGTGAGCTAATAATAGGAAATAAAAGTAAACATTTGTTTTAAATACCTCCTCAAAAGTTACCAATATACATTTGTAGTCATTGATTTTCACAACGTACATCAGAAATAATAATATATGACAAGAGACATTTCTGTATATCACATCAATACTACATACAACATATTGATTTGTTCACTGTTCAATGATGATGAAATACTTATTCTAATTATTTAACCTTCTAAAATTAGAGAATAAAGTATTACTTTCATTGATTTGAGTTTTATAAAAGCCTTGAGATCGTCCTGGTCGTGATCGTATGGTAGTTGGATTTACAACTACCTGTGCAATCAGTGCATACCACCATTAGGTACACGATACAAAATTATGTGATAAAGTTTGTCAGTGACTGACAGGTCTGTGATTTTCTCCGGTTTCCTCCACCAATAAAACTGACCACCACGATATAACTGAAATAATGTTAAAAGTGCATTAAACACCATAAACCGAAACCTCTAATGCTTTAAATATTTGATGTAATATTGGTTTTGTATTTATAGATTAATGACAAGCATATCATAAAGCAAGTATTATTCTATATTATCCTGCAATTGGGTTATTTTTTGTCATAATAAATGGGTTGAAATAATCCATTGCTTTATTATGACAGTGCCACAATAACACTTTTCACATTAGCCTAATAAATCTATTAAGCCACACCCCTGCCATAATAACACTTTTCACATTATCCTAATAAAGCTAATAATCCACACCCCTGTCATAATAACACTTTTCACATTATCCTAATAAAGCTAATAATCCACACCCCTGTCATAGTAACACTTTTCACATTAGCCTAATAAATCTATTAAGCCACACCCCTGCCATAATAACACTTTTCACATTATCCTAATAAATCTATTAAGCCACACACCTGCCATAATAACACTTTTCACATTATCCTAATAAAGCTAATAATCCACACCCCTGTCATAGTAACACTTTTCACATTAGCCTAATAAAGCTAATAAGCCACACCCCTTTCATAATAACACTTTTCACATTATCCTACTAAAGCTAATAAGCCATGCCCATTTCCGGAATTACTGTTGAGGTATCAATGGGGTTTGCGTTATCTTTTTTTATTATTACTAAATTAAATGACAATTTTTTGGCAAATTTTATTGCAGGATAAATACAATATTGGTGTATTGACAGTAAATATAGAATTTATGTGGCTCGGCACGAAACGGTTAAAGCTAAAGCTCGTCTTTCCCTCCGTTTCTAAGCCTCGCCACATCAATTCTATTAAAACCAATATTGTATATTTATTTATCTGTAAAAAGATTACATCAAGTTGAAATTAATAAATAAATACAACATCGTTTTAACCTCCTATCCTAAATATCCTCTTCATGAATATAACCGGTCATCATCTTGAACATCAATAGTTTCAACACTGCATTCCTTTTTGATTTCACTTGTTTTTGCCAGTAGCCTCATATATTTCTTTTTCTTGCTATATTTTTACATTAAACTTAATGAGATATAAAATGCAATGTTGACCTTTATGACTTTACTACAGTTTAAAGATACATTTCAAGGTGTTCTGAGCATTGCGAGACTACAATTTAATCATTCAAAAAGAGTGGATTGAAAAAGACACATGTCATGGAGATTAACATCTGCAAGACTTATGCTGTGATAAATGTATTAAGGGTTAATCAACCATTTTATTTTTATGTTGTCTGCAGTAAAAATGGTAATTAACACAAAGATTTCGAAAATCTAAATAAGAAATAAATCTCACTTAAAAAGGAGCTTGACTTTACCAAATCCTAAATTAATAGATCCTATGGGTCAAGTGATACAGTAGCTCAGTACTCAGATCAAATGATTCGGTAGCTTACCTTTCAGATAAAGAGATACATTATTTCACCATTTGCAACAAGTGATACATTAGTTCACCATTCAGACCAAGTGATACATTAGTTCACCATTCAGATCAAGTGATACATTAGTTCACCATTCAGATCAAGTGATACATTAGTTCATCATTCAGATCAAGCGATACATTAGTTCACCATTCAGATCAAGCGATACATTAGTTCACCATTTGGATCAAATGATACAGTAGCTCATTCTTAGGGTCAAGTGATACAGTAGTTCATTCTTAGGGTCAAGTGACACAGTAGCTCATTCTTAGGGTCAGTGACACAGTAGCTAACACTTAGGGTCAAGTGATACAGCAGCTAACTCTTAGGGTCAAGTGATACGGTAGCCCACTCTTAGGGTCAAGTGATACAGTAGCCCACTCTTGAGGTCAAGTGATACAGTTTGTATCTCTTAGGGTCAAGTGATACAGCAGCCCACTCTAAGGGTCAAGTTATACAGTAGCTAACTCTTAGGGTCAAGTGATACAGTAACTCATTCTTAGGGTAAAGTGATACAGTAGTTAACTCTTAGGGTCAAGTGATACAGTAGTTCACTCTTAGGGTCAAGTGATACAGTAGTTAACACTTAGGGTCAAGTGATACAGTAACTAACTATTAGGGTCAAGTGATACAGTAACTAACTATTAGGGTCAAGTGAAACAGTAGCTAACTCTTAGGGTCAAGTGATACAGTAGCTAACTCTTAGGGTCAAGTGATACAGTAGCTAACTCTTAGGGTCAAGTGATACAGTAGCTAACTCTTAGGGTCAGTGACTAGAATACCAAAGGAGCAATCAAAAATGGACAATTCAGAGAAACTGGCAACATAAGACAAAGACAAACAAAACAATTCAGTTCACTCTTGGGGTCAAGTGAGTTAACAAAAGTGGATAGAAATAGATGATGTTGAGACAGCATGCCCACAGGTTTTTCATCTGGGGGTACATGTACCCTTTTAACTTCATTTTTGGGGGTACATCCAAATTTTTGGGGGTGCAATGTACCCTCTAACTCTTCATTTGGGGGGACAAAGAAAATTAACTGCATTTTCTCCACACAAGGTCGTGCAACATGCTGTTTTTTGTAAATATTACGCAGAGTTGGCGAAAACTTTTTTTTTCTGTCTGACATTGGGTCAGACAGGAAGTGGGGTTCTGTCTGACCCATGGCCTTTGTGTCTGTCTCACCATTTTTTTGTAATATTGTATATAACCTGTCAAATTTTGTTTTTTATACAGAACTGAATGCAAAATTACCTATATATAGTCATGATCATTAAACAACTCAATTAAATGTTTTTCTGTATACATATTTTTATCTAAAAAGATAAAGCAGATATGGCCAACAATCCGTATCTAATGGTCTGATCACGTTCCGAATATTATACATCAATGTTAGTTTCCGGTTCACCTACATTTTTAATTTCAGTTAAGAATATGAATCTGTTGTCATCTTCAATATATAAGCATCTCAACACATATTTAATTAAACACAAACAATCTTTGATACTTGGGGAGTGTGGAAGTCAACTTATTTCTGTGCTCAGTAATATATTTCAGTTTTAATGTTCCACGTTTTGCAGGTGCTCGTTCCTACTAAAAGGATGTTTATATTTATGTATAGGAGTTTCAATTACAAATAGGAACGTGTCGGTCTGACAGAATAAATAAACAAATTTCAAGTCTCTGTCTGACATTTTAATAAAACTGAAAACGGAATTTAATGCCATTGGTAGTGGAAACTGGGAGTGAATAAATTTCAATCCTCAACTGGACGACCACAAAGTAATATTTTCGTGACGGACATTGGGACAGACACGGTTCATTAATTAATCGGACCGACCGTTATTCTGCCGGTCCGACGATTTTCGCCAACTCTGATTACGGGTTTTAACAGTAACAGTTCTTATGATTGACAATTAAAAAATATGGAGCCAATAGAATTGGGCGATCTATAAATCATATCATCTCACTTAAAATATGCAAGGAACGCTCTGATTGGATAATATTGCCGAAATTAACTAATCAAAACAACTCTATTATACGTACTTTGAAGTGAATTGTAAACAAAAGGTAATTTTTATACAGTGCTCGCAACGGGTTCTCTACGTGCACGCATGTAAGGTTCTTTCAATTACACGTGCATGATTTTTATTCTACGTGAAACACGTACTACAGTATGTGAATGGGCATGCTGTGAGAGGGACAATAAACTTGTTATTTCCCTTGGAAAAATGTTCAATGAGAGTATTTCCATCAGGAGTGAGTGAGTGATTGTTGTTTAACTCAGCATTTTTTCAGCTATATCATGGTGAGAACAAGTTAATTTTCAATGAGATGATGATGAGGTTCGCTTTGTACTAGACCTACACGCTTAGTTGAATTTTTATAGTGCTAGCTCACTGAAACAACTGTGTGTAGGTAGACATGTCGCTCCACTCAGACACATTATCCTCATTCCGTACCAACCAGTCTTTGTTCTTTCTCGTTAATGCTGTGAGCTTAGCGGAAAAGCAACAAATACCAATTTTATAGTCTTTGGTTTGAGCCGATCAGGGTTTGAACCCACAATCTACTGCACTTGAGACGAGCACGCTAACCTTTACACCACTAATGTGGTTTTCCCTAAGGACAATAATCTTTGGAAATATTAACCAAAATTCACAATCTGATTTCTAGGTGTATCTTAAATTTCTTTTTTTTTATATAAAATATATATACTGATGTTCATGTATAATAATATATTGTACATGTACTACCAGACTTAATGGGGTAAGGGGAGAGAATCCAGGACAGTTGTAAAGAACTTACAGCTAAGACATGTTCTTTTGGTAGATGTCAGTAAAGTTTGGTTGTGCACAAGAATCCTGATCAATGTGAAATGCAAGAGATTTTATGCAGAAAGAAGCAAATTACAATGAACCAAGTTGATATGATCTAGGATTACAGCAACCCAAATATCCAGTATATATTAAAAAAAAGTCCCAAAAGATGGGATTAGAATAAAACATTAAAATATAAACCCACCTTTCTACCCATTTCATCCTTTATCTTTGATGGTCTTCCAACAGTTCCTGTGGACTAAAGAATTAAACAAAACATTAGACAGACAGATAATGTAATAAAGTCATAGCTACTTTATCAACATTTCATGTGGATTAAAGAATTAAACAGTACATTAGACAGACAGATAATGTAATAAAGTCATAGCTACTTTATCAACATTTCATGTGGATTAAAGAATTAAACAAAACATTAGACAGACAGATAATGTAATAAAGTCATAGCTACTTTATCAACATTTCATGTGGACTAAAGAATTAAACAAAACATTAGACAGACAGATAATGTAATAAAGTCATAGCTACTTTATCAACATTTCCTGTGGACTAAAGAATTAAACTAAACATTAGACAGACAGATAATGTAATAAAGTCATAGCTACTTTATCAACATTTCATGTGGATTAAAGAATTAAACAAAACATTGGACAGACAGATAATGTAATAAAGTCATAGCTACTTTATCAACATTTCATGTGGATTAAAGAATTAAACAAAACATTAGACAGACAGATAATGTAATAAAGTCATAGCTACTTTATCAACATTTCCTGTGGACTAAAGAATTAAACAAAACATTAGACAGAGAGATAATGTAATAAAGTCATAGCTACTTTATCAACATTTCCTGTGGACTAAAGAATTAAACAAAACATTAGACAGACAGATAATGTAATAAAGTCATAGCTACTTTATCAACATTTCATGTGGACTAAAGAATTAAACAAAACATTAGACAGACAGATAATGTAATAAAGTCATAGCTACTTTATCAACATTTCATGTGGATTAAAGAATTAAACAAAACATTGGACAGACAGATAATGTAATAAAGTCATAGCTACTTTATCAACATTTCATGTGGACTAAAGAATTAAACAAAACATTAGACAGACAGATAATGTAATAAAGTCATAGCTACTTTATCAACATTTCATGTGGATTAAAGAATTATACAAAACATTAGACAGACAGATAATGTAATAAAGTCATAGCTACTTTATCAACATCTCAACTCCAACATCCAAACAGCTGAGGTGAATAAACCTCATTATTACATAAGGCTCTATTTTACTGTTTTTCTATTGGCCAGAAGCAATACACGTGACATTCCATTTTCTAACATATTGATTAGCAAAAAGCAATTTCTGTGCAATAAATAATCATATTGCACTCTCGTGCAAAATCAATGAATGAAATTACGAGGCACGAGAGTGCAATATGGTTTTTTATTGCACAGAAATTACTTTTTGCTAATCAATATGTTAGAAAATTTCATAAAATTTGAAAATCAATAAAATTAAAAAAAAGAAAAATTTAAAGTTCAATTTTTTTTAAACAAATTTGAAAATTTCATATTTTTTTTTAAATTCAAAATTTTCATAAAATTTCAAAACTTTCAAAAATTTTATACTATTTCAAAAAAATTCAAAATGATAAAATTTTCAAAAAGTTTCAAAAATTTCAGTTTTCATAAAATTTCAAAATTAAGAATAAAATAGAGCCGTATGTAATAAAACAATTACTACACTTGAACTTGATCAATATGAGGTTTTCACCTCGTTCAATATTGTTGTACTCTGCTCCATAAAACCTCATATTGATCTCGTTCAAGTGCAGTAATTGTATATTGCTATTATGACAATCATGGGATAACTCAACAAGAAAATCAAACATATTGTTATGTTAATTCCCCAGTCATTCATAATGATTCTTTTGAGAAAGTAGACTTCAACATAAATTTACATGGTGACTACAAGTCTTATGAACATTTTGAATTTTTTGAAAATTTTGAATGTAAGAACTTTAGAAAAAAAATTAATTTTAGAATTTGGAAATTTGTGGAAAATTTTGAAATATAAAAAAAAAATCAGAGTTTTCGTTAATAGACAATGAAGTCAGAGTGTTCCGAATATATATAAAACTTTTATCCAATCCAGTCGCGGAACTAAAAGTCCGCAAAAACGATTCACATTGTCGGTCCAGTCTTAAAAACTATGGACCGCTCAATAGTCAAACAACTGGAAAAGGAGAAAAATAGCAATTTGATTGTAGAAAATTTTGTAGTGATGTTCATATACTGAGGTACAATAAATCCATGTATTGATCGAAATGGTAGGCTATAATTGTTTTATCGTTTTTCAATAGTATTACAATGTATTTAAATATAAAAAATTTGAAATTTTATGAATACTGAATTTTTTTTTAAATTTTACCATTTTGAAATTTTTGGAAAATTTTGAAATCTTATGAAAATTTAGAATTTTTATGAAATTTTTGAAAAAAATTTGGAAATTTTGAAAATTTTGAAATTCTATGAAATTTTTGAAATTTGTTTTGAAATTTTGGAAAATACATATAGAATAAAGTGCATTTTGTTTTCGATACTCTCTTTATCAGGACCATTATCTGACGAACCCGATAGGGTGATACTGTCTTTATCAGGACCATCATCTGGTGAACCCGAAATAGCCCTTTATTTTGTTTATCGGTAATTTACATACAAAAATCATTAAAACATTGGAAAAAAAAATTTTGCAGTTACAGAAAAGATTTCGGATTTAAACTATTTATTTCCATGCAAAAACTACTCTTTTCTTGGGACTATTTTTCTTAACGTATTTTAGTTTGTGAAGCGTCATACATTCAAACCGTGTGCGCTACATTTTCAGTTGAACTATGAATGTGACGTCACAGGGCGTAATTTTCACCGTTCCTCAAATTTGTGCATATTTCTTGGATAACACGAATAATTTGGAAATTGATTCATTTAAAATTGCAGTAAGTGAACATATATTATTATATTTTAAGAATTCAAACAGTTTTTTTATGTGTACACATGATAATGTGTGGCACACCTTGTGTATGCTGTGTCTCATCTCATGGTGTACTTTCATTTTCGACAGGTAGACATTCCACATACTTCCACCGGATATGTGTATTCATTCACATTTTAAGATAAAATCAACATCACATGCCGTGAGAAACATAATACCATCAAATAATGGTCTAGGCGTAGAAAAGATTGTCATTTTCCTGGTTACTGGATAGTACTTTGTCTATGTTGAGTCTTAGTACTTTTCAGTAGCTGGTGTATATGGCAAATAGAACATCAAGACATCTAGATTTTGTTAGTTGATCATCTGCACATAGTTCATGTTGTATGTATTTTAGTAGATTTTGGCTACTGTATGGATCCATTCAGACCATTGTTCATTATGAATTTATAGATGTAGTGTAATTAATAGGGATTTACCGTGGAAACAAAGTGAATTATATTAATTTATTTTTTCTTCAAATTCAATTGAATATTTCATTGCAAACAACCGCATTTTACAATTTACTTCCCGAAACAGCATGACATCATTGTTTTCATTAGCGACGACCGACATTGACCTAGCACGATTGCGTCACAGTACATATCCTTCCGCACTGGTCAGCGCATGTCAAATGATGAACTGACCCAATAAATTTCTGATATGGTCTAGTACGTCGACTCTAGCTTTATCTATCGGCACACTTCAAAGGAATGCGGCACAAATTACCGATAAATTGATTTATCGGTAATTTGTTAGTTTCCTTTGATCTTTACTACCCGATAAATTTAGTAACAACGTTCAGTTGACCACCGACTCGTGATACTAAGTGATTAACGATGTTTTTTTAAACGAGATGACTGAGAAACGTCCTCGAGTTTGAAAAAACATCTTTAATTATTTTATCGCTATTTTGTATTCATAATTAAATAATTTTTGTTGAGATACTGACATTTTTTAAAACACAATAAAATATTTTATATCGTTAATCACTTATTATCAAGGATTTGGTAATGTGACGTCATTATAACGTCATATTAGAAAACAGCGATAATACTATGTGCGTCCTTGACAACGCTTAGCGATAATTGGAATCATCTCAGCACTTACGTGATATGAAATATATTGGTTTTAAACATCAAAGGGAAAATAAACAAAATAGCGATAATAGAAATTATCAGCTGTTGGTCATTTGTCATGCACGGTCTAACGTGACGTCACTAAACCTTTCACTAAAAAAAAAATCAAAACACAACAAAAAAAATCACAAAGCTGTGTTGAAATTGTAAAATTACCGATAAAAAAATTATTAGTATTTTTTTTTTCGCTCGACAAGGATTATCAGGTACATATCAGATTCGCTCTCCGCGCTCATCTGATATGGACCTGATAATCCTTGTCTTGCGAAAAAAAATACTAATAATTAATATAAATCATGTATAGCACGGATGCTTCTAAAAATACATTGATAAATCGTATATACCACGGATGTTTCTAAAAATACATTGATAAATCGTGTATACCACGGATGTTTCTAAAAATAAATCTGTATATTGCATGGGTGTTACTATAATTAGTAACGTCCATGCTATACCACTTTTTAAAGAACGTCATGTGACACGTTTTCAGCCAATCAACGTTTTCAAATAATAAACAAAAATGATAATATACAATTATAGTCTTTTGTTGATGTCAATGGGCCTTAAAAACGATATTCACCAAAGCCTTTAGGTTGAGGTGAATACTGATTTCTAAGGTCCATAAAAACTCATATTGAACGATACAAAAGACTGTAATTGTTTTATTACATTAAAATGAAAAGTGAAAGTGAAACCAAGTCAATACGAGTTTTAATCAAACAATATAAAATTTTACGGAATGTCAGGTGACAGCATGATAGTCAATAAAATTGTTTAAATAAAATCATTATGTAATAATAACTATTATCTAAATGTGGGAACAGGACAAAAGCCTCCCAGACATAAGGCACCTGAAAAAAAGCCCCATAATGAAATAATCATACAATCTTATTATATTTTTTTATATTGATGGTGATATTAAAGATATCTTAAAGATCAAAACTCACCCCTATTGGGGGAATTAATACAAAAAAATATAATACTTTAAAAACATATTTTTTTCATTGTTATGTTCATTTATAAAGTGTAAATAAAAAAAACACTGTTTCATTGAAATTAACCAGCCAATGGTTAATGAGGAATAGTTTTTATTGATAAACAATTGATGATTAACTTTCCAACCTTTGAAGTTATTAAGAGTAATGAGCGAGTTATTTTCTCATCCTGTTTGATATATTTAAAATAATGATTTTTTTAAAGATAAAAACAACTTATTTTTTTTTTTTTACTTTCTTTGATGAGGGTTATTATAATTCTTAAAGAGGCATTAGCTACGATTCTGACCAAAAAAATTATATGTTTTAAAATGATGAAATAAAGGTAAATATTTCACATTAAACAACTTATCGTACCACTTTCCGCCTTTTGAGAACGAAAATTACCATCGATTTATTATTTCCTTGCAAGGAAATAATTTGACCTCACTTTCTCCGTATGCAACTGACCTTACTAGTGACAGGTAAAAACGAATCATTTGTATTTTGTCGCTTATTAACTGCAAACTTGCATGGTTCTTTGTCCGTAATTAACACCGACTAAAAGCAGATTCACAGAAAATAAGAAATAAGTGTATTGTTGTACTGATTTAATGACGATTCGGCAAACTCCATAAACAATGCCGATAACTAATAAGATGGCGTCCATTTCTTAATCGATCTCAAAACACGAGCAGTTGCACCTTTTTCCCCCGATGCACGTACATTTCATAACATTTATAAGTTACAGAAACACGTTTTATTAAGGCATCAATCATATATGATAGTTTTCATGGGTAACTAAAATTTACGATTTGGCAGATAATGCTCCTTTAAACAAATATTTCTATCGTTTATGATAACTTCATGTTAAAAAATTAACTATAATTATGAAAAATGGCATTCAAAAATAATGTTAACCATAAATAGCAGTACAATAAGTCCCCAAAGTGTGCAAAGATACCAATCAGGGGCTTCCAAGTCGATTGTGGCGCATTGAGGTCCGCTATCTATGCACCCATGTGCGCCCTGTAAATTCTGATTCATTATTTATTATTTCATGTGTCCATTAAAGTCGTTTTCTATTTTGTGTCGTGATTTTGTCACTGTCTTCACTCGTCGTTAATTTCCCTTTAATGGCGGTTCCTTGATTTTCCCTTTCTATGTTTAGAACAATTATTTGTGTCAACCAATCAGACAAAAGGATTCACTCTTTCGATTCTAAATTTAGCGTATTTAAAACACATTTGTCCTGGCGTTTCGTTCTCTTCTTCTTCTTCCATTGAGCGGTTTCTTTTCTGAATAATTGATCGGTTTTGGTGGAGTGTATTCTACTTTCTGGTTGAATAGAATCGAATTACAATTAATTGGTACAAGTATACTGCACCAATCTTTTTATTTGAGTGAAAGTTGTATCTATAAATAAAAATCGTAAACCGAAACCATGCGCTTGGTATAACTCATAACCGAAAAGTATCAGTGTGATACACTATTTCCAACCCAAAATGGACTTTTTTATCGTACCTTTTTTTTCTTTGGGTACATTTTGATAAATTCTAGTAAGAATAGAATTATAAAATTATATTGTAGTGGCAGGCGTGCACGTACACTTCTATTTTCCTGCAGGTGTGGCGTATTTAAGTATGACCGGCATCGAGGTGTTCCAAAAAAAAATCTGTCATTTTCTATCATCAATATTTTCGTTTCCTTCCCCCATGTTAATCCTGAGCTGTCGTATAAATTTCGTGCTGCAGCCAAGGATGTAGTATAAGCTCTATGATTAAGAACTGATGGTGTGATGCAACATGAGAAATGAGGAATAAATATGTTAGTCATAACGTCACAATAATTGGTTTGACTATTTGCTTTTTCATGTTACACAATCCATACAAGTCTAAAAAATCATATTTATCAATGCATAGGCTAGCACACAGTTTAACTAACCAAAGTTGTGGTCCGTTGCTAATTTGAAATGGCACATTATTCTCTAAAATAGCCCCTTGATGTGGTCAAGTAAGGAGCCATAGTCTCTTTGACAAACAATTCTTCCCATTCCCTGCCAATATATAAATAACTTGTACTATTCATTATTTGGGGGCTTTTGTCCTAGACCTCTAAATGTAGAATTGTCTTAATAATAAAACCTGCCTGGTTGAGACACAGATAAAAATGGTAAAAACAAACTTATCATTATAACTTGTAAAAATACTGCAAATCACCTTTCTTTCTTTCTTTTCCTTCAATGGGGAACCATCTTTCTTTAACTGAAATAATACATAAAATATAACAAATGCATAACCTTAAATGAATAAATAAAAATACAATAATGTACAACAGGTTTTTCATTACAAGTTTTAACATGGTTATTACAGTCAAATCTTGCTGTCAATTTCAAAACAGATCAATGTTCTTTTCTTCAAAACATCTGAGTATTTGATGAATACAGGACAATTTAAGCTGAAACCTTCTAAAAACAAACCAGTTATTTTACTGTGAGAGATCTTTTGTACTCACACTCCAAAACTGTCCAATCAGAACAAAGTATTTATATAATTGTAGTGTTCTGATTGGCTGTTTATTCTAGTAAAAGTACAAACACATACTCAAAAGTGTTATGACTCTAAGGCTAGCAGTTTTCACGCTTTAACTTTTTACCCTACAGGCACATCGGGCCTGCAAGTTCAAATATTTACAGGCCCACTATCAATTCTACAGGCACGAATTTGAAAACTACATTAATGACCATTAATTCAAACCACCAAAACTCAAAACATGAAGATGTATCAAATATTATGTGGACATGTCAACCCTTTTCCCTGTATCAAGCCGACATAGCAGCTCATAATCTCTAAAAGATTTATGATGCTTTGCACAAGCGTGTGCATTTCTAAATTTCATTTGAAATTTTCAAATTCCTGTTTTTTAGCTGAAGTAGGCACTGTGATGCTTTTGAAGTTTCGGACTTATTAATACTTTCTAACTTATGTAGGTACAACAAATGGGCCTTGCTATTCTCGTGTTGTTTGATGGCTTCAAGTTTAAAATTGGATGTTCCTTTGTTAAACACAGACTCAACTTTGTCCTGTTTGCAGGATGTGCAGTACATTTCATTTTTAGATTCATCATACTTTAACCAAGAACGATTTATCAACCATTGTTTTTGAAACTTTCTTTCCCTTTTAAGTTCATACTCTTTTTTTTAAGTTTTTCTTCTCTTCCGGGGTTGGAGTAGTGAGCTTTAGTCGTTTCCCCGGTTTGGCACCGTCAACATACCTCAAAAAGTTCATTTTAAGGACAATCTGTTAATATTTTAAACTTGGTTTTGCGTTGAGAGACACTATTAAAACAAACGCTTAAATGACTTTGACATTAAATCTGGTTCCCTGTTACCGGAAAAGCATTATTTGGGTGGGAACTGTCAATACGGGATCAGTTATTAAAAATATTGCATAACAGGGATTTAAAACAGACAGTTTCCAAACACCGAGCAATCTTCCAAAGGGAAAGGCAACACTCATAAGTCAACAAACAGACAAAATCAGCCAACAACCGGAAAACTGGGAAAACCACAATGGCTCCGACTTGTTACAGGCATTTCCAAAGAAATGGTGGGTTGAATCAGATTTTACAGCGCCAAACCTCCCGCTTCCATTACGGTTAAAAGGTTCCGGTTGTCACTATAACAGCATTTTTAACAATACTGGGACTAATTAGGTATAATAGTAGTCAACCCAGTACTTTATGAAAATCCATCGTTTATTATCATCTATGCAAAACGGTTTAACTAAATGGTCATCTTCTTCCACAATTTGATTTCAAATGAGATATTGAATGACGTCATGTCTAAACCACGATTACTTAATCCTTATCTTTATACATTTTCCATATTTACTTTATGAAAATCCATCGTTTATTATCGTCTCTGCAGAGACAGAATATTTTTCGACAAGATCTTGGTATCGGAATATAAACTTTTTAAGAGATCGAATAAGGCGAATCTTTTAATAGCCCTGGTCCAGTAGCCTGTTTCTCGGATAAAGATGACGTTTCAAGAAATCAGTACAAGAAACTATTTTAAAAAAAAATTCTTCCACAAAAACATGATCTATGTAATTTTCAATAAAATTCTTTTTCACCACAAATTCAAAACAAGAGGTACTGCTGGACGCAGGAGTCCCGCATTGATACATAAATGGAATAACTTAACTGTCCGCTACGCGGGACTAATACCCCCCCGCATCCCCATCATCTTAATTGAGCCAAAACATATTTGGAACACAATTTTTAGACTCATAATTCTGGGAAAACTTGATGGACCAGGATATACTACTAATGTGCACATCTTCATATTAGGATCTTGCAATGTACAAAGTTTCATGAACTTCTGATTAATCATGTAGGAGAATTTGTGATGACAAAGTGCATACTGAATTGTCTCAAAATTTCCTAAGTCCAAAGAAGCATAACAGGGGTAAAGCTCAATGGACCGAGATATCCTACTAATGTGCACATCTTCATATTAGGATCTTGCAATGTAAAAAGTTTCATGAACTTCTGATTAATCATGTAGGAGAATTTGCGATGACAAAGTGTAGGAGAATTTGCGATGACAAAGTGCATACTAAATTGTCTCAAAAATTTCCAAGAGGCATAACAGGGGTAAAACTCAATGGACAATAAAATCCGTTATACTGCAAAGTTCACACATCATGATCTTAAATTCCACAAAGTTTGGTGGAAATCGGACAAAAGATGTGGAAGTTGGTCTGCACAGATGGACAGACAAACAGGCTGATTACTATATACCCCCCCAAACTATGTTTGCGGGGGGTATAATCATTGCTACTGACCCTTGCATAACGAATCAATTGCGACATGTAAACACCATATGCATGAGAAGCTGGTATATTGCTGCACATATTTGGAAAATTTATGATTTTAAAATTGAAGTCATCCCGTTTATCATAAATTTTAATTTCATGGAGTTTAACAATAATGAAAAAAAAAGATTATGTATTTGAAGAGAGCAATATGCTTCAATTTATTTTCACAGGCCAGATGGGTGCATGGAGACTGCCGTTTCACAAGTCCGACAGCTATTTTTACACGCCTGAGGCTTCGGACTACCGGGTAATTTCGAAGACTGGGCTAGGTTTGACAGTATATATTATATGGGAACAGGATAACCCCCCCTCCCCCGGACAAAAGCCTCTGACAAAAAGCCCCCCAATAATGATGAAAAGTAAAAGTTATTGTTTTTTTGTTAAACATTTTTTTTTATATTAATGGTGATATTAGATTAAAGTATAAAGGAAAAAAACAAAATTTTTTAAATTTAATACTTATAGAAAAAAAATTCTTCAGTTTGTTATTATTATTATTAACATTTATATTTATAAAGTGTAAATTACAAAAGAAAAACTGATAATTTGTTTATAAATTAAAGTTATTTTTTTAATTATTCATAATTAAAGTCAATCAATTAAAGTCAATCAGGTAAAATTAATTATACCAATCAAGGAATGTTTTTATATATACAATTGACAATTACCTTTATAACCTTTGAAGTTATTAAAATAAAAGATTGAATTATTTTTCTCATCCTGTTTTGGATATACTATTAGGAATGTTTTCTTTTATATTCTAAGATAAAACAACTTTCTTATTGTTTTTAATTTCTTGTTGTACACCTCTCCCTGATCGAGGTTCGTACTCACATCAATGATGATAGGCACTGATTGCATAGGCAGTTGTGCAAAGACACAGATGTAAATATTTTTACAGTATACAGACACAAGGAATTAAAATACAGAGGTACAAAAAATCTTGAATCATGTTAGAAAACACAAAGAAAATTTTACAAATCCAAACAGTTGAACAATGACACAGAAAAAAATGAAATGTATTGACTTTAATTATGAATAATTAAAAAAATAACTTTAAATTATAAACAAACTATCAGTTTTTCTTTTGTAATTTACACTTTATAAATATAAATGTTAATAATAATAAACAAAATGTGAAGAAATTTTTTACTATAAGTATTAAAAAGTTTTAATTATTTTTCCTTTATACTTTAATATATCTAATATCACCATCAATATAAAAAAATGTATAACAAAAAAACATTAACTTTTACTTTTCATAATGATTGGGGAGCTTTTTGTCAGGGGACTTTTGTCCTAGACCCAGTATATATATATTTAACACATATTTGTTTGTCTTATATATCTAACTTTCATGTCTCTCATATAAATACAAAAAGTAAATAACATGGAAAATAAGATCAATTCTACCATTAAGACAACAGATGCATTTTTCGTAACTAATTTATTGCATGTTACAGCTGCCTGTATGGTATAAACGGGAAAAAAATTAACACTGTATATTACTCTCTTGTTGACATCTACCAATCTGATTAAAATCACATCCTTCACTTGTTTCTCTTCACTGATATGTTGTGACATGAGAGGTCTGAAGAAATCCCACCATGTGTCTGATGCCAGAAAACCTATGTCATGACATTTAGTATATGATTACTTGCATGTGACCCGCTATGGGATTCTTCAAGTCTCCAAAAACACAATAAATCAGTGAATGGGAGTATGAAGAGATGTCATTTCAATTACCTTCATCTCTGATGTCACTCTTCTTTCTTTTTTTTTTATTGACAGAGTTTGGTTAATATTTATAAAAAAAATAATAATACAGATTTAATTTCTCTACAGAAAATCAAGAAAATTTCAATAGAATATTTTGGAGATCATAATCAAGCACTACTTTATCTCATAACGATGAAATGAATGAATTGGAAAACGACCAAAGGTCAAACAAATGAGTTTCCCCTAGGCCATGTAAGTTGCTATCCACAAATTAACGTTGTTACAAGTTAATTGAAATGCACAACATGAACGATGGGTTCACAAAGGGGGTTAGGGTGTGTAAAAGATCATTTTTCCCAGTCAAATGCTAATTAACCTTTAGTTTTTTGCCAGTAAGTGGTTCTCTTGAGTAATCTTTCAAAGGACTACTGTCTGGTCTGTTTGGAAATATCTGTGCCAGTTCTTCATCAATGGAAGGCAGCTCGAGTGTTCTAGAATTTTTCTGTAAAAATCATTGAAATTGTACCATTATACAACAAAGTCGAAAGGATTTTATTGCTGTTTTGAGGTACCATGATTGTAAGTATATGTCACCCAATGTTAACAATGACATGTACACAGTTGAAAATAGTGGTCTTAGTGTATTTGTTCAATGAAATAATTCATTCAATTAAGAATCGAATGCAATCTTTTGTAGTTTTATTAGCAAGTAAAACTAAGCAGCGACCGAAGTACATCTTGTATAAAGCATGGTAGCGCTTCATATAAAGAATGTACTGCAACAATCCTATAAATTTGCAAAAATTTCATTAAATACTGATAATTACATTTTTATACGATTAAATACAATTAAAATAAATATTCTTTGTTTTAATATTCCACATTTTCAACTGTTATTATTGTGTGTAGTAATTAGTTTTCATCATGGCGATCAAAAATAGTTCCCAGAAGTGGATGTGGTTGAATGGTTGTGAGCATAATGCAAGTCTTTTTTTTTCTTTAAACAAAGTTTTTACCTGCCTACCTACCCCCAGGAATTTTTGCTTTGTCCATGAAATTATGATAACTATTGAGTGTTTTTGACTATACTCTCTTCAGTCAATGTTTCCACACATCACACAATTGAACCTCCTTTGAAAAGAATAGGTTTCAATAAACATAATATTGCCATATCTGATTAAAATACGGTTTGGTTTTATGGTGTTTAATACCAGTTTCAACAATATTTCAGCTATATTGTGGCGGTCAGTTTTATTGGTGGACCCAGAGAAAACCACAGACCTGTCGCAAGTCACTTTATCACATAATGTTGTACACCTCGCCATGATCGAGATTCGACCTCACAACATAAGTGGTGATAGGCACTGATTGCGTAGGAGGTACATGTAGTTGTAAATCCAACTACTATATGATCACAGCACGACAGCCCCTATAAAAATATATGGCGACCTAGGACTCCTTCCACTTCACATTTGACTCCAGAGAGAAAAGCCAAGACAACAACCAGAAGAAGACTTCTTTGCCCCTACCATACCACAGTAAAAATCTTTTGCTTGGTCTTGTGTGTTTTATTATACCTAAATTATCTCAAATGATCTTTACATTTGGGAAATGAGAACATTATTTAAAACTTGTGGAAGGTAGCCCCTGACCTTCAACATTTTCTCTTAAATAGATAGTGTTAGGATTTTAATTTCAAATAAAACCGGGAACAGGACCAAAAAAAAACGGACAAAAGTATATAAAAAAAATTATACTACGATTTATTTAAAGATAAAACAACTTTATTTTTGTTTTTACTTTCTTTGATGAGGATTTTTATAATTCTTAAACAAATACTTTATTTGTTCATGATATCTTCATTTTCCAAAAGTAAATGAATTAAAATACAGAAGTAAAAAAGTCTTGAATCATGTTATAAAATATAAAGAAAATTTTTTATATCCAAAAAATATAAATGAAACAAAAAACATTAACTTGGCCCATACAAAATAATACCTGTGTTTCTGGTTTCCCGATCGGCCCTATTTTCTAGCGCCAACCCTAATTCTTTTTCAGCAAATTAAAAAAAAAATTATTTGTTTTCCGGAGTTCCGGTATCTTCTCGGAAATGGAGCATAGTTCTCCGGATAGCGGAGGAATTTTTCAACAGAAAAACAATGGCGGTGCACACATTATGTTTATCACGAGTAGTGGCAACGCAATTTTTAGGAATGCTGCCACATGGTTCCCATAAATACCATCTAATGTGTAGAGACCCGAAGAACCTTGAAGGAAGTTTTCGAGGAACATCATGCCTTTCATGGTGAAATGCCTAAAACCGGATTTATTCTGGATGTCAAATGCCAAGTCCGTGACGGTGCGCATTACCAAATAAACGAGTGTTTGAGTAAACTTTGACCATTGACGACTTGACAAACTTCGAACTGAAACGTATCGAGTTTGGATGTAGGAAAACTGAAGCTCAAGTTGTTACTTATGACTGAACTCTATTCTTGTTGAGAGATTTCAATTTTGAAAAAACTTTCATCATTTTTATCTTTTTGTGCAGAAAATTTTAAAAATGTTTACTATTTCCAGATAAATTAAAAAGTATCAGTGATGTGAAGTGTCATTAAAGTTCAGTCACAATTATATATTTATTTTGTTATACCCCACAAACAATGTTTGGGGGATATGGAGTGAGTGATTGTTGTTTAACACCAACTCAGCTATATCATGGGGAGAACAAGTTAATTTTCAATGAAATGATAATGAGGGCTGCTTTGTACTAGACCAACACGCATAGTTGGATTTTTATAGTGCTAGCTCACTAAAACAACAGTCCATAGATAGACATGTCGGCCCACTCGAACATATTATCCTGATTCCAAACCAACCAGTCTTTGCTCTTTCTCCTTAATGCTGCATGCTTAGCGGAAAAGCAACAAATACCAATTTCATAGTCCTTGGTTCGACTTGATCGGGACTCAAATTCACGATCTACTGCACTTGAGGAGAGCATGCTAACCATCACACCACCGATGCGGTTCTGGGAGATATGGATGCATAGGAATCAGTCTGTCCGTTAGACTCAAACATCTCCCAAGCCCTTTTTTCAATATTCACCAAATACTATGTTCAATACCAGATCATGATGTGCAAACATCCTAAGAGGCTGTATGACAAAATATGATGATTTCACTTTCCGTATTGTCAACTTCCCATTCTTGAGTACTAACACAATCTCTTAAATGTTTTGACCTGGTTCAAGAATTTGTTCTGAATGTTTGCTAAAATGATTTTCCTGGTTTGCTAATACTGAAGACCATGTCAGTTGTTTGCTGAATATTACTTGTTTAACCTGGTATTAAAGTCTGTAACATACACATATTTAATATGTAACATTCAAGGCATGATACAGCTACTAAACAGATATGGATAACAGAGGAAAAAGTTCTTCCAGTCTTCTGTATACAGGTTCGTGTATAAGAAAGAAATGAAATATGACATTAAAAAGACAATTTCTTGGTATGGTTATTCATACTGTAATAATTATATATTATAAGTTATACTAGATCAGATTTCTTGAGAACAAAATTATGACTGCAGGACAATAGGTCCTACACTATATCAGTTTCTGCTGGAGCTACTAGTTTTCTGCCAGACCTAAACATTTTAACAGAAATTTCTGAAAGCATGTAATTTTTATTCCATACCAATCTACATGTATTTGGCATATACATAAGTGTTATTAAGATGTAACATTTTATTTCATTCTATATAATTTTATATAACATTTAATTCAAATAAATTCTCTTTCAATTTCAAGCTCCACCTCCAGAGCTAATTTTTTTAGATTTCCGTTTTCCCCTTGTTTACCATACTTCGTACATATCATGACATTTTCATCACGGTCATAATTTAACAAGGGACGACCTTCGCACCATTTTGCATTGAAAACCAGTTCAGGTCTTTTCTCCTTTTCATATTTAAATCTTTTTTCTGTATTTGTTGCACTGTCACTTGTGACCTGTGCCGGCCTTTTTAATCCAGGACGAGCACCCTTTATAAATTTTATGGGCCATGACATTTCTTTGAAGCTGGCAAGGACATAAGATATTAAGATACAAATCATGATCAGTACCTTCGTTCCTCGAAAAACACAGTAGTAGAGAAAAAAACCATTTTAAATCCTTGCCGGTAAAATAAAAAAATCAAAATTCAAAACGGGTAAAAGGTTTTGATGATGGTGAAGTAAATAAACAATCTGCTACAAAAATAGAATCACTTTTCTTAGAAATCGACGTCGTCTTTAAACAATTTCCATTGATCGGAACTAGTTTTAAGTTCTATATTTGGTAACTGTCGGCAATCACGAGATTGTACGCGATATTCTTTAAAGGGATTCCCATAATCTCACCAATCAACGATAAAGTTACAGAAGGACTGTGGATAACAAGAAATCAATAACCACGGGACATGTTTGGCAAAGCCATTACGTACAAAACAACAACAAAATGTTTGGCGGACAATAGGGCCACCAAGTATGAGGCTTCTGTCGTCCCTGCCGAAAATCTGCCCCCTTCTGTCCGACGAATTTCAAAAACTCTGCTAGATTAATATACTTCCGCTTCATGTGCTTCTATATATGGTGGTGCTTAAAAAAAAAACAAGTAAAAAAAAAAAAAACCTACCTACCTACCCTATTTTTTTTCAGCATGTTACCTGAAACACACATATTATTTTATTTGGCCTTATACTTTTTATTATTGGGGGGTTTTTGTCCAGGGGCTTATGTCTGGGGGGAAGGGGGGATTTTGTCCTAGACCCAATAAAACGTACTGTTGCAGGCTGAGCCTTCACTTCATCCTCTATAGCCTCCAATGCCTCTTTATAGCCTTTAGGTATTCTGCTGTTTAACTTGAATTTGTTTCTGTTTACAGCATATAAATAGATATTTTCTTCAGGAATCCAGGCACTACAGAAAAAAAATAAACACAATGTGTCAAATGCTCTTCCTGGAAAAAAGATACACATGTAAAAGCAATTATTTATTTCTAATATTTGAATGAATTTCCTTAAACAAACATACACACATGTATAACATAATACATCATAATTTGTGGACAATTTTCATTTTTGAGTGAGTTCTTACTTTTTCAAATTGAATAATTTTTTCCAATTTTATTTTTTAAGCTTATCGCCACTTTCTCATAAAATCTTTAGCTATATCGTGTGACTACCAAATTTGTTTGGGAAATGTAGTGCACAGAGATATGTCAGTGGTATTAGACTTGTAATCAGAAGTCAACAATCTTATGGGGTCATCATGGCCGTGATCGTACGGTAGTTAGCTTTACAACTACCTTTGCAATCAGTGCCTATAACCACTGATGTTGTGAGTTCGAATCTCGATCAGGACGAGGTGTACAACATTATGTGATAAAGTTTGTCAGTGACTTGCGACAGGTCGGTTGTTTTCTTAGGGTCCTCCATTTTCCACCACCAATAAAACTGATATAACTGAAATATTGTTGAAAGTGGCATTAAGCACCATTAAACAAAAACAAACAAACTCAACACTGAACAATCTTAACCCCTCTGCTACCCAGCCCTCAGGGCAGGGTTCTCAAAATGTGCCGGCGACCGACAATTTCGTCATTTACTTTCACATTTTCGTCGGTTAAAAAATTATCAAGCATGGGCTTTCCAACAATTTTTATGTTTATGTGAATTGTCGTTATTGCGTTTTGTTGATCTATATCTTCTTATCGATTACTTTTACTATTGCAATCAACCGAACACTAACAAATCCACCATTTTCTAAATATATCCAACTCCCGGTGACGTCATGGTGGGAACTCCGAACTTCGACTACACAACATTTCGGACTTCACTTGGTTCTACTATATAGATGCGCGAAGCGTTCCGAGTGGAGTATTTGCTCATGAAGGATGCGCAGTCGTCACATTCCAAAAGCTGGGATATCCCTTTACGGAACGAATAAACAAGCAAGGAAATCGATTTAACCGTTTTCGGATAATTTTCAAAGCGAGAACGATACTATTTATGCTTGGTAGCATCACTCGTGATCCTATTTTTTGTAGTAAAGCACGAATTTTGTTGCAAGTCAAAAATATTTTTTTCAGGTCATGGATGATTACGAATAGATTACTGGATGTTGTGTCCTGTGAATTAAAAAAAAATGCTTAAAGAAAGGAGGTCCTGTGGAAGCAATGAAGGTCCAGTGAATTTTTTTTCTACACGGGACCTTCTGTCCTGTTAAAAAAAGTTAAGTTTCACTGGGACTGGATTTAAACCAACATTCCTTGAGATTTCATTCATTATTCAACGTGAGAGTAATAATCAGATTAAAATATGAGACCTCTAGTTATTTATAGTTATATATTACAACATTTTTCAATTCTTCTTGCAGAAGAGATATTATGAGGCTGATTTTGTCATGAAAGTTGCTTGGAAAATTGCTTTGTATAACCTTGTTTTTCACCAGCTGCCACTGATACAACATTGTAGTATATTTTACAAAAAAAATGCCTTTCAGAGTACCAAAAATGTTAGGAGAATTCAATGGCAAAATATGCTCAGAATGCATCTTCTACAATTTCCAAATTTTCGAGGGGAGGATTCGGTTCGTGCCTCTGGCACTCAACTCTTCCCCTACTTTATAAATTGAGACTCTTACTTCAATTCTTTTTGAGAACCCTGCATGGCAGTTTGGGAAAGGGTAAATTATGTATATTTTCTAAAAGCAGAGATTGGCAGACATTAAAAAAAATCATCCCATAAACCAAAACAATCAACTTGGCACCATAAAAAAGTTTCACATTTATATAGTTGGAATGCAAAGTTTCAAAATGGGCTTTGAATAGTGCTTTTTGTAAATTTACTTCTCTTTGTATTGAATTAAGTTATTTTGCGGGAGATAGCTTACTGAATATGTCAGTAACATTGTTTTTCATTGGTTGAATATTCTGAATCTGATCTGCGACATATTTCAAAATTTTTAATTAACCAAATCTGTATATAAAGGGCACTCAGTGAACCTGAAAAAGTGCCCTTTATATACAGGTTAAAATTATATACACTATGTAGGTTTCAACTTACTAATTTTCTGATCCAAAAAAGAAGACAAAATGATGTAATGTCTTCTTTAGTGGCTTCTTCACCTCATCTTTAGGTGCTATGACCTGAAATAATTAATAACATAACTAGTTTATTCACAAAATAAACTTATAAAATTCATATTAATTGTCTAAACAAACTGAGATTTGAAGTCCTATACTTGTTTGGTTGAAAAGAAAAATTCAGCTTGTATTGCAACATATTTCAAGTCAGATCCTCAAATAGTCTTATAGGTTTAATTTTCCAATTCTGAAGAAAATGTAATTCCATCCTTGTACATTTCATTTAAGAGTCTTTTCATTAGATGTGCACTTATCATCTTCTGTTTATCAACTTATTATGGTTACTTGTTTTATATATCTCAGTCGTTTGTAACAACTTGATTGATGTTCATGTTATTGTTTACTGTACATGTCAACTAAATAATATTTTCTTGATTTTGTTCACATGCTTATTAATTTACCTTTTAATTATTTGTATGTGGCATGTTTGTTTGTTTTTTTTACTCTGCATGTAAATGTTGAATTGTCTTTATTGTGGTTCATATGACTAGTTATTCTCAAGAATTATATCATTACAAACCAGTTGGTGGTAGGTGAAGCAAGAGTACTCAGAGGGAAAAACACTCACTTGCAAATATTTCCAACAATAGGTTCAAGTTGAGAATACCTCAAACCAAACTAACTAAAAAAACACCACAAAATGTTTGATTACAACATGATTTAATAATTTCATGTTACCAACTATAGTGTAGACAATTTTTTTGAACAATGGAAATGTCTGTCTCTCCAAAATACATTGCATTGGCTGGCAAGTAATCAAAAACAAAATTCAATAAAATAATGGGAGATAACTCTGTACTGACACAATTTTCAGTACACTTGGACGTCATTTTCATGTTCTGATTGAGATTATATTCGATTGTAAATCCAGTCGGACTTACAAATGACAAATTAAGTTGATATTGGTTGCAAAAATATACTTTAATTTTCCCTCGTTTCGTTTTCTTACTGTTGTTGACATGCCACAATCGGCAGTATCACCCGGCCAGATTTGAAACTCACCTTTCCCGGCCATGATGGAAACCCTTTCATCTTCGCCCTAAAAATAAAAATAAAACGTGTAGTAATTTTTCGATTTCTATGCTTTTTAGCTCGATCTTCATTGCTTGATTTTCTAAATGCGTATATTCTTACCAGACTAAATCACCGACTTCATACTTTGACTCCATTTTTGAATGAAAACATTGCATTGTGGGAAGATTTTCAGCGTGGGGAGAAAACTACTTCCGAAGTACGGACAACGGAAGATAACTCCAACGAAATTTTATTTCCCGCGTAAATGTCATTCCGAACATTATGAGTTGTGTACCTTACCCCGTATTTAATATAAAACCAATTTCTTAAAGATGAACAGAATTTGTACTTAAACAGATAATTCTTAAATCAAATAATAGTCAACTTAGAAAACATAGCCTACAATATAAATATAAGTATTGTTTATTGCAGATTAAAGGTGCTATTTCAGGCGGAATAATTATAAAATAAATTTTAACATTGAAATTACATTGGTTTGGCAGTTATTAGAGAACAATGTATTGGAATTCAAAAATAGCAAGTTTGGTTGAAATACAAATGCTATGGTGGACTCGCATCGGTAGCAAGGGACGGACTATTTCATTATTCTACCTGTATTTATTTATCAAGGTTTTTTTTATTTCTCGGGTAGTTTATTAAACATGCAAATGTGTTCTGTTGGAAAAACTAATATTGATACATGTATTGATAGAAATAGAATGTAAATGTATGATTTTTGTCATGTCACTAACAAATAGCTATTCATTAGTAAAAAGTGAAATTCGTCTTCCAATTTAAATTGATATATTTTACATCTGTGGGCCCTGCTCACCCCGCTATATTTTTGGCCCTTTCAATTTCTAATCATGTGCACTAGTGCGAAATCTGGTTGGTAGTTTCTCTTTTTATAATCTTCCCACGATAGATTGAATCTATATTCAAAAGATCAACATTTTCTGGTTTTGTTACCTCACGTATTATGAGCTTTATCATTAAAACAAAATGTCCGTCCCAAATGATTTTAAACTCCTCTTGCACTTCAGTCTGAAAAATATATTTTTATCTAATTTTTGCTTATTTATATTCAATTGCATAAACAAGTGATTGACAAGATCGACTGAGGAGAGCGAAATTGTTTGGATAATTCTGTCATGCGCAAACTATCTCGAACAAAAAATAAAACGAATACATTAAGTGCGCTAAAACGTTACATCGGTTACAAGGTATACATGTACTGTGGAAAATCCTTTTAATAAAATCAAAAATAAAATTGCACATCAATTAATTTTAATTTTAAACGGGATATAAATAAAATATAGCTTTTCTATTTGCTAACCTTATAAAAATCCTACCTAAGATTAATAATAAAACATCTCAAGTGAGAGACCATCCGAATAGCCGTAACCCGAAATATATTCTAATCCTAAGCTTAAGTTTATCAATTGACGTATTACCTGTCACTGGACACAATATACAGAAAAAGAAAACAAATAAAGGACATTGAACAATGTAATGTAGACATTTGCATGATATTTTTCTTTATTATAATTTTATTATAATTTCTACTATTCCGATAGAACAGTAAGACGTGTACTAGGTTGTTTTGATAATACTAGCAAAGGTTCTTGTACCTACGAGGTCAGGCGAACCCAGATTTATATTTATGCTGAGATAAAACCGACGGTGTGTTATTTCTTATAAATCTCAATGTGTACTATATATGTATGTCTGTGTACGCAATAGGGTACACAAGTAAAATTTAATTTCTATTTGAGTGAAATGAAAGCCAGATCTAGTAGGTTTCATTCACATCAGTCCAACTAGACAACATAATACGTAATAACAATACCATTTCTAGGTGAATAAAGGCGAGTAGATTCACTCATTGGACAATGGGCTGAAATAGAGCGGTACACACAATACAAAGTCTAAAAACACTAATTACATTCTGGTAGATTTTCTACTAAATTTATATGTTTTTATTGTTCGTTTGTCTATTGGTGGTGATGATGTTGTTGTTGTCTTTTTACTTCCGTGTCATTTTTTCTAGAGTTTGACCTTTCCAACATCATATATTTCTGACGTACATGATTCCTAGACGTTCTGTTAAAATATCATGACATTTTAAAATCTTGCAGTGAACACCCGCGTGACGGAAGAATTGCCCCCCTTCTCTTCAAACTCACTGGGGGTAAACTGATCGTGGTAACTGCAGTTACGACGATCACAACATGGCGGTGGTAGAAATAGGTAATATCGTTTTCTGCTAATTTCTCCATTCTAACGTGTTTTTGTCAAGAATATTACTCAGCCGCAAGGTTGATCTGTACGATTTTGTTGTATGTGTGTGTTCTTGATACCATATATGGTCTCGTTACCAAGTAAATAGCCGTCGTACATTTAAGGAAGATAATCGTAACTCTAAAAGAAGATACTCTATTTTTATATATTATAATTTATGGAATTACGATTATCTTCCTTAAATGTACGACGGCTATTTACTTGGTAACGAGACCATATATGGTATCAAGAACACACACATACAATATAAATCGTACAGATCAATCTTGCGGCTGAGTAATTCTTGACAACAACACGTTAGAATGGAGAAATTAGCAGAAAACGATCTTACCTATTTCTACCACCACCATGTTGTGTTGGTCTATGTTGGTCTGTACTAGTGTCTACACTAACCTACATGTAAGTTGGTCTATGGTGTTTCAGAATTTCATAGACCTTAGGTGTCCAAGAAATTCAGTTTCTCACTTTCTATACAGTTACCAATTTAGAAAAATGTTTTAGTCATCTTATTGTTTAACATGTATTTATTATTCGGAACAAGATAAATAGATTGAATAAATAATAAGTGCGAAAAAATATGAAATTAATTGACGTAGATTCCAAGGCAACACTTGAAGACTTCCTAACTTTAAAAAAAAGATTGAACTTGTACAATTTCTACGGAAATGTAATGAAAAAATCAGTGGTAACAAGAATGAGCTTACGCTCCGACAAAGATGTAGAGACTTGTCTTTCAAAAAGCCGGTCAGATGACAATGAAAAAATGACCTGTTATAGACAGTTCATTAGAGTCTTTAACTTTTATAAAGAAAATTATATACACGACATTCCCTTTTTTTAAACTTCTATAAAAAAAGTTATTTACTTATTTAACATATTTTTCTCTGGATATGTAACATTTTTGCACAAATAACTCCAAATCTGTATTTTCATAATACCACTGAACATGTTACATAATTAACTTTCTGAAATGTTTTGGATGATTGTCACCAGATATTTCTGCAAAACGGAAATACTGCGCGATTTTCCTTGTACACTGAAAGCGGGAATATTTTCTTTAAAAAAGGTTTTCTCTCCTTTCATTAAAAAGCGTATTTGATTTTTTTTCATTACACTCGAGCGGTCGAAGACAAGGCAAGATAAATTTGAAAGCATTTTAGAAATAATAGAATCTGTTGTTTCTTCACCATTTGTAAAAGCAGAAGTGGATTCGGTAAAATATTGTGTACTGTGTTTGAAACGGTATGTGCGTCTTCATTAGCAATGTGCACTTATCAGATAAGTGAACACCTGCATCTAACATTTGCCGACCATCTCGACTTGTACAGTCAACAAGCAAATCCCAATTTTCGGTTTCCGTCAGAGCAGATCCCACTTTTTTCTGAATGAATAATGTCCCTCGTCTGGAATATTTTGAATAGGAAATAAAACGATCACAAACGCGGCTTTTTTCTGTTTTTAATATATCAAGAACAAGCAATCGGTCTATTGTTTAAAAAACAATGGTGTATTTGGAGATCGCACCTCTTTCCATTGAAACTTATCTGTCATATTAAAGATGTATTTTTAGACATATACACTTCTCGACCGCTACCCATGATTTCGGATACCGTCTAAGTACTGACGACAAATAGGTTATTTTGCAATAAATGCATTTACAGTCTCATAATCTTACAGCCAAAAATGCCGTTCTGAAGCTAAGCTTAACAATGTAGACAAACACACTAAAGGACTGATGGGATTCGAACCACCTTCTAGAACTATCCATTCCATCACAAGGCAGCGCCAATACGATCATGACTACTGTGCTCCCGCATTTAGTCAAGTAAATTTATTACTTAGAGTAGTGATGGGGTAAAATGCGAATTAGTATACATAGCAGACGATTTGATTTCTCAACTGCAGATTTAAGAACATAACTACCAAGCACAAAGCAAAATATAAAAAGGCTCTGATGGTTTGCTTCCGATTAAAACGACATGTTCTAAATTGCTTTATTTTTAGTAATTATGACAGCTTACGTGATGTTCGAAAAAAAAAACACAAAAAAAAACGACAGAATAGTTAATATTGATAAAGAAAAATATGAAATTAACAGCTTGCATGTATATTCGTGTTATGATTTTATATGTAAGGAAATATTCGTTGTGCGGCTTTCGAAAAATCAATACAAATCTACTGTACACTCACAATTCTTATAATATGTAAAAAAAAAAAAAATAAAATAAAAAAAAAAGACTTAATATAAATATAACCTCCATTTTTATCACTTTAGCCGAAATTAATAACGAAACACATTATGTTCTAACAAAAAAACCCACACACACACAAAAGAGAAGCAAATAAAACACAACAAAAACAAGCCAACACTGCTTCGATAGGATTCGCACTCTCAGTGTTAATCTGTAGGGGTCGCGAAGCAGCGACTATGCGATCACGGCTATGGTACAATGATCAAATTTGTAAGTTTTGTTTTCTTTTTTTGTGGTATATAAGGTGTACCTGATGTAAATTGGTGCAACTCTATAATAAAGCAGACGATGCCTATTTTTCATAAAATCATATTTAAGTTTTTGATTTTTAACAATTGTAATTTTGTTTGTTTTCGTGTTTTTCTCCTTTACACCAGCATTGAAAGCACTTGTATCTGCAAAATTTTCCATTTTTTTTCTGAAGATCAGAGTCAAATCTTCATTTTCCACATCCAGCTTTTGGAAGGAGCGGATGCCGGCTGTCTAACTCTACGGTCATATTTTTACCCGACGTCTCTGACGTTTGGAGATGGCCAAATCCGGTAAAAACCCTAAATGTTCCTTTTTTATTACAAAATCCGCAGTGGAACCAAAGAATGAATAGTGATGAACCATGTATATAACTAAAGGTAAAATATTCAATTTCTTGAATGGAGCCTGTGGGAATTGTTATGGGAATCTGCATTGATCTCTTGAAAAAAAGAAAACAAAACTAAATATCATGCAAAAATAGACATCTTTTTAATAGACTCCGAGCAGATAAATATCTTGAACATTTCAAGATTAAGATAATCCCCTATAAAAGAAAATAAAACAAATGATTCCACTGCGAAAATCGGAATGAATTTTGCATACATCGCTATTAACGTCCGTAATTTTAACAGCAAAGCCGATTTTCGAGAAAATGTTACATCTTTGAATATAAAACACTGCATTTATTAATTATTACGGTCATTCAGGATATGAAATAAAAATACAGATCTCATAGAATCCACCGATATCGGGCGATATAAAAAGCTAAATAAAATAATTCCAATAAATCGGATTTTATTTGAATAAGAATACATAGTTTTTTCAATTTTATAAACGTTATGTGACGTTCCTAAGTTATGTAACCGGAAGTGTACATACCCTCTGTCAGGAAAAGATAACTCGATTCAAGAACGATAACTCTAGTTATCGCAAATCGGGAATACAACAACTGGGTGTGTTGAGGCGCATCGATCCTAATCGAGACCCAATCACGGTGGTGAGTCGTTACGGACACTTTCGGCAGAAACGGCACATTTATGATACCAGTAACACTTTAGTTATAGTTTAAGCTTTGCTGACGACCTTGTAATATTTTCAGAATCTCATAAAGGACTGCAGAATGCTTTGTATAAGTTACAAAAATATTGTTTTGATTGGCAATTGACTGTTAATATAAATAAAACAAAAATATGACTTTTCAGAAGACTTTTTCACCTACCCCCATGCTTTTTTATGAACATAAACCGCTCACAGAAACTAAAGAATACAATTTTCTTGGAACTGTCATTGATCATAAGGGTTGTTTCAAAAGGGGAATACAAGAATTGTCAAAAAAAGGGTTTAAAGGTTTTATTCTCTTTGCGAAAACTTTTCTCAAATTTTGAACAACTACCTGTCAACCTCTCGTGTAAACTCTTTGACACGCTGATCCGTCACATTGTAAGCTACAATTGTGAAATATGGTATATGGACGAATACCTCCCCTTATGTAGAGCCATGCTTCGAGCAACCAGAAAAGTAGTATATGGGGACGGACAAAGTCGTATTTGCGGAGGTGCTGTGAGGTGCTACCGGAAGTGTGACATTTCGATGAAACGGAACAGTACGATCTGAAAACGAAAACTGGAGGACTCTACCGATTACGTGAATACCTTCCTCACAATGAAGCAGGAAGCCGGCGGTTGGCCTGAGTGGTGTCAGAACGAAAACGATAGATGGAGGTATATCAGAGACTACCACGAAAAGGAGGGAATACTCCTGGTCTACAACGACATAAAGAAGAATCCGGGATTGAGAGCATTAGCCAAACTGATGCTGAATAGCTTTTGGGGGGAAATTCGGACAGAGATCCAACATGCCTGGGATAAAATACATACCCGAACCTGCCGAATATTTCGACATGTTGACGAGCGACCAGATTCTTGTGATGGGAATAAATTTTGTCAGCGACGAGATGGTGGAAATGAGATATCAATACAAAGAAGAGTTCGTCGAAGAATCCGGGAGAACCAACGTAGTCATAGCAGCCTATACCACAGCTCAAGCCCGTTTGAAGTTGTACAGTTATTTGGAACAATTAGGACCCCGTGCCTTATACACCGATACAGACTCAGTCGTGTATACCTCTAGACCAGGCGAGTGGAAACCAGAACTCGGTGACTACCTAGGATATCTCACCGATGAAGTGCCCGACAACAGAATAGTAGAGTTTGTCACCGGTGGACCGAAGAACTATGCCTACAAGATTGCCAAACCCGATAAGGATGGAAATACGACCATATGTAAAGTGAGAGGCATCACTCTCAACTACAAGAACTCCTTGACCATCAACTTTGATACGATCAAGGACATGGTCATTAACAACAGAGATGACGTCAAGACCGTGAGGGACGACTTCAAGATCACGAGAGACCACAAGAGATTACTTACCGTACATCAAGACAAAGACTACAGGATAGTCTTCGGTAAAAGAGTCATCATGCAGGACTACAGCACGCGACCGTACGGATTTTAAGAGGGTCGTCTATCCTGTAATGGCCAAAATAAGGTTTTCCGGCATCCCCTAAATCAATTAAAATAATATTTATCATGACACTACAGATATACATGCCTAATTATGGAACATGACGTATTGATATATACACTGCTGTACAAACAAAAGTAATACCAAAGGGACAAGAATACCCCAAAAATATCCTGTGGTCAAATAGGAATTCATTTCTAAACGAGATATATTGGTAATTAAAACACGGTATAAAAAACCCATATACAATACTTAGAATACTAGAATGAGAGGTTGATCGACACAAATTATTTAAATTTACTCGGTTTGGATTTCTTCATTATCGATTAAGACAGGTGTGCCTGTAAGAGCCGTCATTTAAGGAGGATCAGGAGGGAAACATGGTTTAACATAGGGGTCAATAGCGCTATACGGACCCGATTCGCTACTCAGAAATAATACTTGTTGTGATACTTTAGCCCTACAGGAAAAATCATCATATGAAAAAATACATACAAAATATTGTAAAACAGTTTTAGGCCTTAAAAAAACTGCATGTAACATTTCGACATTATCAGAGTTGGGGTGACTCCCTATTGCTTCCTTTATTAAAACTCAAGTTATGATGTATTTTGTAAGAATAAATACTAATAATATAAACCCATTAATTAAAGAATCCCCTAATGTTAATAAATCTTTACATGATGAAGGCTTCTACACATGGTATACTTTGGCATTAAATGTCTTTCAAGAATTTGATTTGGATGCTGAAGATTTTTCTAATATGGACAAGTGTTTCCATAAGAAAAAAGTTCCATTTAAAAAAGAATTTAAAAAGGTTGTCCATAATAATTACATTCAGAAAACTAAAGACAAACTTTCAAAATTAACAGATAATTCAAAACTTTATTTGTATAATAAAATAAAATATGATATTGTTTTGGAAGAGTATTTAATACAGGAAAAAAACTTTAAAAATAGACAACTCATAGCTAAATTTCGGACAAGTGACCATTTGTTTGCAAATTGAAACTGGTCGATATATTAATATACTCCGTCAACAAAGACTTTGCACTGCTACTTGTAATATCTTAGAAGATGAATATCACTTCTTTTTAAATTGTCATTTAAACCAGCAACCAAGAAATTCACTAATAAATACTATTGAAAATAAATGTCCTTCTTTTACTAATATGTCACCCATGAATAGACTTGATTACATACTCAACTGATCCAACTTCAGATCTTTTATCGGTTGTTTGCACCTTCATAAAACAATCACTAGACTTGAGACGATAGGGTCCACGCCGGTCAAATATTTCTCCTACATTTACATATTT
This sequence comes from Bathymodiolus septemdierum, assembly GCA_963383655.1. Taxonomy (NCBI): domain Eukaryota; kingdom Metazoa; phylum Mollusca; class Bivalvia; order Mytilida; family Modiolidae; genus Bathymodiolus; species Bathymodiolus septemdierum. Next base: position 5,725,748 of record OY726524.1, read on the forward strand.
ATTATGTTTGTGTTGTTTTTCTTTTATATGTTTGCATGTTTTTGTATTGTAATTGCTTGACCCATATGGGTGTAATATGCAATTTGAATAAATAAATAAATATCAAGAACGTAGCTTACGTTGAGGCAACCGAGGCAGCTGCCTCGGTATAAAATATATGCAAAAAAAAAAAATATAAAGACAATTAAATTTTATTTCCATGTTCTCAATAAAGGGACACTAAATAAGTTAACAGACTAAGACTCAGTTACTAACGGAAATGGCACCTAGTTGAAGGGCTTAGGCCTCATTGCAACTTCAAGATGAAGAACAGCAATTATAAGGTGCTGTTCCTGTATAGCAATCACGAACATACTATGTTCAAGTTTGTCTAATGCAATCCATAATATTTTTGAATCGGCAATTAACAAAGTTTCTTGGACTAAGTTGTACATGTTAGATGACCATTATGAATGTACAATTGTGTATAGCTGTGACATATTTTTATGACTATTTTGAAGCAAAACTGGTCCCAAATATACTCTAAGTTGCTCAAAATCGCTTATGGGGGGCTTAGCCCACCAAAAACCCCAACGGGGCTTTGCCCCTGTACCCCACTGGGGGTTTCAGGCAGTCCCAGACCCCCTGCCTCGGTAGAATAACATAGTAAGCTACGCCCCTGAATATAATTATTGAATCTGGGAGTAATAAACCACAGCGAAACATGAAGTCACCCAAGTTAAAAAAGATAGTACATAGACAAGTGGCCGAGACATATCTAATGTCAGTATAAAATTCCATACAATTGACAGTTTATATACACGACATTTAATAATAATTATACGAAAGATTACAGCACGAGATGACCTGGTAAATGTCGATATACTATTTTTTGTGTGAAGATTTGAAAAAAACGAAAACCGCGCCATCCCAAATAACTCGTCCAAATTTGGTCACATGATGATGTGACCTTCACTGGGAAGTTTACTCAGAAAAGCTTCCGATATTATTTTTTAATATTGTTTCTCTCATGTCAAATGAAATATTATAAATTTGTACGGAATATCAATTTTAATGACTATTAACAAAATTAAATGTACAAACATGATATTGAGTTTGTAATAACTTCATGTTGACAGCGCGGATTAATATCCATATGTACTGACATCTGTAAATAGTCTAAAAATGGTGGAAAGTGCTGAGACATTAGAAACATGTAACGATAAGCCGAAAGAAACTGTTTATTTTACGTCATTGTTATGACTTATGGATTTTCATATATTATTGGATCATTTTTCTATTTGATTTTGTTAATTTGAACATTGAATTACTGATAAAAACATTGAATAAACTGTGAAAAATGTAAACGATGCTCACAATCTGGGATACTGTTTCACAGTCGTGGAACGATTTGTCGCAAATGTTCTTAAATATTTATCAACATTGATGGACATATGTCACAAAACTTGGGGTTGAAAATGGCAATGAGACCTAGGTACGTAAAAACAAAGTCTCCAATATAATCGGAAACAAATTCGAAAACTTTCGCATGATTGTGCAAACCGAAATAAACCTCAAATCTCGTTCTAGAACAAAGATGGGGGAAAAATACAAGATCTAAAACATAGAAACGAATAAGGAAGTGTGGTTAAAAACATAATTGATTATGTAAAATATAATATCCAGAAAAGAAAATCATGAATTGTATTTATGTAAGGCATGGCTCTGGGTCGGGTCAGTTTTCTTTGATGAGAAGGGGGTTCTGTTAATTCCCACAAAGGCATGTCTAAATACCACTATGTTAGTGCTTTCAAAAGTAGCCAGTGAATTTCTGGATAAGGTACATGTATAAGGGTATCTGATTACATTTCAATAGTACTAATGGACGACATCTGAATTTAATGTAATAAAAGAAGTCCCCTGCTTCCAGAAAGATAAATGAACCCTTTTGACATCATTTCAGATTAAAATGCAGAGGGCTATAATCGGTTGAAGGTTTCAAATGACACAGGAAATGACTATAATGTAGGGTTTTGCACCATTTTTCGTCAGCTGTTAAAAATTGTTCGACTCGCTGCATTCAGAAGTTGCCTCCTACTGTAAATATTTCTACTCCTACCAGTGAATACGAAATTGTACATTTTTTTACAGGACATTCGGTCTGGTGAACCAAGATGATTCACCAGACCGAAAGAAAATCGTTATTTTTTAAATATTTCATTGTTGATGGCTGGCCTGTATAGTTTCCTTTACTCGTATAAAGCCTTTTTCGCCCCTCTTGCCATTTCATATTTGGTTTCCTTTCCGATCGATGCTCTTCATATCTTTTATTTTTTTCACGTTTTTCTTCTTCATCTGCTCCTGGTAATTTTCTTTTTAGTGGTTTGCTAGGAACAGTGTTTTTGTTCCATCTTAACTGGAACATTTTTATGAAATTCTATGCCGGAAACTGACAAATCAATCGTAATAGCCGAAATCTGTTGTCGAAAAAATTACTGTCTGAGAGAATCCCTTTAAATGGCCAATGAAATAACAGAACTTCTCCGACGTGACCGGAAACGAGACATGGACGCGAGGGAAGATTTTGAACAAGTTTTTTTTTTTTTTTACAAAATTGACGAAATCAAATGACAGAACAATCGGTCCTGAAAACCAAGGGTTTTTATCGCACCGGCGGTAATTTTACTGGATTTGTCCGTTGGTCCGATGGTATTTCGTTTTCACTGTCCTACTTTAAAATGTCTTGGAAGAATCAGAGCTCACCACACATAGTAAAAACGGTGACTTGACTTCTCTCTCTCTTGACTTAAGGGTTAAGTGAGGGAAAAGCTGGGAGACTTCCGAAAATCGATCCAAATTTCAACGTTTCTTTCCCCACTACCCCATGATCTTAAAAAGGATGCAATTAACGAGTTTGGAATAAAATATTGAACATCAAACCCTGTAAGGGTCAAATTTCAGGAACATGGGAGCTCCTTTTATGTGAATATTGAAGAAAAAGTATGATTATTGGTGAAAAAAATGCGGACTTGAAAAGACTGACAGGGCGACTAAAACTTCGCTTTTTGACAGAAATTGGGCGATTTCATTGAAACCTAGGCGAAGAAGTCTCCCACTTCGCCTGGTTTGATGAGCCCTGAAGAATGATTAGATAGGGCAAGCATGAGTAAAACTGGACGGTACCAAAACGGTGCTATCTGTGAGTACGGGAAGGATCAACAATACATTAATGTCCTAATGGTACATGTAGTAAGATAAACCTTATATTCCAATGAATTTAATCAGGCCTCTCACTACATCAAATGATCTTATATCTGTCTTTTGAAAACTACCTCTATCCTTTTATTTTGGGAAAATATATTTGCATTTTTGGAAGATTATGAAATTTTACATTTGTACTCGATATGAAGTAAATAGACAGGAGACAACATTGAAAGGAATTCCAGAAAACAATCGCACATCATCACATGCACAACAACATATAACATAAATTATATCAACTTTAATTACGTATGTCCACACAAGGCTCACCACACTTGCAAAAAACGGAGACTTGACTTCTCCCTCAGAGACCATGAGGGAGAAGTGAAGGCATGACAGGGAGACTTCCAACAGCGTCATTTGAAGTGTGTCTTTGCCAATATATTGTTAATATCCTTCATATTTAACAATAAATTCATGTTTTGTATTTGTTTTATTATTATTATTGATCTTATATTTTTTTATTTTAGATTTTATTCATTTTTGCCTTGAAATCTTTAAAGATATGAATGACATCTAAATGTTCGTTTCCTTCCCCCGATTTTCTCTGTCCCCAAGATGGCCGTGTTTGAAATTTGACAAGTTGATTGTTTAGCTTTTAAAAAGCTACAAATAACTCAAGTTTTGTTAAAATAATTATAATACAACACAATTCAACGGCCAATTTGGTACAGGAAGCATCTGTTTGTATATTTTTAGATTTGGGATTTAATTTTCACCTGGAATTTCGTCAGTACCAATTTACAGAAGTTTGTCTTTTCAACTTTTGTATTGACAAATTAAACCTTCTTTATTGCTTGAATAAAACCCTTTTCTCTCATTCTTATGTATTTTCACATTTATTACAATTGCTTTGTCAATCAGCTTTACCATAAAACGAAGATAATTTGCAAGAAAAGAGTGACTTGCAAAAAGAAACAAAGCGACTTTAATTTCGCTTTGTAGTCGAGGGGGAGCGGCTTCAGCCGATATAGGGTGACAATTTCGCCCACTTCACCTGGTTTGGTGAGCCCTGGGTCCACATAATTTATACTTTTACTGACTCCAGAGTAGGATTGAGGTGGATTCTGCCATATTTCAGAGTGAAAAGACGACTTAATATCAGTAGTAGAGCTTGCTGATTGAATATCAATATAATTAGATGACTGTTCATTGGTGTTACTGTTTATTCCAAAACTCGTTTGACCTCCTTTTGCTCACATGAGTTGGCATTATTGATACTTTTTTTGATTTTTTTTAACACATCTCCAGTTTATTTGAAGACCTTTAGCAACTTGAAAAAAGGTTGATCTCGACTTAATATTTAGAATTGTGTGACTCTTCCTGATAAGTGAGTATATATAAGAAAAGGTGAAAGAAACATCCATTAAGAGGCAATACAACCACATCTTATCTGTGCTTCAACAAAATTGGAAACTGCACTGAGTAAGGCAAACATCACAGTGATTTGTCAGGTTCACAAAAGAAATTTGTCAACATCAACAAAATAACAACTGGAATCTTGAACATGAAATTATAAATTTTAGAATGCTATAAGCCTTAAAGGCATAAAGTGCAAATGTACACTAATAACAAGAATATTGAATATGGAAAAGGTTGTTGCAAGCAATGACCGGATTTTGTTTTGGTCGAGAGCTGGTCATGACTTGCTTTTTGACTGTCAGAAAGCATTCACTCCCCATTTTAGTTTTCATAAAGTTATTTATTTTATTTTTAGCCAAATGGATTTGATGCGAGAGAAGGAAAGGGCTCAAAGAGAAAGAGCTAGAATGAGGACAGAGGAGAAAAACGTTCATATTCCTGTGTTTTCCCCACCTCGAAGGGTAGGTATTTTATATCTCCAGTGTTTTACCCACCTTTAGCTAGTATTTCATGTGAAATTCTATCCCTGGGCATTGTAAAATATTTTGGAAGCATATGTGTTTAACTAGTGTTGTTTCTTCTTTTCCTGATTGTTGTACATTTTCCCTTGTTATGTTATTTTTGTAGTAAACATGTTTAACTAGTGTTAATTGACATGTTTAACTGGTGTTACTTGATATGTTTAACTGGTGTTAATTGACATATATTAATGTGTATGCCATGATATTTTATAATTTTTCCTTACTATCATTTCCCTACCATGACATGTTTTATTTACTAACTAGCTACCTGCATGCATACACTAGTCTTGCTGACACATTCTCAGCTAAACTTTATAGAAATTATGTATAAATGACCCAGTCCTAAATAAAAATCTTATTCTATTCCAATTGATCATTCAAAATGTTTTGCTATGGTGCATCAACATTTTTGTTTCTAGTCTGCAAGGGTATGGAAAAACAATGTTGTTGAAATATGCTTGCTATATACCGTAATTTGGGATATTTTTGTGGTTTTCTGTCAAAATATGGATGTTTAATTTTGGTGTGTTTAATTTTTGGTGCTTTCCAAAAGATGATTGTTTTATTTTGGTGCTTTTCAAATGATTAGAAAAAAATAAATGCTCGTGACCAATGCTTTTTAATATTTTAAAATATTAAGTTAGTTTAAAAAAGTAACTAAGAAATTGGATACGGGCGAAATACAAATACTTTTTCCAGATCGCATTATCTTGAGATGAAAATTGATAAATAGTGATAAAATATTTATTATCTAAGATGATAAGATGAACTTTAAAACAACATAAAACTCAAATTCACAATTACATTTTAACATTATTGGGACAAATTTTTCTTGTCGTTGGCCGCATAAAGGAAGTGACTTAATTTTAAATTAATTTATTACATAAAAACTCATGGAGGGACCTGGCAGTAACCGGAAAAGAGAGGTGACCGTTTATTTCAAGTGACCGTTGGGGCAAGTTTGACTGTACACTAAATCCGGGGATAGAATGTTCAAGGAATCTGTTCATCGTCAAAGCATTGTGAAATCCATTGTAAACGATCTTAGGATTAGCTTTCAAGTAGTCTTATGGCAGACACGAGCCATCTAGCACTCAACAATTTTAATGTTGTCATTGTTAGATTGATATTGACCTCTGTTTTATCCTGTAGACTTTGCCACCTTTTCTGCGTAATGGTCTTCATGGTATGAGTTATATGCCAGTCTTCGGGGAAAGTTAAACTTTGCATGACACTGGTCCGTCTTCCCCCGATATATAACTCGTGGAGGGAGGATGTCACCACTAAGAGATCTAGCCATGACACCTAAAATCAAATGTTTATTTCAAATTGAATCAAAATATAATGAATTTTCTTTTCTTTACCATAACGATACCGTTATCAAACCACTGATCCGTAATGGTCTACCTGCATAGGCTACCTTAATTAACATTTGTCAATAGGCGTTTTACAATAGGTGGGAAATCCGTAACAATTAATTTGACTGACCACTGCCAGTATACTAATCGTACAATAAAAATATCAATGATTAAGACCCTAGAGCTAAATTGACAATTAACATTTAGTTTCTTGTGAAAATTATATTATACAATAATACACATATTGTTAAATTATAAGCTTTATTTATGTGTGGAGTAGATCTGCTTTAAGTCATTATAACTGATAGCTGTGGATTATTGAAGTATTTGCTTTTTTATGCTTCTTCAAATGGCTACAGCCTACAAATGTCGGAGGAAACATAAATACTTGAGTTGTAAATACTATTGATAATTTTAAGATTGATTAGTTTGAGTAAGATCAATATCGTACTAGAACTTATAAAATATTGGTATTTTTTATTTTAGAGGACGTTATTTTTTGGCGTGTTTAATTTTGGCACTTTCAAGAAAGGCACCAAATAAACCAGAATAAAACTGGTCAAAATATCCCAATTTACGGTACATGAAGTATATTTTCTGTTGTGCAGAAAAAATCTCCAGAAACCACAGAGCCATTTGAACTTTCAGAAACCACAGAGCCATTTGAACTTTCAGAAACCACAGAGCCATTTGAACTTTCTGAAACCACAGAGCCATTTGAACTTTCTGAAACCACAGAGCCATTTGAACTTTCAGAAACCACAGAGCCATTTGAACTTTCAGAAACCACAGCCATTTGAACTTTCAGAAACCACAGAGCCATTTGAACTTTCTGAAACCACAGAGCCATTTGAACTTTCTGAAACCACAGAGCCATTTGAACTTTCAGAAACCACAGAGCCATTTGAACTTTCAGAAACCACAGAGCCATTTGAACTTTCTGAAACCACAGAGCCATTTGAACTTTCTGAAACCACAGAGCCATTTGAACTTTCTGAAACCACAGAGCCATTTGAACTTTCAGAAACCACAGAGCCATTTGAACTTTCAGAAACCACAGAGCCATTTGAACTTTCTGAAACCACAGAGCCATTTGAACTTTCTGAAACCACAGAGCCATTTGAACTTTCTGAAACCACAGAGCCATTTGAACTTTCTGAAACCACAGAGCCATTTGAACTTTCTGAAACCACAGAGCCATTTGAACTTTCTGAAACCACAGAGCCATTTGAACTTTCTGAAACCACAGAGCCATTTGAACTTTCTGAAACCACAGAGCCATTTGAACTTTCTGAAACCACAGAGCCATTTGAACTAAGTCTTTGTATGAATAACATTTGAATTGTTCTATCAGAAGATCAGTCAGCCACAAAAATCCACTAGCCCTAAAATTTGCTTAATCAGCACAAAATTGGTCAGAAATGCCTTTCAGACTAATTTTTCAAAATGTTTCGATTTCTCATTTTGTTAAAATCTGACATCTTCAAGTAACATGGCAAACCTTAGACAATATACTACTGTACTGTTCTCAGATTTGACCTGAAATATTTCCAGGAATGGTGTAATGAATGATCCATATCATAGGCTAATTATGTACATGTATACTATGAATATATACAAATGTATGTAAAAACGTGGGTCTTGGGTAGACCTATCAACCAATATTTTGATTGCCACATATAAAAAGAAAGATAATGGTTAGGATCATAATATTTTGCCTTGCAAAGCACCACCAATGACCATTATTAAGTCCAGAACACCAACTATTGATCATTAGGGACTGGTACACCTTGTCAATGTGCAAGTAACATGGTACTTTCCAAACATGACAGACTCCCGATGCAAGTTAGTTGTACATTTGGTTTGTTCAGCACACAACTTGTTATACATACACATTTGGGTGTTATTCATTACCAATAGCTATTGTCATGTAATCAATATATGCATATTCACCATTGAAGTTTATGAGTTTGAATCCCGCTCAGGCGAGGTGTACTCAATACAACATTATGTGATAAAGTTTGTCAGTGACTTGCGACAGGCCGGTAGTTTTCCCGCGGGCACTCTGGTTTCCTCTACCAATAAAACTGACTACCACGATATAACTGCAATATTGTTGAAAGTGGCGTTAAACACCCTAACCCTAACATCATTATAGCCCTACCACATAGGCCTTGATTTTTTTAAGTCATTCATTTTGATTTGAATTAAAATCATAATAAGTTTGTCATTTCAGATATATATGAGGGTACCTGCTTTTTTTTCCCTTGGCAGTTTATGTTCAAGGTCACGATTGCACTATCAACATGTTATAATACTGATGACATCTGTGATAGAAATAAAATGTTCATATTTCTGATAGAAATAAATGGCTTTGGCACTTTCATTCAGTTTTAATGATATTTGAGGATCAGGGAGCTCATTACTCTTCAGTTGGAATAGCAATCTTATTAAAATTAGATATTTATTTGCTCTTTTTAAAAAAAATTTTTTGTGGATCATCAAAAATATTTAAAAAAATCAATGAGAAATATCCAAGGACATTATTAAACTATTGTAATATGAATAAAAAGATTGTTTTCTCAAAAACTGCTAACTGGTTTGAACCCAAAACAGTGCACATGTCTGAACTAGATAAGCGATGCATGCTCAGAGATGAGATTCATAGCTAGTTCATTTTATTTTATTTTTCGCTCGTGTTGTTTTGTTAATTTACAATATTTTTTGTATTACAAAAATGCATTTCCTCTGATATGGCATGTTACCTTTGTTTTCAAACCTGAACCTATTTTGTCAGGTCATAGTTTACCAATATACAAAATATTGGTTTTTATATACAATCTTATAATAAAGGTGAATATAGCCCAAGGCAGAGTAAGTAAACATAAAACAGCTATAAGCAGTGATGATTTTATTATTTCTAAATGGTAGACTTGTGCCGATAAATCAATAATTCCTGTATATATGTTTACTTGTAAATGCAACAGTACTTGAGAAATTGATTTTTATTGTACAAGTGTTTGAAAGATTTTCAACTTGTAACTTTTTTTTGGCCTACCTGGTCGGCCAAGTAGCATTTAGTGTCACTTGGTGTCTGGGTCTGTTGTTATCTTCTTCACATTGATATCTGCTCTGCCAAAACTGCTCAACCAAATGGTTCCAAAGTTGGCATGGGTGAATTCTTTGGCAGAGGAGATTCATATTTGTGCTAAAAAAGACCAGTCACATGGAGAGGGAGGGGAGGGGTAGAAGAGGGTCATAAAGGAGATAATCAGTTATCTATATAAATTTTATTCTCAATATCCAGTAGTAGAAATGCTGCAAAATTTGTTGGGCAGGCCACTTCAGTGGGTTGTATGTAGATTAAGATTTGTACAAAGGTCTCTGCATTGTGGGGCATGACTACATTGGCTGCAAGGTGTTAAATTGAGATAAAAGGAATTAAGAACAACTAATAGAAATTATGAATATAGATGGCAAGAATCACCATTTTATTAATATAGATTCATCCTTGCACAAATAAAGACCCTAGGATCCAAAAGTTGATCATCCATGGGGATGGTTTTTAGTGGCCTAACAGAGAGGATGTAAATAAGTCCTGAAGTATTAATTTGGATTAAACATCCGTATGAAATGCAGATTGAACCCCATATTTCTTGGGATCATCATTTGTACAAGGCAAAAATTAACATATGGACTACTGCAAGCTAAGGTTGCACTTTTAGTGGCCACTTAGGGTGAAAAATGAAACACCTTTAATCATTCCAAATTTTAATTGTTTTTGAACACAAACATCATACCTACAAGATTCCAACTGATCAGGGAGTTTCCATCATTTTGATTGAAAAAATATACTTAAAGATAATGCTGTCAAGAAATCTGTATGTATGGGTCAATCACTCATGATTATTAATTTTTTGTCCTCTAAAGACTTTATCAATTGTTTTATTATATTTTGAAATCAGAACTTGCTTGCTTTCAACTCTATAGAACAAGAAGGGCTTTCTGGTAAGATATCTTTTTATAATTTTCCAATTTTTCAAGCTGCCTCAAAATAATTGAAATAATTGTTCATTTTTTCTCTTTAAAAATCACACAAGCTAAACTATTTTTCATTTAACATAGTGATTATGAAATTTTATGATTCTTTTAACCAATAAGAAAAATTATTAAGATATCTGATACATAAAATTCACAATATACTATTTTTAAAATGTCTGATTTTCCATATTCTTGTCCCATACGTAAGATTTAATTGACCATGTTTAGTAAAATTAAATGAAACAATAACATTCTATATTAAAAATCTTTCAATTGTTTCAAAGAAATAAGGTGAAGAAAATTGTAAACTAAACTTTTTACATAAATTAGATATTAAAATGATCAGAAAGAATCACCAAATAAGTCTCTTTTTTTGTCCTTGGAAGAAACAACACATATATATAAACTCCTGTTTCTTGCAAAAAATAAACAAATTTTTGACTGAATAAGATATTTACATTATGAAGTCTACATTCTGTATAGTGTTCAGAATTAAAATTGTAGCATTAGACTCATTCTTATAAGGATAAAATAATACTTTTTACTATTATGTTCCATATGTAAGATTTTATAGCCTATATATAGAAGTCAAATTAAATAATCCAGAAACATCATATTTAAATCTTATAAGTGTTTCAGAGTAGTAAGGTGGTAGAAATAATATATTAGACCTTTTAAGCTTATTTTATATGAAACAATCGGCATTGGATCACCAGACAGCTATTCTTTTTCCAAAAAAGAAGCAAATACAAATACCAATTCTTGTTTCTTGCAAAAAATTTTTTTTTTTTAGACTGTCTAACCTGATTTAACTAAGTAGTCAATACATTGTATACAGTATATTAGTATTCAAAATTAAAATTGTAGCATTTGATACATTCTTACCAGGAAAACTTTATATTTTTTGTCACATATAGGACTATATAGTGTAATCCCAACATCATGCATATAGGACAAAAGTTTGCAATATTTATTTTGTTGTAGATTTCACTTACATTTAATTTAGAAAGTAATGAAATGTTGTCTGATTTTTTTAGTTTTCTACTTTTTTCCAAATGTGACTGTTTATTTAGCTTATTCTTGACAAAATGGGAATATTTTGTTAAGTTTGGAAAGAAAGAGCAAACACTCTTACATCTCTATAAATAACTTTTTGGATGGATATAAGGAGTTAAACCTATGTTTATGTAGTCATCAGTGTATTAGAAATGTAATGATGCAAAGAATGCAAGTCAGTAAAGGAATTTAAGAGAAAATTTTCTACCTTAAGTTAGTATGGGACAAAAAAAAGTGTTGCGTATGGGACATTTGAAATTGACTTTGATGTCTTGTCTTAATTGGTGATAGTCAAAACCAAAGTTATTTAAACTTAGGTACATTGTACCTTGATACCATTCAAGTTAAAAGTGAGATCTTATATTTCAAGTATGTACTTTTCATGGAAATATGGCTTACATATGGGACAGCATGGGTTTCGGAAAATGTCTTTTCAAACTTTGAAGACTTGAATAAAAAAATGATCAGAATTCTTTCCAGTTTTTCTTGTCACAGTTCTTCCTCACACTCTCAACCAAAGAATAACTGTATATAATGTAGATAAATAAGAAGATGACCCCCATATAATTCCTTGTTAATCTTGTGAATGACTATTTTGTAAAAAACGATTACATACCATCATATTTCGGTTTACATCTTCTCTGATAAGGATATAATATTGGAAGTGCTACATGTACATGTAATTGTTATATACCAAAAGAAACTAGAGAAAATTCTCTATAAACTGAAGCTGACCTTAACTTTGTTATTCCTAAGAGAAAAATGTATTACACTTTAAAAAAAAGGGGAAAATATGAAGTGGCCACTTGTTATGGGCATTTTTGTGTATGTATGAGTCTGGGGTTCGTTGTTGAACTTGTGATTAAGCTAATCATATGATTAGCCCTAATTACATTTTTAATTCCTAATCACATACTAAAAGCTAATGCAATGATTAAATTCTGTTGCTGAACTGTTTTAATCAATGTATTAATTAATCATTGCATTAGCTAATTATGTGATTAGGAATTAAAAATGTAATTCGGGCTAATCATATGATTAGCTTAATCACAAGTTCAACAACGAACCCCTGTATTTCCATAACCGATCATAATAGACCACAGAAAGTTATCTATTGTTTAGACCCCATAATGTACCAAATTTAAACATATCATTCATTTATATTATATTACAACATATCATTTCATTTGCTGATCAATTACACAATATCCTTTAAAAAGTGCAACCTTAGCTTGCAATAGTCCATATATATGTACATGTATGATGCAATGGGTAAAATGTCAAAAATATTATGAATCATTGTTTTGATATGTAGTTTTAAGTCTGTACATATTAATACCCTAGTTATATATAGGCTATATATTGTTTTCAAGCTCTTGTGGTTCAAAATTTAAAGTGGGCTGCAATCGGAAAATTTTCAAAAATCTTTTTTTAAGAACAGGAATGGAAATGCGATTGTATTTGGCATAAAGAACATCGTTTCCAAGTGAAGGTTCTGTAATCTGTTGTTCTTATGTATGTAAGCTTTTAGTTTTACATTAGTTTTCATACATTGACATGTTTTGTTCTTGATTCATATTGGTAAATAAATTATTATATCTCAGATAAAGTCCCAATGTAGGAAATCTTGGTTAATTTAACCTGTATAAACCGAACTCCTGTCTATTCTAAATACAAAAGCTGGTTCCAAGGAGGTTCAGTTAAGGCAGGTTTCACTGTATTTATGTACTATAGACATCACATACATTAATTATGAAATTTACTAAGCAAAATAAAGAAGATATTCTTGTAACAAGTGCAGGCCTCGACATTAACGTTTGTCCGATTGTCCGGTACCAGTGAAAACTGACGTCGGACAAGTATATCTTGTATCATGGTTGTCCGAAGGGACAAGTGAAAAAATGACTCCTACCTTTTGGAGGTTATTTTCTGTGATAAAAATGTGTTGCTTTGTCATTTTGACAGACAAAAACTTTGTAAATAATTATTTTAATGTGTTTAAAAATAACGGTTTCCATTGAAGTACACTATCGCTAATTATAACGGTGAACCAAGAGATATTCCGAACATATTATACTTGATCTGTATCTTTTCAGCGATTTGATTAAACGACAACTGCCTTTGAACTGGCATTAAGTAATTATAATGAACTAGAAATCGATTTGTTTATAGTGTTTCCTTCCCCTACACAATAATTCCCTGGAAACATAAATAAAATGTCCATCAGCATGGATCTATATCCCTTGATCTTAGAAAGTACGGATTTACAACAAGCGGCGGAGATCAATTCAACCAGAAATGTTAAGGCGTCTGGTGTTAATTTTCCATTGAGGGACATTGAGTAGCTGATTTTGATACACAATCTGCATTCAATAGATGGTGAACAACGACATTCAAAGCATCCTGGATTCAATCCACATTATACAATTACCGCTTAGGTAGATGGGCCTGCTATTCGAGAACCAAACTTAGAAATTGACGATTAGACACTCATACCATGATGGCATCGTTTGATACCAATGACTTTATGACTTATGTCTAAGTGTATGTTAATTTGTTGATTAAAGATGTCATAATCATAATTTCTGTTAGTATTAACAATGACAGGATGCGATAATGTTTGTGAGACAATATCCAAAACATTTTACTCAAATTGCTGATAATTATTCTCTAGTTTTTGTAATTTTTCTTAATTTTTTTGGACAACTAAAAGATTCAGTCGGACAAGGTCCATGTGAACTATTGCCATCACTTGGCGTCTGTCGTCTGTAAACTTTTCACATTTCAAGCTTCTTCTCCGAAACCACTGGGCCAATTTTTCGTTCCAGTCGGATATTCAACATGGCTGCCAGGGCCAATAATATGCTCTGATTGGCTGAAATTTCAAAGATCTTCTTCTCTGAAACTAATGAACTGACTGAACCCAAACTGTAAATGAATGATCATTGGAATGTCCTTTACCAAGTTACTGTTTTTTATGCCGATCGGAAATCCAAGATGGCCGCCACCACAGGACATAGATTAACATTGGACCCTATGGGAAAATGTTCAAATGCCTTCTTCTCTGAAACCACTTGGACAATTGAAACCAAACTGCCCAGGAATGATCATTGGAATGTCCTTTACCAAGTTACTGTTTTTTATGCCGATCGGAAATCCAAGATGGACACCACCGCAGGACATAGATTAACATTGAACCCTATGGGAAAATGTTCAAATGCCTTCTTCTCAGAAACTACAAATATGATTAAAGCCAAACTGTACATGAATGTTCATTGGATGGTCCTCTACAAACTGTACGTTTTTTGTTCTGATATGAAATTCAAAATGGTGGCTACGGCAGGACTTAGTTTAACATTGGACCCTATGGGGAAAATGTTTCAAAACGCTTCTTCTCTGAAACCACTTGGATAATTGAAACCAAACTGCCCAGGAATGATCATTGGAAGGTCCTCTACAAAGTGTGTGTTTTTTATGCTGATCGGAAATCCAAGATGGCCACCACCGCAGGACATAGATTAACATTGAACCCTATGGGAAAATGTTCAAATGCCTTCTTCTGAGAAACTACAAATATGATTAAAGCCAAACTGTACATGAATGTTCATTGGATGGTTCTCTACAAACTTTACGTTTTTTGTTCCGATATGAAATTCAAAATGGCGGCTACGGCAGGACTTAGTTTAACATTGGACCCTATGGGAAAAATGTTTCAAAACGCTTCTTCTCTGAAACCACTTGGACAATTGAAACCAAACTGCCCAGGAATGATCATTGGAAGGTCCTCTACAAAGTTTCTGTTGTTTTATGCCGATCGAAAATTCAAGATGGCCACCACCGCAGGACATAGATTAACATTGGACCCTATGGGAAAATGTTCAAATGCCTTCTTCTCAGAAACTACAAATATGATAAAGCCAAACTACATGAATGTTCATTGGATGGTCCTCTACAAACATTACGTTTTTTGTTCCGATATGAAATTCAAAATGGCGGCTACGGCAGGACTTAGTTTAACATTGGACCCTATGGGAAAAATGTTTCAAAATGCTTCTACTCTCTGAAACCACTTGGATAATTGAAACCAAACTGCCCAGGAATGATCATTGGATGGTCCTCTACAAAGTGTGTGTTTTTTATGCCGATCGGAAATCCAAGATGGCCACCACCGCAGGACATAGATTAACATTGGACCCTATGGGAAAATGTTCAAATGCCTTCTTCTCAGAAACTACAAATATGATTAAAGCCAAACTGGACATGAATGTTCATTGGATGGTCCTCTACAAACTTTACGTTTTTTGTTCCGATATGAAATTCAAAATGGCGGCTACGACAGGACTTAGTTTAACATTGGACCCTATGGGAAAAATGTTTCAAAATGCTTCTTCTCTGAAACCACTTGGACAATTGAAACCAAACTGCCCAGGAATGATCATTGGAAGGTTCTCTGTTTTTTATGCCAATCGGAAATCCAAGATGGCTGCCACCACAGGTCATAGTATTAACACAGGACCATATGGGGAAAATACAGAAATATATTCTTCTCTGAAGTTATTGCACTGATTGAACCTAAACTGTGCATCAATCATTGTAAGGTCTTTTACAAACTTTGTGTTTTTTATGTTGATTGTAATTCCAAGATGACTACCACTGCAGGACATAGTTTTTACATAGGACCAATTGGTTCTTTTTATAACCAGGTGAACGATACAGGCTCTTGAGAGCCTCTGGTTTTAGTTAGTTGTCTGAAGGGACAAGTTAAAAAATATGTCAATGTAGAGGCCTGAAGTGGTTGAATCGTATATCAGGTCAGACAAATTAAAAATGGGTAACAGCATTCATCTTGAGTGAAAATTTCAAGAATAAATTATAAAAAAATATTAATATGATGTCCATTTCTTTGGATTTTTGCCAGAGGGCAATGTATTGTAAATGTGGCTTGACACTGTTTACCGTCTTGTCAAACATATGTCTAAAATAAACTTGAATAACAAGTTGCCCTGTACTCTTGGTCCAGAACACCTGGCTATTTTGACCAGTTTCATATCTGAAAATAACATTTTTAGCCGAGTTAAAAAACAAATTTATGTTCAATTAGTTAAAAGACATCTTATGGTTTGGTGAATTTCGGACAGTCCTGTAGTAAATATAAGTATCTAATCTTGTTAGCGTTATAACATCTTTATATCTTGACGGATGCAAACCAAAATTTATATATGGGGCCATCGTGGTTGTGATCGTATGGTAGTTGGATTTATAACTGCCTATGCAATCAGTACCTATCACCACTAAAATGAGTTTGAATACCACTCATGGTGAAGATGTATTCAATACAACATTATGTGATAAAGTTTGTTAGTGACTTGTGACAGGTCATAGTTTTCTCTGGGTATTCCGGTTTCCTCCACCAGTAAATTGACCGTCACAATGTAACAGAAATATTGTTGAAAGTGGCATTAAACACCATAACACTAGCTCAAAATTTATACACAAGCTACATGTATATATGGGCAATATCTCACTTAAGTTTGAAAATCACAATTTTTGTCAGTTGATTGGTCGGTTGTTGGTTGATTTATATCCAGTGACAAATAGTATGGACAGTTGGGTAGGATTAAGAATTTACCGTTTTGTGGCATTTATGATCATTTGAAAGGCCTTTTCTCTTCAAAGATCTGTCAGTCTATGTAGTACAAGAACAATGTAATTTTTTGGGGATTTTAATGTTTTTTGTTTATTTTCAGACTACAGAGAAGGATGACAGAATAGAGCAACTTTTAGGGCCTCATGCTGCTATCATAAAGTCACTTACTATGGATAATGTTGGAATTTCAAGTCAACCACAAACTCCACTTCCAAATAGATCCAAATTCTTCGATTCTCATCCTAAAAAAACAGAAGTTAAAAAGAATGGCTATAGGCCATTACAACCATATGCTACCACACAAAAACTGCCAACAAAACCATTGTCAAAACCAATTTCTAGTGCACCAGAAATGTCAAGGAATAGCCAAAATTCTACAGAATCTTTTAAACCACCACTTATGGACTCCAATTCCAAATCTTCAAGTCATTCACCTGATTCATCCAAGAGCCAATCACATCAGCCCAAAAGCAGTAATAATATTCAGAGCAAAAAAGAAATATGTGTTCATTCAAAATTGAAGAAGCCAACAAAACATTCTAGTCACAAATCTCCACACAGTTCTTCCTCGTCATCTGACCACGAGTCCAACCACATCAAGTCAACACCACCAAGTCCACCTAAACCGTTGCCTAGCGACAAGCCAAAGCCGCTTGGGAACAGTACAAAGCAGTTCCCTCCACCAAATGGAATTAATCGACCGCCAAGAAATAAACTTCCAAAACTGAGCATTTCCAGTGGACAGGTAAGAAACCTTGTTTAAATTAAGGAATCTGAAGAAATCATTGACTTTGAAATGTCTTCATTGAAAGTTTCTTGTGATTTTATCTTATTTGAAGGCTTGATCACTACTCTCAGATGTGTATAATTTTTCTGAACTTGGTCAGAGTATAACTAATTGACTGTTCTAGAACTTGATATCATATGACAGAACCTACTTGTTTATAACAAAGGTCTGCTAATAATTTAAGACTATTCCCCTTCATGTAAATCCCTCCCACCAAAGGCCACCATTCTTATCAGGCCATATTTCAGATGCACAGAGAAAATGAAATACTACTACATTGAACCCCCCCTCGAGAGGCCATCACTCTTACAAGGCCACTTTTTCATTGCAGTAGTTGTGGCCTTGCCAGAGAATTACTGTAGTCCGAAACAATTAAGTAGGAGCCTGACAAATTGGCCATAGGATTTCAGCATCTCTTGAACTATCACATCAGATAATCTTGCCCAAAATACATTAAAACGTAACAGTAAAACATTCTACTAAATTTCATGAGGCAAATAAGTTAAACGATGCCAGATGAGATTAGGTACAAATGTAGATTAAAAAGATAGAAAAAATGTTAACAATCTATAAAATGAACAGAGTGTAGTCTGATAAAGGGTTAATAACAATTGTAAATATTTATTTTATTATCCAACAGGAGATAAGGCAACATTATTTATGTTCGCTGTCCATTGGAGCATAATTTTATTGTTAAAAAAGTCACATTTGAACTTCAAACATGGCATTAGACAATTGCAAAACTATTGAATGGAAGCTAGTGAAATCTTATGAATGACTTGCTCAGATCTGTATTGATGAAGTCTTCATAATGTATTAAGACAATCATGTTTCCTCTTGTTCTTAGATTAAGTGATTCATATCCTTTGAATATACAGGAATGTTGATCATATTAATTAGTTGAGGGGGCCATGAAATATTAGGAAGAGCACAATTCCTGCACGATTGAGGTTGGGTCAATAGCAGAAAAAAGGGCTGTTGTGGTCGTGATCATATCTGTGAAATCAGTGCCTGACACCGCTAATGTTGTGGGTTCAAATTCTGCTCAAGGTGTACTCGATACAACATTATGTGACTTTATGGGTCTGTGGTTTTCTCTGGGTACTCTGGTTTCCTCCACCAATAAAACTGACTGCCACAGTATAACTGAAATAGTGTTGAAAGTGGCGTTAAGCCCATATCAGAAAAAAGCCTAGTTAATATTTTGATGTGTACTATTTTAACATTTTCATAATGTAACTTCTTTAAAATTGAAATATTGATGAAGAAGTATAGTGTTTTACCTTCTTACCCTAATAAAATATCAAAAAAATGTGTACCAAGAGGGGTTGGTTGTTTTTCAAGTTGCAAGTATAAAGTATATTATATATACAGTCATCTGTCAAAAGTATTCGGCAATGTAAAAAATCCCTATATAATCAACCAAAACCATATTTTTTCAAAAAATTATTATGAAGTCATTTCTGGATAGATTGTAACAAATGTTACACCAAAACATTTGGAATTGTTAATATTTTCATTTTTTATTTACTCATTATGTTGTTATGAGTAATTTTTATTTGTACATAATTTAAACACAGGGCCTTGTCACTATCCACGTAAATATACTATCGATGTATAAACATGTACAAGGGCGGACATCTTTTTTACCCCCGCTCGCTTCAAGTCGTGTTTGTTTTTTAAATTCCTTCTAATACATTCAAAACCCTGTTTGGTTCAACTCCTAAGACCTTATTCTTTTAAAAAAATATCATGACCTCCCCTCGACTACCTCTTGTGAAAGTAACAGCGCTACCTATAAAAAAACGGAAGTTCGGAACTCTCTGGGTTTTAGCTTTGAGGTAAGGATAATACCGTTAAGATTCAAACATCATTAAACGAGCGGGACGATTTGAAGTGAAAACTGAAAATTTTTGACTTGTACATACAATGAATGATAAAGGCCATTTCCAAGGCTTTTTCTTGAATGCTGTCCATTTTCTTTAATTTATTATTTCGTCTGTTATTTCCCGCTGTTTCTTATACTTAGAAACACGATAACTAGCGAGAAAACCAAATATCGAATGGTAAAACCCCGAGAGTTCCGAACTTCCGTTTTTTTTATAGGTTGCGCTGTTACTTTCACTTTGGATCCATGTTGTTCTCTACTCAGGCGAATTCCTGACAAAAATGACTGCTGCGCCTTCACAAGAGGTAGTCGAGGGGAGATCATGATATTTTTTGAAAAGAATAAGGTCTTGGGAGTTGAACCAAACAGGGTTTTGAATATATTAGAAGGAATTTAGAAAACAAACACGACTTGAAGCGAGCGGGGGTAAAAAATATGTCCGCCCTTGTACATGTTTATACATTGATAGTATATTTATGTGGATAGTGACAAGGCCCTGTGATTTAAACGCAACAAATAAAAATTGACTGATTTTCCTATATATTTCAACTAAAAATAAATCCTAAAAATTAAAAATCATGGAAAAATTGTGTACAAATAAAAACCACTCATATAAACATAATGAGCAAATAAACAAACAAAATATAGACAATTCTGAATGTTTTGGTGTAAAATATGTTAAAATTTATCCAGAAATGACTTCACAATAATTTTTTTTAAAAATATGGTTTTGGTTGATTATGTAAGGATTTTTTGTACATTTCCGAATACTTTTGACAGATGACTGGTACATGTACATGTAAAATATTTACAATTTTGAAACTTCTGTTTCTCCAAATTTCATGAAACTTAAAGATCCTGTATGATGTAAAGAAGCGTTTGAGGGCTTAAAATGTTCAAAATGACCTTTTTTTTACCATGGAAATTAAAGAGAACAAAATGTAAATCTACTGATTTTGTAACTTCCTAATTATCATATAACTTGTGTAGAAAATTTTTATAATGTATTGGGAATTGTAATAGTTATTTTATTTAAAAGAGGATCCCAAAAGTGGTTCAGATGATGTTTTTGGAGTTCATTAAAAAAAGGAGATAAATGAGATTTGAATTCTAACTTGTGCAATTGAACTGATAAGATATGATTTTGTGTTATCTCAAATTAAACCCTTAAGTTCCTTTGGGAGGCTTTTGTATCACTTCACTATTATAAGTTTTCGATAATTAAAAAAAATTATTTAAAATATTTGTGAGACAATTTTTTTTTATCCCTCTCAAGTAATTGTAAGTATTTTCAACAAAAAAAACCAGACGATTTTCTGTCTTATGAAATATGTGATAAAGTTTGCCAGTGACTTGCGACAGGCCAGTGGTTTTCTATGGGTCCTGACCTCCAGTTTCCTCCACCAATAAAACTGACCGCCACAATATAGCTAAAATATTGTTGAAAGTGGCGTTAAACACCATCAAACAAAAACAATATAAAATATACCTGGAATAACCTTTGTTGTAGCACAGATTAGGGCATGTGCAGATATTACATATACATGTACACTTTTTGAATCTCATGCATGTTGTTAGAATGATTTTGAAAAGTGTACAAAGAAACATCTAATTCATAAGGTTAATATATTTATTTATATCTTCTGTCACTTCTCTTGACGTATGTGTTGACGTGATGATTTGGTATATCCGCAGGTTGCAGGTTGATGTCTAAGCGGGTAATCCGTCCACCCACAATAAAGAAAAAAAACAATTGTATGCATCATTGCATAAACTTATTTACCATACAAAGGCCGTTAAATCTTCCATGAATGTGATTTTAAAGCAAACTCGTAAAGATAATCTAGAGATGAGATCAGGTTAAAAAAAATTCTTTTCTTAAAAACAAATTTAATTGAAGTTTTCACAAATAATTAAAGCAGGAGAATAACACATGAATATGCAAAATTACCTAATGAGTGGCCCCATTGAAATCTACAAACTGCCAACTGCTAAATTTGGCACCTCATCATGTCATGGAATGTGTACACTAATATTCATTAGTAAACCTGAATGTAGAAGGTGTATTGAGGTCAGTGACCCATGACAACAGAGATAAATAACATACAATACAGGGATGATTGTGTCAAATGGACATGGGTTACTGCATTATTATATGTGGCACCTGATCAAACAGATACAGTACTGTATCAACGTTTTAACTCTCAATCTATATTATTCTATTTTTAGTACATTTGCTTATATTATTCTATTTTTAGTACATTTGCTAATTTTAAGTACTTTAAGTAAAAGGTCATACATTTGTGTGTTATGGAGATATCTTTTTGCCTCTTTCTATGATTTTTCTATTGGATTTTTGAACTGTTATTGTTTTTCGTTTTACTTTAGAACCCAGGCTGACGAAAAGGGTTAATTTACAAAATATTAAAATAATGGACCCTGTCTGAAGTTTCCAGGCCCCAAACCAAATGTACACAATATGTAGGGACATCGGGATACTTGAACATGGATGTGTTTTATTTCCTTGCACATTAAAGACAACTTTCAACCTCTTCTAATGAACTTCGTTCTTTTAAGAGTGACTGTTAGTGTCTCATTGTAAGACAACATTTTCAAACACTGTCCATTATATCCTGTTCTCCCTGTGATGTTCTAAACATCTGACCTTTGATCCATTTTTATAGACAGTGCCTGTCCCCAACCAGGATCTGGATTTCAATCCACAAATGTCACGATCTTTTTTGTGTACAGTGATTTGAGGTTAGAGGCACATGTAGGTGTTTGTTTTGTTAATGGAGTCCATCACTATTTAAACATTCTTTTCAGAAACTGATATAACTTTTATTTATGAAATTCTACAAATGATAGTAAGAAATATCTGTCTGATGAGTAGAGTTAATTTCTACATAGATGTGTGTGTACATTAAATCTGTGCCATACAATGTTGCTTGATATCTAAAGAGATTACAGTATAATCTGATTATGTTCATGTTTTCTTGTAAAAGGTAAACATAGCCTTCACCTGATACAGGTGAGTTATATATGACAGTTATCTGTTGTACAGGTAAAAATGAATAAGATCTTAAGAAATGTTTCCCTGATCAAATCATATAATATAGAAAATAGTGACAGTTAACATATATTTATAAGACACAACAAGCCATAATACACTGAAGTTTTTTTTGTTTGCCTATTGTTTATGTTTGTTAGTAATTTTCCATCGAATCAGATCATATTGTACACTTCCCTGGTATTTTTTTTAATATGTAAAGGCTATAGTATTATCAATATGATGAATTAAGATGCCTTTCAATTTCTTTGAAGTGTTTTATTATCTTAATAGGCCAAAAAAAAATATATGTGTGTTTACTGTCACATGTCAAAAAAATCAAGGGTCGGTCGGTCGGGATTATTATTTTTTTTTTTTTTTTTTTTATTATCGACAAAACCGGAAATAGTCGTTCCCGGTTCCGCAATCCAATTCTGGTATTTAATTTTCGAAAATTCCGGTAAAATGACGAATTATGCAGTTTTTCTACCTTCTTTGCTCTCAATTTCGACAAAAAGCTAGCAGTTGAATAAATAAAACATTGCTGCTGGTTAAACAACAAAAATGATTATCCGAATTCTGTGTAAAAATGCATAGGGTCGCTAGCAAAAATTAGGGTAGGTCGGGTGACCGTAAGCACACATATTTTTTTTTTTGGCCATATGTTCACATGTGAAGCCAGTCAACTAGTAGTTTTCATGCTATCAGGTCAAAAATGACACTCAACAATACATTACGAGAATCAAATTTGATTGACCTTATTTCTGTCTGATAACGGCCTTTCTCATTAGGCCTTTAAGTACAGTTTTGTTGTAGTACATGTATTAGCTGACAACAACAAAATTTTCCAGATAATACAGTACTGGTAATCAGCTGTGCTACAAGTCCTGGCTTTGTTGATATTCTTTTAATATCCTTGGAATTTATTCATATCTTTGAATAAACGCAATCAAAATGGACAATCTAGTGAAACTGGCAACAAGACGAAAAAAACCAAAACAAATATACACAACACAATATGTGTTTGACACCACTTTACACAAAGTGATACTTCTCAAACAGCAAAAACTACTATGCCCAATAAGCTTCAGTCTAGTAAAAACTGGTTCAGTCTAGTAAAAAATTACATAAAATTTACTGAATCAAATAGAAAAAATCTTCTAAAATGCATTTCTGGCTCGTGTGTCAAAATGTTTTTGGCACATACTGCAAAGTAGACTTATTTTTAGGATTACAAGCCTATTAAAAGTAAAATGATTTGAAAGAAATTTGACAGCTTGAGCAACAGTAGACTGATTTTATATAATAACAGAGTTCTTGAAAAGATTTTGATCTTGTCAGACATTCGGACTGACAAGAGGTCAAGTTTTGTCAGTCCGAACAAATATTTGTCAGTCCGAATAATTTTTGCTATTTTTATTAATATAAATCATTTTTATATATTAATAGAATCTAGACAATGAACAGTTCATTAATGATAACAAAACTCATTTAACTACACTGTCACATATTCTATCTCATACTCTATTATTCTGTTGATGCTTCTAAAGGTTTCCTCCTCACTCATCTCACACTCAAAGCTACTCATCTCACTTTCTCTTTCACTTTCACTATCTTCCTCATCTGTTTGCTCTACAACATTCACTGGTTCTTCCTGCTCATTCTCTTTATCACTTCCCTCAACCTCATTCTCATCAACAACTGTAACCTCAGTCTCTGTTTCTCTCAGACTCTCACAAAGTCTC
Organism: Bathymodiolus septemdierum; assembly: GCA_963383655.1. Lineage (NCBI taxonomy): Eukaryota > Metazoa > Mollusca > Bivalvia > Mytilida > Modiolidae > Bathymodiolus > Bathymodiolus septemdierum. The sequence goes on from OY726524.1 coordinate 5,750,442, forward strand.
TTTTTCTTCTACATGTGTTTTTGACTTTTCGTGATCAGATATGGTACTGAACTTATGATTCTTAGACCCTGTTAAGAACAAATTCTTCGTACTAGACCCCTGTTGTTTGGAATTATCGTAAAAGTTGCAACAAATTATGCACCTCATACTCCTTTCGTCGTGTTGCAACCATGGAATTTTTTCAAGCCAATGTTCCTGAAAACAACGATCACGTCTATCTTCATGTTTTGTTTTGTCCGCCTTGGTGGCAACATTTTCTTGCTTCCGTTTTACCCCAGGTTTAGCGTTTTGAGGAGAAAGATATCGGCCATCCGGCCATTACTGAATATTTGTCCTTGACCGGACAAGGTAAATTGCGGAATCGAAAAATAATATCGAAAAGGAAACAAACTTTTTACCGAAATTCTTTACCGGTTTGGCGGACCAACAAAGAATAAATTTTTGTCGAACTTAACATATTTTTGTCTGCCAATCCGACAAAACCGACACTTTTCAGGAACTCTGTAATTAGTAAAATTTTTGCAGTCATTTTATTGTATGGGTGTGTTGTCGTGGTTATTTACATCTGTGGACAGTGATATTTCACAATATTAACTTAATTTTCTATTTGATCCATCTGAAAATTTAATAAAATGATCAATGGCACAGAATAAAGATTTGAATATGTTTTGAAGATTCTTACCCAGCCCATTTCTAAACAAGAGGCACAAAGGTGCTAAAAAATTTTGATTTGGTGTGGTAGCATAAAACTGCCACCAGGTGGTGACCTTCATTTGTATTTATGTAACAGATTCCATTGATATCTTAGTTTCCAAAAATAAACATTGCTAGTGAAATGACTTCAAATGCTGTTTTTGACATTTTTTGGTAGAATTGATAGATTATTGAACATGGAACAAGATAGCTTCAGGGGATTTTGGATGAAATACAAATTTTTCTAATCACTATTTGTGTATTTGTAGATCTTGAAATATTACTTAAGTTTTTGATTGTAAAATAATTTGAATTCCTTCAAATTATATATCTGTTGTTTTTACAGAATGAAGTTCATAAAGATGTTGATGCCATTTTACAGGTATGTCTGATTTTAACTTTTTGTCTCGGAATGACTAATTTCTATTCTAGCATATACATGTATGCTATGCTTTCCTTAACATTAGGCTATAAAAAAAATTAAACTAGGTTCTCAGGCCCTGCTGCGTCCCCTAAAACACTCGCAAAACCCCTGTGTCGACGATTTTTATTACTGTAAAAATCCGGAATTTTTTTGGTGTCCAGTCCGAAACCGACTTAGTACTTAGTACCTTTCTATCAAGCGCGCATATGACTCCATTGACTAATTCGTCAATGGAGTCATATGCGCGCTTGATAGAAAGGTGAAAATAACTACATTGTATTTCAAACAGACTGTTATTTAACGTTGATCAGCAAAAGCATGGCACTTATTTCTTGCCAAATTGCTCATTCGAGTAAAGTTTTGATGCCATGGAGCATTATCTTCGACTTTTCAACGTCATGTACGTTCACAGAATTGTATGACTCCATAAAGAATGGACAATCTGCTCCAGATGGTTGGACCTTCCCAGAAAAATATGACAAATACTCTGTTTCAGCTACTATCGGTAGATCCAAGGTTGAGAACGATCCAGTGGTTATGTCATGCAACGTGGCTCAGGCAGTTGCTGCTTATGGAAGGTGCATTTCATTTAAATTGTTTGATAAATTTTTTGAAAAAAGGAAGAAAACTTCTGAAAAAAAAGAAGAAAAAAAAAAGAGCCTCCCTCCCTCATCCATTTTTTACAAAATTGGCCTGAGAACCTAGGCATTTTTTTTGTATGGCCTTAAGTATATTATATAAAATGAGTGTAGATACAAGACTACAGCAATTTGTTTAGTGCCATGTGAGCAGTATTTCAGCTATATTCATGATTATAATAAGTTTGTTAAGAGTTTGACATTCTCCATACTTTAGACACTCATATTGGTCCTGTGGAGGATCAGAATGCATCGTTGTAATTGGTTGTTTTTTGTTCTGATCATGTGCAAATTGGATTTACATCTACCTATGCAAACAGTGTTTATCACTAATCTTTGTAAGTTAACCTTGTTTCTTGGGTGATAAGTACTTGTTAAAAATCTTGTACAGTTAGTAGTTATTCGCTGATGAAAATTCATTCAGGGTTTTTTTTGTCACGGTTATTGTTATTTTTTTTCACTAATAAAGCACAACAAGTCTTATATTTAAAAATCTCTCTTAAGACTAATATTGCTGAAAATTGTTTGCTTGGTGTTAAACAATGATCACTCAACAGTCACTCACTATTGCTGAAATATTTTTGGTCTTTGACTTGAAGAATATTCTTTTCTGATTTCTGGTGTAAAATATTCACACAGGCTATTTAACTGATTTTTTAAAACAAACACAAATGTAATACAAGTAATATTTTTATCAATTGACCTGAATGTCTTAAAAAAACTTCAAAAGAAAGTTTAAAAAATGTGATGAAATTCGTCAAACTACAGTACTTGTCACGCCACCACTCAGCATTGTAATACATCTCCTAGAACTGACACTACATGATCTACCATACAGTAACTATTACTACATTATAAATAATTATCAGCCGCTTGTAATCATCCCCAGCGGTTATGGAATTTTAACCTCATTTACATTTGATTTTTGTTGTCAAAATTTGTTTTTACAGAAAACACTACAAGGGTCAAAATCTTTAGACTTGTTTATGCAATGTAATTTGCAAAACTAATTTTGGCCATTTCCTCTTTGTGTGCCTGCCTGGTTGAAAATAGTGCCAAAATGTAACTCTTGATATGTATTAAAGTATAACATTTCTACATTGTAATTTCTTAGCATTTTGTATCTGTTGGTGGGGGGACCTGAATAGTAGGTGAGTTGATGTGTGTGGCAGTTGATTTTCAAAATAATCTTCTTGTTCATGACAAATTGATGAATATTGAAGCTTAAGGCTTGATTTGGTAGGTTATAATTAGAGTGATTAGACAGTACATGTATCTAAGATAGTAAATGTTGGGTAGGAATCTTGAGTAGAAGTGACAAGTAGTTGTTAGATAACCTTAGATAGGGAGTCATTACAACCAGAGTTAGTAGGCTCAGCTAATCATAAGATTGTAGAGAAATAAAAAAAGATCCATTATGTCACAGCCTGTCTTCTTTTGTATAAATGTTGTCTAATTATGTCAGATATCATTGTCTGGAGATTAAAAACTATGGTCTTAATACACAGTGTTCTCCATTGCTGGTTATAGCCGGCTTCGCCGACCAGCTATATTTCTCTTCCGACCAGCATTCATTTTTCAAAGCTGGTCGGAAAATTAACATTGTTTTCCCAACTTGCGTATTGATCCCAATTAAAATCCTGTGTTGCATTTCATGTGGCTCTTATGTTACAATCGTCAGAATATCTTTAAACGTATATTGAATTAGGGGACAGTTCACAATTTTAATGACGAAATAAGTACGAGCATATCTCTTAATGGGTTATAATCCACATGCAAATGTTTTTGAATTATTTGACTTTGTAAAATGACAGAAATATTTATCTGTGAAAAGATTTTAACAACTTCTGCAATTCCGGTAAAAAATTACTTCCAAACTATACACTAACGGTGACACACTTTTAAATGTAAGTGCTGTATAAACATTTCTCTTTTAAATTATAACACCCTTCGATTAGCATATTTGATCATCTATATTTTTAAACAATTAAGTACAAATTAACTGTACATTTGCCCCGGGTCAGGATTAATTTTGTGACACAATTACGAGTGGTTTTAATCCGAGACAAGGGTAATGAAAGATCGAACATGTTGAAGTAATTTTACAAGTACAACCTGTCATAATGAGAAAAAAAACCTTTTTATTCTTTTTTTTTAGTTCTGAAAAACAAAAATTGAAAATAAAATGGAGATTAAATATTTTTAATATATAAAAATAATTTTTTTTTTTTTTTTTACATGTATCGAAGGAAATTGCTAATATACATGCTCATAAAGTAATTTCAGATGCTTTTTTTTAATTTTCAAATTCCATGAAATAACACTGATCTATAATTATGAAATTCAAAAACTGATTTTGTTCCGATTCTAAGTTGATATATGCAAATAAAAAAAAAATTGAGAAAATGAACACGTTAATATCCACATTCCACTTCTGATTACATAATTATACGGCTCATTTGTCTAATGTATTGAATGTGAAAGGGGATTCAGATGTATGTGTAGAGTGAAGACAACACTGAGGAACACACAGGCTGACTAACACCATATTACAAGGATTAATGAAGGTTTCAATACATGGACCGGATGACTCAGAATTTGATTTCAGGACAGCCATGAACATTTGGGGGAAACTTAGAAAGAGACATCTCTTGGTTGAAAAAGCAAAGGAATCAACAGAAAAATCAAAACTTTTGAAAAGAATTGTGATGAAATCTCTTTTGCTAAGGAAAATTACAAGAGAAAGAAGAATTAAGAGAGACATGTTGAAAATAAAATAAAATTGCTTAATTGCTGTAGCAAGTAGTACCATAAAATTGGAAATATAAAGTATTCTTTGTATTATTTTTGTTGCGATTACGCGTACTTAAGCGCAATGGCGAAAAAATAAAAACACTATAAAAGTCAGCAACAAAAAACAACCACCTATCACTGAGCAAAAATGGAGAACACTGATACACAAATAAAATGTTGGTTAATAGGAGATATGACCCCCCTCATTCTCTTTCTAGTACTGGTAAATATAAAAATAAATATTAAATAAATAAAAATGTAAATGAGGTACATGCCACCATAGAGTATTGTTGTTTTGTTGTTTCCTGTCTGATCATGACCGACTAACCAAAATATGACCTACCAAAAATATTAGGGGAAAATATTTTACTATTTTTGTGGGAGAGAAAAAAAGCAAGAAATTTCCTACCTAACTACCCACTACTCAAATTGTGGGTACTGGGGAAGCACCAGAGCCAACTATTTTTTACGGATGTATGAAATAGAAAATATTTTGAAAATTGTATACAATATTTTAAGACTAAATCTTATGTAGTTTATTGTTTTATTAACATAATCTTGATATCATTAAACATTTCCTTAAAGAAAAACAAAGTTTTCCCTCATATGGTCCATAACATGTTGAAAAATACTAACATTTTGACATCAACAATTTCTAATTGGTCTGTTAATAAAGAGCTAAAAATGATTGTTTTCTCTACTTTTGTAATTTGTATTTAGAAATATCTTTTAATTAAGGGAAGTAGGGGGTTATAAGCTACATTAACTGTTTGACTCTGTCCATCACTGTTACATCAGGTAGAATTATCCTATAGAAACGACAGGCACATTTAAATTTCCATTATATCTAGCTCTGCCCACATTGAGTGGCATGTCTTGAGGTGTTAATCCCCAATCTTTTTCATTGTCTGGTGCTATATTGATTGGATAAGTAGCTTATGTCTCACACTGAGGATGTGTTTATGTCTTCTCTACAATGGTTATTTTATTGATTAATTGTATTGAATATTTCTCAAGAATAGTAATTAAATACCTTGTTAAATATTGTAGAAATATAACACTAAATGTCAATCTACATAAAATACCTGTAGATACCTGTAGATCAATTAATATCCTGTTAAATATTGCAAAAATTAACTCAAAATGTAAATCTACATAAAATACCTATAGATCAATTAATACCTTGTTAAATATTGTAGAAATTAACTCAAAATGTAAATCCTAATACCCTGTTAAATATTGTAAATATTAACTCAAAATGTAAATCTACATAAAATACCTGTAGATCAATTAATACCTTGATAAATATTGTAAAAATTAATTCAAAATGTAAATCTACATAAAATACCTGTAGATCAATTAATACTTTGTTAAATATTGTAAAAATTAATTCAAAATATAAATCTACATAAAATACCTGTAGATCAATTAATACCTTGTTAAATATTGTAAAAATTAACTCAAAATGTAAATCTACATAACATACCTGTAAATCAATTAATACCTTGTTAAATATTGTAAAAATTAACTTAAAATGTAAATCTACATAAAATACCTGTAGATCAATTAATACCTTGTTAGATATTGTAAAAATTAACTTAAAATGTAAATCTACATAAAATACTTGTAGATCAATTCCGTATCTAATAATTTTTGAAAATAAACAGAATTTGATAATGGGTTATCAAGGGTAATTCTACAAAAAGTGATTGGACAGGAGCTTGGACTTGGCCCCCTGTAATAGCTGAGTCTCGTGCTGACCCTGTTCTTTTGTCTTTTACATATGTATGTGGTTAGGGGTTAGGGTTATGGTGTTTAATGCCACTTTCAATAATATGTCAGTTATATTGTTGCAGGCACTTTTATTGTTGAAGGAAACTGCAGAAAACCACATAAAGTTGCACTGAGTACACCTGGCAATGTGGGGATTCAAACTGACATTTTTAGTGGTGATAGGCACTGATTCCACACATAGTTGTAAATCCAACTACATTACGATCATGACCACTGTTGTCCCGTCTTTTATGTTGTATGTGTGCACACATGTGACAATGTACCAATTTCTCATAACATGGGCACAAAATGGTAATATATTTCTATTCATCATCATGTTTCACACAATATGTTTTGGTTCTTTCAGGAAATGACGAATCTTAAGCAACCATTAACAGCTATCTCAACACCACAGAAAGCTGACCATTTTCCCTTTCCCAATTCTTTAATGGTAAGTGGTTCATTGTTATGAGATTCTGAAACTAGATATGTTTATGAACTCTTTTTGCAGTATTACATGTATACATATGTACTGTGTATTCAATGCTTCTTGTTCTTATAAAACTTGGATGAGCAGAAAATGAGATGCTAGTTGTTTAAATATTTCTTTTATTACTTTCTCTCAAAGCACATGTATTACTAGTACTGTATTAGAAACGATGATCTTAATTGAAACCCAAACTGTACATGAATAATCATTGAATAATCAGACAAGTAAAATATACATTTTTTTTTATTGAATGATAATCCAAGATGGCCACCTCTGCAGTACATGTTTATTAGGAATCTGTGTGATGAATATTTCAAAGTTATTCTTTTCTGAAATCTCTTAAACTATTGTTTGACTTCCCAATTGGCTGAAATGTTACTTTGTGGGTTCCTTGACGAAATGTATATTTTTTTTATGTCCATCATAAATTCAAGATAGCAACCATAGCACAAAGTTGGAGCATATACTGTAACAACATACCATCACGTGACAAAGATTTAATAGCACTTGGGCTCAGTAAATTTTTATTCTATCATGGCATGTAGTAAGTTCCTGGAATCTCTGACTTTTTTGGGTAGCCCACCTATTTTAAAGTTTTGTCAATGTTGAAATATTGCTTCCAGATAGAGAAATCCTAATAACACTACAATTCTTAAAACAAATGTTTGTTTTCTCTTTTACTGACTCAATCTTTACAATGAGTAGGAAATCAATGATACATGTATTTTCTTCATATTTCAAAGAAGCATACTTTTAAGCCAAAAAAAAAAAGAATGAGAAACTAATATTTTTTGAGAAAGGTTATTTTAATAGGGTTAGCCTAGTTAGATTGTGATTTGAATTGTTATTATGAAGATTATATTTTTGTCTGACATGTAATGTTTTATTTTTTAGGGGAGAAATCAACCACTGTTAAAAAGTAAGTAATTATGTACAATAATACATATGATCTGATTGTGGAGTTATGCCAGCAGGAATCTGGTGTGTCAGAATTCTGCCAATCTCTTACACGTACAATGTAGTCATGTGAAAAAAACATTTCTACTTGGTATATAACTGGTGCAACTAGAAAGCAAGGTGAGCTTTTGCCACCGTATGACGTCCTTCGTTAACATTTCACAATTTAATCTACTCAGAAACGACTGAGCTTTAAAGGAATGGTAGTTGGATAGTCCCCCATTCTAAATTGTATCTGATTGGTCCAAGCTCTATCTAAGATGGCCACCATTATCAAAAATAGAACATTCTTAAGATGATGAAGGGTACATGTCAGTCAGGCCTGTGTTACCTGACCTTGACCTCATTTACATGGTCTACTGACTTAAATTTACATCAACTTTTTGTGATGGTCAGTTTCTCCCTTGTTATACAACCTAGGTTCATCATATTTGGTCCACATATTGATGATGGAGTGTACATGTGCATATTCATGCTATGCCACTTTAACTAATTTTCAGTTTCATAATTTACTTTGATTTAGTTTATTGTCTGGGAGAAAAAATATCACACAAACAATTTATATGAGGCAGATGAAACAGATCTTTGTCTACGACTACAGTTGTTTAAATTGGAGATTTTAATGAAGTGTGTACAATATTTTCCAGATTATGTAGAAATCTTAATTGCTATAATTTTTAAAATGAGTCAGGACCAATTGTCAGTTAAAGACTTGCTTAAGACTTGTTGTGGTCTGATTTCACTGTCTGTTAATTAACACTGTTAGGAGTTAAATCACCATTGGTTAATCACAACGCATTAATAGATTTGTCTGTTCTATTGTTGGAGTGTTTAATAGAATTGTGGTTGTTCTACATGTCAAACAGACCTAATGTTTCTACATGATTGACATAATTCATTTAGACAACTAATAAATGATAAATGCAAGGAAAATAAAAAATAGAATTTACAATGTATGGTGTTTTGATTCCCTGAAGCATTTTAACAGAGTTCACGAAATTTGTCAGTCCTGTCAAACATGACCAGCAAAATTTGGGCAGAATTTGTTATGGACACAAGATTGGTGTTTTGCAATAGAAAATTAATGAGGACTGACATTTTTTTCACTAGGATCACCAAACCCATATGCAATTTCATGAACCCTGTTTTGAAATTTATTGTTGGTAATCCACCTCATGTTTTTGAATCAGGAGGGCTTGTACAATCTAATTCATAAACACGAGGTGGATTACCTCTTTATTCTGAAGGTTATTAAATACATTATATATTTATCAACAAAATTTATATCCAAATATCAAGAGTTTTTAATGTAAAATGAGGTGGTGGTAATCAGTGATCATATAGGTGCAGTCTGACCTTCCTCTGTGTTTGACAAAGCTATTTATAGCACATACAGTCTGACCTTCCTCTGTGTTTGACAAAACTATTTATAGCACACAACTATTTATAGCACATACAGTCTGACCTTTCTCTGTGTTTGACAAAACTATTTATAGCACATACAGTCTGACCTTCCTCTGTGTTTGACAAAACTATTTATAGCACATACAGTCTGACCTTCCTCTGTGTTTGACAAAGCTATTTATAGCACATACAGTCTGACCTTCCTCTGTGTTTGACAAAACTATTTATAGCACAAAACTATTTATAGCACATACAGTCTGACCTTCCTCTGTGTTTGACAAAACTATTTATAGCACAAAACTATTTATAACACATACAGTCTGACCTTTCTCTGTGTTTGACAAAACTATTTATAGCACATACAGTGACCTTCCTCTGTGTTTGACAAAACTATTTATAGCACATACAGTCTGACCTTCCTCTGTTTTTGACAAAACTATTTATAGCAAATACAGTCTGACCTTCCTCTGTGTTTGACAAAACTATTTATAGCACATACAGTCTAACCTTCCTCTGTGTTTGACAAAACTATTTATAGCACATGCAGTCTGACCTTTCTCTGCATTCCACAAAACTATTTATAGCATTGCAGCAACGAAAGGCATAAATCATAAAATTTCAAAATAGTTTTTATCCACATCAATGTATCCTGAAATTTATTACATCATCCAGGAGTGTTAGAGTGATACTGTTTCGTAATTTCTGCATGTTTTACTGCGGTATACATGTAAATGATGATGGAAAATTCCATTCAATCCAGAAAATGGGTTTCATTTAATATAACTAATCAGTATTATATATTCCACTATCTTTTGTCCAGAAATTTTTGTACAGCAGTTGTGAATTGTACATCATCGTCCATTAAGATGTAAGCAGTGCCGTCTTAATGCATGGACACGCTGGGCAGTTGCCCGGGGGCACATGAGCATAGGGGCCCATGCTAATCTATGTATGTTTTTTAAAGTTTGAACACTGATTTTGTTGGAAGTAACAATACAATAAATATATGTTTAATTTGATCGACCATGTACATTTTTATTCCTGCGAGTTGTTGTGTGGGGTAGGGGCCCCAGTGCACTGCCTGTTATCCTGCTAAGACGGCCCTGGATGTAAACAAATGTAAGTACATGGTTTTCACAGTATATGATATTGTGTTGTTACAATTAGCTATTTACAAATGTAGAACATTTTCTTAGGGATTCTATTTATGATAAAAATCATGTTATTTTTTTTCTTCAGATTTTCCAGAACAGCTCAGCAAAATACATTTGAAATTAAATGATATCAAGACAGAAGCAAATGAAGAGCCATTGGATATATCATTAGTTTCTCCTATAGAACCCTTGATAACACCTCCAGAGACACCTATAAAATCAGCACTTTCTAAACCATATAGTGAAAAGTAAGTAGAATCACTAATATTCCTTAACAGGGTCGTTCTTAAAAACTCCTGATTTGCTCTTCTGGAAGTCCGCAATAAAAGTGACCGCCACGATGTAAAAGAAATATTGTTGAAGGTAGCATTAAACACCATAACCCTACAAGTTCCCCTTAATGAAAATCATTGTAAATTTATACACAAGGTCAGGTACCATAAAGGGCAGGCCAAGTTTAATTTAGAAAAATACCAATTTCTTAGGTTTCCATTCAATAACATGAGTTCCCCTTTAGCAAATAATTTGAAATTTATTGAATAGTGTTTTAAATACAATGCAAAGTTCAAATTTAAATTGGATAATGGTTGGAGAGTTATGGACCTGTTTAGCTAACATTGGGGCATCTGTGTCCTTTGGACACAATCTACCATTTTTTCTATAAAAAGACCCCCATAAAGGCCTACAATGAACTGGAAAAAGTGACAAGCCCTTACTATTTCATTATGAACAAGGGCATTTCTAGAAGAGTCAATCAGGAAAAAGCAAGCTGTATTTTTTTTTGTGTAGAATGTAGTGAAATATCAATTTTTATCCAATTTACCCTAATATTTTAGCAACTGTTTTATTTTGTCGAACCTGTTATAGAAGTCAAATGGACCACCAATTTAACTTCCAAATAACAGAGAATTCAAGCTACTACAAACTTCTTAAGATTTTACTTTAATGTATAATACAAAGATACAACTTATTTGAGATAAAGAGGTTTGACCTTGTCCTTCATTTTTGTATACCAAGATTTTTCATTAAGAAAATGCAAATAAACTGACTTTTCTGAAAAAAAGATACTCATTTGAAATATAAAAAGTTTATTATGTATTGGCATTTTTTCAAAATGAAAACCTTCCCAAATTTGCACTCCAATCATTTTCACATTTGTATATGGTATTTTATTAGTTTTATACCTACCTATGTTTATCAGGGACTAGGGTTTGTGAGACCCATTCCCAATCCATTGCCAGGTGTACTCAATATAACCTTATGTGATAATCAGAGATGAAACTTCCTCTGATCTGACTTTCATATTTTTTTAAGCAAAATATTTGAAAATAAAATGTTTTAATATTGGTCCAATCAGATAGTAAATGAGGGTATTTTGCCACTAGAGGCAGTTTCCTTTTTTTTCGTTAATGAATACCTTCATTCTCTTGATGTGTGTTAGTGACTACAGTGACTTACGACAGGTCGGTGGTTTTCTCCAGGTACTCCAATTTCCTCCACCAGTAAAACTGACTGCCACGATATAACTGATATATTGTTGAAAGTGGCATTAAATATCATAACCCTCACCCCTATGAAATGTCATTTGTTTTCTCTGTGTACTTTAATTTCCTCCACCAATAAAACTGTTTGTCCTTATATTACAGAATATTGTTGTAAATGTCATAACACGTCTATTATCTATAATAATTGTACAATTTTATACTGGTTAGTAATTCAGAACTCGGTCGATTTTGTTACAAGCAACAACAAAACATAGTTTTTTTTTAAAACTTATTAGAACAATAAATGAATAAGAATTGATAAATGATAGTAATGACAACACATTAATAGTTAATGGCCGATCTGTAATGAGGTGCCATTAACAGAAACACAAACAGTTCATGTAATCTACGGTCATCATAGTGATTGGTTAGTGAACGTAATGAGATACATTTCAATAAAATGTTTGTTACACAAGTTACCTGTTAATTAACATATCATCAAGTAAGACATCAAAAAGGTTGTCCTCGTTATTCATATTTTTACTTTTCCATATTTAATTTGTTGACGTTCAGCAAGAAAGAAAGGAATACAGTAAAACTCCCTATTTGGCAATGAAAAAAATGGCCTTATCAGAGGGGTGGCCTCTCTTGTGGGGTTCAATTAACTAGAATTTTACAATCTCCTTGCATCTGAAATCTGGCCTGATATAAAAGGGGTGACCTTTGGTGGGAGGGGCCTTATGCATACAGTACACCCGTTCCAACGTAAGCATCCAAGTTAACTTGAAAAGGAGAGACATTTTATCTTGTTTAAGTTGACTTTAATGTCCACTGTATATAGTATTATATCTCTTTGGTATTTAAGAATGTTTTAATGCAATTTCTAACATGACCTCCTTCTTTCACTTTGTTAACAAACGAGCGAGTTATCCATTCGGTATAATCTCATTAACACATGCGCCGGTGAATGTGACCGACTTCCATTGGCAGCATAAATTGTAATCCGAATAATGCTGATAGAGGGCGCAGTTTTATTCGAGTTACATAAATTGTGTGCCGACATTTTCTGCAAGCGTAAATATAAATGACCGTCTTCCAAGTATACTACCGTATTTGTACTCTTAGACATATCACAGAGCTCCAGATAAGCTGCGTATTTGCGTTTTTTGCGCAATGAAAACGAGTAAAAACGCATGTAATATCAGATCAGAGTGTACAGATTACGCATACATATTGCTGTGTAAGCAAACTTTCCAAATTTGGAGCGTACTTGTACAGTCGTGTACATAACAATACATTATTGTCTTTGAGAAATTCCCCGTAATTACTTCCCTTTATACTTTTCGAAGGAGAGAGTGCATACATCCGAGGGGTACAGAATGCTTGCCTTTCTAAGCATGGATGTCAAAAGAGATCTGATTGGATGTTTAGGATAAACCATCCAATCGCGGTCAATATTACAAATAAATGTGGTTTAGTGAAGAACTAAAACGAAAGTGAGTTTGGGAACACGTTGTTCGTTGAAAATGAGCAAGAACATGAATAAGCACGCTACGGAAAATTATATACTTAAATTCCTGACAGTTTCATCTGTGTCTAGTGACAGTATAGTTAAAGGAATCATTGATGACATTATCAACACGGCTGTGAAAACTGCTAAAGTCGACGAGCAAAAAACAAAATATTTATAACATTTTATTAATAAACATGACACAATTGTGTCAAATTAAACAGAGATATACATTTCACTTGCATCCTGCGTTTATTGAATAGCACTTGTGTCAAACATAATTTTAAAAGTGTACATGTAAGCAATCTTTTCTGAAGTAGAGAGTACAACAGTGCAAAGGAAATATGCAAATACGCATCATTTTCAAAAGTAGGGGGTAATTTACCCTTTGGACTTGAAAATTATCTGGAGCTCTGTATCAGAATCGAAATAAATCATGGAAGCCAGAATGTGTTTTGAGTTTTAACATGGATTAGCGGACATTAGTAAATTTTATTCCTCGCTTCTGGCTCGGGATAAAATACTAATATCCGCCAATCCATGTTAAAACTCCCAACACATTCTGGCTTCCATGATTTATTTCTTAATCAATCGATTGGCATATCAAAAATCATTAGTTTCCAACAATCAGAGACCCATGTAATTTTTTGAAGCACATTCATATTCATATTGGGACCTAGGTGGCTGTGTGGTTCAGATTGTTGACATCTGACCTCAAAAGTCTTACACCACTGATGTGAGCTCATACTCCAGTAACTGGGAGTTTTAATTGTCACTTTGGTATAGGTTCTCCTTCTCCAATAAGACATAATCACGATATAACTGAAAAATTGCCTAAAGTAATGATAAACACATAAATACACAATAACCCATATTCATTTTGCATATAATTTCTACAAAGCAAATTTCTTTTATCTGCATTAGAAGTAATATTTGGCTGTTTCCATGACTTTTCACCTTTTTTTTTTTAATAAATTTTTTGGAAAAATTATCCATGTTTTGAGTATTATTTATTAAACTATATCCTGCTTGACTACTGCACTCCTTCTAAATTGAGTTGATAAGCAAAAAAATATATCGTGGACTCCTGTTCAATTTGAATTGATAGGAAAAAAGAAGATGTTTTGAACAATCAATTGTCCACTTCACCACTACTAAATTTGATAAACCCTCCAGATTATACTGAACTGACAAAAGCCTTATACTGTTTGATATGGTCATGGAAAGGCAGGGAGGGATTTAATAGGATATACACTGATAACTTTGAGGCTGTTGATATTTAATTTGATCAAAATTGAATGTCAGGGAAACATTTGTCAGTTTATTTAGTTGACAAATTGATTCCAGATACATGTAGAAATGATTTGGTGACATTTTGTAAAAATTATAGATAAAAACAAAAATAACAAGATTAAATTACAGGTATTATGTTGTTTTTATGATGTATCAAAAGGTACACAACATACAAGAATTTACCTGTACAAAGAATTTACATATTCCTAAAGTGGCTACTAAAATGACATATATTGAAAAAGAATTTAGAATTTTGATGAGTAATTGTTTATCATTGAAATTTGTAAAAAAGAATAAGTTGATATTTGTCAAATGTAAATTGACATATATCTATGAGCCCCTGCAGGAACCCCAAGGTATAGAAATAGGATCTAGTTTCCCCACTGTAGAGTACATCCCTCCTATCTATTGGTAGTGTGAGATGAATCAAATGCACAACTTTCCATTATGACAGGTGCAATCACTACCTATCACCACTAAAGTTGTGAGTTCGAATACCACATTATGTAATAAAGTTTATCATTGACGTGTGACAGGTCGGTGGTTTTCTCTGGGTACTCCAGTTTCCTCCACCAACAAAACTGACTGCCACAAAATAAATGTGGTGTTAAGTATCATAACCCTTACCCTAACCCATTATGATAGGAGGTGCCTCATGTATGGGAAATATCATTCCTTGTATGTAAAAGACAACCTGAAACAGCTCCTAATAACCAACAGGTTGCTGGGAAACTTTTTAATGTTTTTGACCAAGATTATAAAGGACAATTATCTCTGTTTTAACAGTTTTTGTGCACAAATGGCAATAAAAACTTTAGGCTAAGTACTGAGGTAAAACATGTGTAACATTAGGCTAATTACTGAGGTAAAACATGTGTAACTTTAGGCTAAGTACTGAGGTAAAACATGTGTAACTTTAGGCTAAGTACTGAGGTACAACATGTGTAATTTTTGGTGGTTTATGATATAGTTAATTTGATTTATTATACCTATGTCATATGATAACTTGAGTAGTGTTTCTCAGAATGCTTTTGAAATTTTATCAGCAGCTTACTGGTGAAGAGAGGAGGATCCCTTTCATTTTTGACGATTTTCACTTTTGCCGTTCCAGAGTTATTGGACTTGATATGACGGAAAATAGGATTTTTACCCTATATCGTACGATAACTTGAGTAGTGTTTCTCAGAATGTTTTGAAATTTTATCAGCAGCTTACCGGTGAAGAGAGGAGGGTCCCTTTCATTTTTGGTCAGAACAATAAGTAATGTTTTGGTTATTGAATTAGGTTGGACAGATGTGTATATACTTGTCCATGACAAAAAATACAATTTTAGTGTATGTAACATTGACACAAATGTAGTTTTCTTTTAAAGACCTCTCTCCCTTCAGGGTAATTAAAAACTTAATTTTTCTCTTATGCTTATTATTTGCCCTTCATTGTACTCTCCATTTGCAATTCCATTTCTGAAAATTCATTCCTAGAATTATTGGAAACTGTTGACAAAGTTTCATTTGGTGTCAATGTTGCATACAACTGTGGATAAGAAAGTACTCCTTCTCCCAATACACTAGAAAACACCAAAGTTCATTATCTTGAAGGATGCATAATATTTCAGGAGTTTACAAGGTAAAAGACTTGATTACTCTAAGCACTATAACTTGGTTCAAGTGCATGTAACATGGCAGTGTGGGAAACCACCGCTCGCCAACTCGCCAAAGACGAGTGGAAATTTCGTGTGGCGAGTAACATCCACTTTATACTCGCCGGTCTGGTGGGTAACAGTTGTAAGGCGAGTAGGAACTTGAAAACGCTCGCCACGATAACTGGTTTACAGCTTTAAAATATCATAACTCCCAAACAGTTAAATTTTTTGTTAACTGTGTTATTTATCCAACATTTTATTAATCATTGTACTCGATAAGAAAACATTCCGCCATGAGACATTTCATTTCTGTCAACAGTAAAATTAAGTATGCAATCCTGACCCCGCATAATTTTGCCAAGGTCAATTTCACGATTAAATGAAATATTGTTTCATTACCAATAGATGTGATGACTTTTAAAATTAATGCAAATAAAATAATTTGGTTTTTGAAATATTTCAAGCGAATTCGTAGCGAAAAATAAAGTTAAATATGTGTCGGAACCGGGTTTGACATACATGTTTTATACCGCACATTAAAACTTAAAAGACGAAGACAATGAAATTGAGGAAGAAGAGATCAACGCAGCTCTTGAGAGAGTGTTGATCCTTCTTGACCAAGTTAATGACATGTCAAAATCTGCAAAATAAATTGTTGAACATTACTGTATTGTTTATTTGGTATTTGTTGGCGAGTTTAAAAAAAATGTCACTCGCCAATCATGGTGAGCTCTGTTTCATTTTCGCGAGTACTTGTTTCAGTCCACTGGCCATTTTCGTGAGTGTTGGCGAGTGTTTGAAAAAAATGGTTTTCCACACTGCATGGACACAAAGATCTTTGATTTGACAAAAAAAAGTTTTACGTTATAATCACATGAAAATCCATTAATTTGTTGTAGAAAGACAACTTTTTTCACATTTAGTGCATAAAAAATAAAATCTAAGAAAAACCTGTTGTTGAGTCTTGTCCAGGGCCTGTAATTCTCAAAGCCATGACGTCAAAGCACAACTGTGCAGGTTTACCCACATGTAAGATAGCATTTGTATAGGTTCTCTAAACTCTCTTTTATTAAGTTAAAAGAAAGTTTCAGAATGAAAAAAAATGGAAACTGCTGTACTTTTCAGACTTAAATCCATCAAAATTACGTTACCTCATTAGGTGTGGCTGCATGGTCATACCATCAAGCAAAGCATGTAATGAAATGATCTTTATTGAATTTGAAATTTATAGAAAAATGTTTTCCCACTTTCATGCACAAGGTCTGGTGGTGGCAAAATTGATACAAAGTCTGAAGCCAAGGCTGTGTACAGTTTTGGCTGCATTGTCCATTTGTCAGGTTTGTCTTTACCAGCAGATTTAAAATTCTGAATCCAAAAATAATTGTTCTCAACACTGGTAACCTGCAAAGAGAAAATAGTTTCTTATTTATATCTTGTTAGAACTGAGCATCCTCTATAGTTATTATTTGTTTGGTCATGCATAGTGGAGTTCCGATGATCGATTATAATCGATAATCAGTTGGTTGGTGTCTTAAACCAAGCACTCGAGCCCAAAAATCTATTTCCGATTAATCGAACAATTCTACTTTGACTTTCACTTTGATTTTCTGGTAATCTTGTGCCATAATTAAGCAGAAAATAACAGTTTCCTATTTCATCAAATCATGTTAAATAGTTGTATTTTTTATATTTGCCAATGAAATTATACTTCTAACGTCCATTAAAAGTATAATAAGTACAATGAAAACTAAAATAAATTGTCAAATTTGTAGATTTCTGACCGAAAGGCAAATGCACATTCATGACTATGACATGGTGCTGCTCGGACTTATACTGACTTAACAATACTGCAGTGATGGGGAAAAATGTAGCCTTCTATCCAAGATTAAGCATTTTAGCCAAAAAATATCTTGCCAAAATTATGCACTTTTTACTCATTTATTCCTTTCTTTATAAAGTACACCAAAGATTTAACTTCAGCACTGAAGGTGGGAAGTAATGTTTCCAAGATAAGGATAAAAGGTGCTTGTACATAACAAGGACATACGTAAAAGTAAAAAGAAAACAATCAAACTTGTGTCAATGTTACATGCATTCTTTTAGAATATTCATATAATGAGGTAATGAAAAACGGAAGAAGTGATATTTTACTTCCAAAAAAGCAAGTTTCAAATTCCTTAGGTGGCTAATCAATGAATCAAAACAAAACAAGTAAAGAAATAATGGTTCTTGTGTTGTAAGTAACATGTTATCAGTTGACTCCAAATTTATATGTCAAGGTTACGTTAAATTTGCATTGAATTGAAATTTTATTTCTTTCTAATCTTGGTTTCATACACCAACAGATTTGAACTATGTTACATTTACTTCGAGAGTCTTACACGGGTGTGTCATCCTCATAATACAAATCAAGGATTGCCACAGCTTGTAATATTGACACAGCTGAGTTTTGTTCCTCGGGTTGTCAAAGTTACGTACAAGCAGTAAATATTACCGAAAAAGAGGTTCAGGACAAGCGATGAGTGTTGTCATGTAAAATATAGTCGTCAACATACTAGAATAAACATCTAAGACTTGTTTGGTAAGAGAAAATGCAAATTTTATAAAGGAGAAATGCACGTAACAACAGTTAGGATGGGAAAATTGCCACCACATTCGTTTTCCGCTTCACTAGAGCTGTCCGCCATGCTGGGAATGCACCATGTAGTGACATAAATAGGCATGGTCGTTGTTTGTCGTAAAAGTCTCGACTATAACTGATCTATTTTAAAAGTTACAATCTGACAAATAAAGATACATGTTTTTCAACGAATTTGACAACAAACACATACACATATGAAATAATGAAATAAATTGCGAAAGTCATTTTTTTTCAACCGAAATACAACAATATATTTATTTCCAGTATAAACATCTTTCAAATTGCGTAATAAATACATCGATCGGACCAAACAGTAAAGATTCATTGAAGCAAGTAGTATGTAACTATCATTGACGGGAAAATGTAACGTGCTTTCATCATGTTTCAAACGACCTTCTTTCAAAGTTCAAATGAGATATCAATGTCAGAAAATTTCCCTTCACACAACAAACATTTCTGAACCTGTTAACGATTACGGAGCCTGCCTCCACTTACAAAATCGTTTAAACTAAGCACACAAAATGTACAGGGTGAAAAATGTCACGTTCTCCTTGAATAAATTCGTCACTTCAGCCTCAAACAATGGGTAAATGCAGAACATATATAACATATAGGACACAAAATACTTGTAGAAATTAATATTTATGATGAAGTTATTTGTTTGAAACCACTTTCTATGGAGTAGAAAGCATTGGAGGGTTTATTTTCATCAATTTTCAGCATTGACACCAAAAACTCCATGAATGAATTCATGCCCATTTCATATGCATCACTTTACAATTAAAATATGCTTTATGTTCATTAAACTACTTTTTGATTATGAGGGCAAACAGACCCAATACCGTCTACCCTAGGCCTTGGTCGGATAAACGAAAATCTTCATCTTGCAAGCAGACGGCTCACATTCATATGATAGTATAGCATCTGTCAAACAATGATTTTTACACTTATTTCCTCATAATCGTAGAAACACTATTATAATCTACATGAAACTCTACTAAAGAATTTTAATTTTTGCAACTTTTCGTTGTGACATTGCGACTGGTAACTACTATGAAAACTGCAACCAGATGTAATTTTATAAATCGGGAACCAGTATGGTAGTTTGTATTTCTCGGACAAAGACGTAAATATACCATCCTTCTCTCTGGGTTTTACATAGTGTCAATGTGTATACTCTGGTTTTTCCTAATTCATTACCAAGCGTAAATACGCGATCTGACAAGAAAACAAATTTACACGATTTGTCATAGTTCAGATACGATTCTGAACACATATTTTTTTTACAACTAGCAATATTCCTGCTAGTTCTAATTTTAATCACTAGCAAAATCAAGGCAAATCGAAATTTCAACTAGCAATTTGCCTGCTTGCTAGCGTTAATTTCGAGCCCTGTTTTATAAAATCATTTAACCAATTCCAGTAAATTCAGTGATCCAATTTCTTCAGCATGTTTATTG
This sequence comes from Bathymodiolus septemdierum, assembly GCA_963383655.1. Lineage (NCBI taxonomy): Eukaryota > Metazoa > Mollusca > Bivalvia > Mytilida > Modiolidae > Bathymodiolus > Bathymodiolus septemdierum. Next base: position 5,770,798 of record OY726524.1, read on the forward strand.
TTAATTGTACTCTATGCATATAGATATTAGATAGATTTTATGAAAAGAAATTACTATGTCATGATGAAGTCAGGCCTTTCAATAAGGGACGGTACCAGGTACTTTTACCCTCTTAAAATGGTAATTGGTACCTCCTAATTTCAAGGAGTGTTGCATAAGATATTCAAGCAAAATGGTTCCTCCACAGAATCTTCATTGTCCCCTCCACAGAACCCTCATTGTCCCCTCTACAGAACCCTCATTGTCCCCTCCACAGAACCCTCATTGTCCCCTCCACAGAACCCTCATTGTCCCCTCTACAGAATCCTCATTGTCCCCCCACATAACACTCATCCCCTCCACAGAACCCTCATTGTCCCCTCTACAGAACCCTCATTGTCCCCTCCACAGAACCCTCATTGTTCCCTACACAGAACCCTCATTGTCCCCTCTACAGAACCCTCATTGTCCCCTCTACAGAACCCTCATTGTCCCCTCTACAGAACCCTCATTGTCCCCTCCACAGAACCCTCATTGTCCCTCCACAGAACCCTCATTGTCCCCTCCACAGAACCCTCATTGTCCCCTCTACAGAACCCTCATTGTCCCCTCCACAGAACCCTCATTGTCCCCTCTACAGAACCCTCATTGTCCCCTCCACAGAACCCTCATTGTCCCCTCCACAGAACCCTCATTGTCCCCTCCACAGAACCCTCATTGTTCCCTACACAAAACCCTCATTGTCCCCCCACATAACCCTCATTGTCCCCTCTACAGAACCCTCATTGTCCCCTACACAGAACCCTCATTGTTCCCTACACAGAACCCTCATTGTCCCCTCCACAGAACCCTCATTGTCCCCTCTACAGAACCCTCATTGTCCCCTCCACAGAACCCTCATTGTCCCCTCTACAGAACCCTCATTGTCCCCTCCACAGAACCCTCATTGTCCCCTCTACAGAACCCTCATTGTCCCCTCCACAGAACCCTCATTGTCCCCTCTACAGAACCCTCATTGTTCCCTACACAGAACCCTCATTGTCCCCCCACATAACACTCATCCCCTCCACAGAGCCCTCATTGTCCCCCACATAACTCTCATCCCCTCCACAGAACCCTCATAGTCCTCCCTACAGAACCCTCATTGTCCCCTCCACAGAACCCTCATTGTCCCCTCAACAGAACCCTCATTGTTCCTCCACAGAACCCTCATGGTCCCCTCCACAGAACCCTCATTGTCCCCTCAACAGAACCCTCATTGTCCCTCCAAAGAACCCTCATTGTCCCCTTCACAGAACCCTCATTGTCCCCTCAACAGAACCCTCATTATCCCTCCACAGAACCCTCATGGTCCCCTCCACAGAACCCTCATTGTCCCCTCCACAGAACCCTCATTGTCTCCTTCCACAGAACCCTCATTGTCTCCTCCACAGAACCCAGACACAATACTTCACCATTTGGTCTCCATCTTCATTATATATGTTAAAAGGTTGTAGAAACATAGAACATTTTAAAATTCCATAAAAGAATGCTTTGAATTTGAGTTTTTACGACACCAAGCTCCTCGGCAACTTTACGAGCACTTTTTGTTTTACATAACTCAATAACTTATCCGTTTCGTCCAAAGTTAAAACTTTCCTTTTAGAAGCCATGTTTTAAAACTTTCTTTTAATTTTAAAACAACTCAAAAGCTTGTAAAATCGATTTCTACTCACCTTTAATTAAGACAAACCTTCAGGTGTAAACAGCCTTCGATTTATTGTTTACGTCCTAATTTTTAAACCACATGGTCATGATGTACACCATGAAAATTCGATCTGTGAACAACAAATCATTTAATAAATTTTAAACCTGCACGAAAATGCCAAAAAGGCAGAAATATTAAAAAAAATAAACATATTTTTAATTAAAAACAAAAAAAATCACTTCCGGTTTGCGTATATGGAAAATGAATCTGACCTTTGGGGAACATCCCCTGTCAGTTTCCCCATTTTTGTTGGAAGCTCATCATGCAAAAGAGTTAGTGGTTGTTGAAAAAAGTTGAAGTGGTCGGTTGGGAATGCATTTTGGCGGGTCGTTGGTCACGTTGTGCAGGTGGTCGTTGAATCCAGTTAAAATATATAGTATAAATCGTCGGGGGGGAATAAAAGTGGTCGTTTATAACAAGTAGTCGTTTAATGAAGGTGGTCGTTTATAGCAGGTGGTCGTTTAATGAAGGTGGTCGTTTATAGCAGGTGGTCGTTTAATGAAGGTGGTCGTTCGGGCAGGTTTGACTGTATATTACCACCAGGTAATTCAGGTAAAAATGTAAAATGTACAAGCTTCTCATGAAAATTGCTTTGGATGTTTCGAGTAATTTATTCTTTCATTTGAACTACTCAATAAATAACTTGAAAATGTCATCAGTAGAAAATGTTACAACTGTATTGTCGATAATATGCAACAGTTTGTATGCCTTGTATCATGGAATATTGTACTTAAAAAGTGATTTTATATTATACAATGTTAAATCTTCTATATTGTGTTAATGTTCTGAAAAGCCATTAGCATATGTAGAATATTAACAAGTGATACAGGGATATTTTTGTATTCATCCTATTTCTAAATACATGTTCAAAGTGAAAGCTATTTTTAATTTGTAAATAGGTCAATTATCATACAAATGACCTATATATATATATATATATATATATATATAAATAGATCCACCATACGAGGGATGATTTAGAACCTGGAAACATTCTTTTTATGCACATGCCTCTATAAATTCACAGAAACTTGGAAACTTGATTTCCCTAATCTGTGAATATTTTATGTCCATGATCTGTTATTGACATGGGACTACAAGCTTAACGCCACTGATGGGAGTTCATGTCTTGGTACTTACCTGAAATGTTCAGGTATATAGACACTTACGTACCCATGATCAGAGGGATTTGCTTGTCATGTCATTAAAACTATTCAAAGCTCTCCTTACCTTATTATTCATGATATATCTGAAAAAAATACTGATACACCTATAGTCCTAGCTCTAACCTTGATCTTGAGAGACTCTGATTTTGACAAAAAGTAGATTTGAAACGAGAGATAATTGTCTGGCACATCTACATGATATAGATACATTGTATAGTCAGTTTAGATGTTCTACTAATAGTAATAATGATTTATGTGTTAGAGTACATTGTATATTGTGAGAAATGTACTGGTATGTCAGAATAGACTGGTTCAGAAAGTTGAGATTGTAAGGTAGAAATTGTACTTTTATCAGACTTGACTCTATGAGTAACAGTCTTATAAGAAGCCAGAATTATATTGCTTACCCTTTGAAAGCACCTGGGTTCACCTCCAATTTTTTGGTGGGGTCCATGTTGCTAATCTATTTAGTTGTGTATTTTGTTTGTCTTCATCCTGTGTCTTGTATGCCTAATGTTGCCAGTGTCTCTGGATTGTCTTCATCTTGTGTCTTGTATGCCTAATGTTGCCAGTGTCTCTGGATTGTCTTCATCCTGTGTCTTGTATGCCTAATGTTGCCAGTGTCTCTGGATTGTCTTCATCTTGTGTCTTGTATGCCTAATGTTGCCAGTGTCTCTGGATTGTCTTCATCTTGTGTCTTGTATGCCTAATGTTGCCAGTGTCTCTGGATTGTCTTCATCTTGTGTCTTGTATGCCTAATGTTGCCAGTGTCTCTGGATTGTCTTCATCCTGTGTCTTGTATGCCTAATGTTGCCAGTGTCTCTGGATTGTCTTCATCTTGTGTCTTGTATGCCTAATGTTGCCAGTGTCTCTGGATTATCTTCATCCTGTGTCTTGTATGCCTAATGTTGCCAGTGTCTGGATTGTCTTCATCCTGTGTCTTGTATGCCTAATGTTGCCAGTGTCTCTGGATTGTCTTTGTCCTGTGTCTTGTATGCCTAATGTTGCCAGTGTCTCTGGATTGTCTTCATCCTGTGTCTTGTATGCCTAATGTTGCCAGTGTCTCTGGATTGTCTTTGTCCTGTGTCTTGTATGCCTAATGTTGCCAGTGTCTCTGGATTGTCTTGTATGCATAATGTTGCCAGTGTCTCTGGATTGTCTTCATCCTGTGTCTTGTATGCCTAATGTTGCCAGTGTCTCTGGATTGTCTTCATCCTGTGTCTTGTATGCCTAATGTTGCCAGTGTCTCTGGATTGTCTTCATCTTGTGTCTTGTATGCCTAATGTTGCCAGTGTCTCGGGATTGTCTTCATCCTGTGTCTTGTATGCCTAATGTTGCCAGTGTCTCTGGATTGTCTTCATCCTGTGTCTTGTATGCCTAATGTTGCCAGTGTCTCTGGATTGTCTTTGTCCTGTGTCTTGTATGCCTAATGTTGCCAGTGTCTCTGGATTATCTTCATCCTGTGTTTTGTATGCCTAATGTTGCCAGTGTCTCTGGATTGTCTTCATCCTGTGTCTTGTATGTCCACTGTTGCCAGTGTCTCTGGATTGTCTTTGTCTGTGTCTTGTATGCCCACTGTTGCCAGTGTCTGGATTGTCTGTCCTGTGTCTTGTATGCCTAATGTTGCCAGTGTCTCTGGATTGTCTTCATCCTGTGTCTTGTATGCCTAATGTTGCCAGTGTTTCTGGATTATCTTCATCCTGTGTCTTGTATGCCTAATGTTGCCAGTGTCTCTGGATTGTCTTGTATGCTTTGTCTTGTATGCCTAATGTTGCCAGTGTCTCTGGATTGTCTTTGTCCTGTGTCTTGTATGCCTAATGTTGCCAGTGTTTCTGGATTATCTTCATCCTGTGTCTTGTATGCCTAATGTTGCCAGTGTCTCTGGATTGTCTTCATCTTGTGTCTTGTATGCCTAATGTTGCCAGTGTCTCGGAATTGTCTTCATCTTGTGTCTTGTATGCCTAATGTTGCCAGTGTCTCTGGATTGTCTTCATCCTGTGTCTTGTATGCCTAATGTTGCCAGTGTCTCTGGATTATCTTCATCCTGTGTCTTGTATGCCTAATGTTGCCAGTGTCTCTGGATTGTCTTCATCCTGTGTCTTGTATGCCTAATGTTGCCAGTGTCTCTGGATTGTGTTTGTCCTGTCTTGTATGCCTAATGTTGCCAGTGTCTCTGGATTGTCTTCATCTTGTGTCTTGTATGCCTAATGTTGCCAGTGTCTCTGGATTGTCTTCATCCTGTGTCTTGTATGCCTAATGTTGCCAGTGTCTCTGGATTGTCTTTGTCCTGTGTCTTGTATGCCTAATGTTGCCAGTGTCTCTGGATTGTCTTCATCCTGTGTCTTGTATGCCTAATGTTGCCAGTGTCTCTGGATTGTCTTTGTCCTGTGTCTTGTATGCCTAATGTTGCCAGTGTCTCTAGATTGTCTTCATCCTGTGTCTTGTATGTCCACTGTTGCCAGTGTCTCTGGATTGTCTTTGTCCTGTGTCTTGTATGCCCACTGTTGCCAGTGTCTCTGGATTATCTTTGTCCTGTGTCTTGTATGCCTAATGTTGCCAGTGTCTCTGGATTGTCTTGTATGCCTAATGTTGCCAGTGTCTCTGGATTGTCTTGTATGCCTAATGTTGCCAGTGTCTCTGGATTGTCTTGTATGCCTAATGTTACCAGTGTCTCTGGATTGTCTTGTATGCCTAAGGTTGCCAGTGTCTCTGGATTGTCTTGTATGCCTAATGTTGCCAGTGTCTCTGGATTGTCTTTTATGCCTAATGTTGCCAGTGTCTGGATTGTCTTTGTCCTGTGTCTTGTATGCCTAATGTTGCCAGTGTCTGGATTTTCTTCATCCTGTGTCTTGTATGCCTAATGTTGCCAGTGTCTGGATTTTCTTCATCCTGTGTCTTTTATGCCTAATGTTGCCAGAGTCTCTGGATTGTCTTGTATGCCTAATGTTGCCAGTGTCTCTGGATTGTCTTCATCCTGTGTATTGTATGCCTAATGTTGCCAGTGTCTCTGGATTGTCTTCATCCTGTGTCTTGTATGCCTAATGTTGCCAGTGTCTCTGGATTGTCTTGTATGCTTAATGTTGCCAGTGTCTCTGGATTGTTTTGTATGCCTAAGGTTGCCAGTGTCTCTGGATTGTCTTGTATGCTTAATGTTGCCAGTGTCTCTGGATTGTTTTGTATGCCTAAGGTTGCCAGTGTCTCTGGATTGTCTTGTATGCTTAATGTTGCCAGTGTCTCTGGATTGTCTTGTATGCCTAATGTTGCCAGTGTCTCTGGATTGTCTTTTATGCCTAATGTTGCCAGTGTCTGGATTGTCTTGTATGCCTAATGTTGCCAGTGTCTCTGGATTGCCTTTGTCCTGTGTTTTGTATGTCTTGTTGCCAGTGTCTCTGGATTGTCTTGTATGCCTAATTTTGCCAGTGTCTCTGGATTGTCTGTCCTGTGTCTTGTATGCCTAATGTTGCCAGTGTCTCTGGATTGTCCATTCCTGATTGCTCCATCGGTTTTCTCTAACTTGAAGTTTATTGTAACAAATGTAAAAAACTATATTTGTAATAGGTAATGGTTGGTTATTTTAAGTTTTGTTGTAACACCTCTTTTTAAAGTTATTTTTAGTTTACAAAACATTAAATATCCTCACACTTACATGTAACTACATATGTCTTGTAATAGTATTTTAATTGTTCTTTAATTAGCATTTTCCATGAAGTTGACATAGGGGGAGGAGTGTGACAAAATAATGGTGGCACAGTTTATATATCTATGATGTACAAATTCTTTTATCTAACTGGTCATGATGGATGTTGCTGTGAAACTTATTTATGAATATGCACATGAAAGGAACACCTACATTCACAATGTCAAGTTTTTGTCACAAATTGCATATACTATTTTTTAAGACAATAAAAATTATTTGAGATTGAGTGTAATTTTTTTTAAATTATGCAGAACAAATATAAAATTATGGTTTTTTAGTTCAAGGTTGTTGAGTAGGACTGAATCATGTAATTACATAAAGTGCAGAAATAAATATGGTCTTTAGATGCTATAAAACAACCTTGCTTGATTGACATTTTATGAGCAAAAAACACAACTGCACCTGTATAAAAGTTCATTGATTAATACCACAAGCAGAAAATTTACCTGGATTTTTAAACACTGCTATGATGTGGTTATTATCAACTACAAATTAACTGTACTTGTTTTAAACTGTTAGCCAATAAATTCTCCTGTAGACTTCTTCTTAAAGGAAAACTCCAGTCAGTTGAACAATTGTTATAATTCAATAATACATTGTAACTTTTTATTTGTAAATAACTTAATTATTAAATAAAAAACACCTTTATTAACATTTATTAATATACCCAATTAGAAATATGAATATTTGGAATTTCCTGTCGTAGTGTAAGCGGCCATGACACCTCTTCATGTGATGTCACAGAGAAAGATCATGTTAGTTGAATAAATAAATAAATTTTGACTCTTCCCAACATCGAGCCCTTTTGGTTATTAGCTCACCTTGCCAAAGGCAATGTGAGCTTTTGCCATCACTTGGCGTCCGTCGTCTGTCGTCCGTTAAGTTTTTACATTTTAATCTTCTCCTCTGAAACCCCTCGGCCAAATGAATTGAAACTTAGTAGGAAACATCTATGGAAGGTCCTCTATAAAGATTGCTAATTTTGTCCCGATCCATTAACAAACATGGCCACCACAGGCAATTCTTGTTTCTGATTGGCCTATCTAAAAAAATCTTCTCCTCTGAAACTGCTTGGCCAAATGAACCGAAACTTGGTAGAAAGCATCTATGGAAGACCCCCTATAAAGATTGCTAATTTCATCCTGATCTGTTAACAAACATGGCCGCCACAGGCGATTCTTGTTTCTGATTGATTGATTTCTAAAAAAATCATTTTTTCTGTTAAAAGGGAGATAGCTTTAGTTTGAATATGGATATCTGTATTCAAAATGCAGTTATCTCTATGAATTGAATTACAGATAAATATACCTCTAAAACCCCTCAGCCAAATGAACTGAAACTTGGTAGGAACCATCTATAGAAGGTTCTCTATAAAGATTGCTCATTTCGTCCCAATCCGTTAACAAACATGGCCACCACAGGCGACTCTTGTTTCTGATTGGCTGATTTAAAAAAGTCTTCTCTTCTGAAACCGCTTGGCTAAATGAACCGAAACTTGGTAGGAAGCATCTATGGGCGGTCCGCTATAATGATTGCTCATTACGTCCCGATCCATTAACAAACATGGCCACCACAGGCGATTCTTGTTTCTGATTGGTCTATTTCTAAAAATCTTCTCCTCTGAAACCGCATGGCCAAATGATCCGAAACGTGGTAGAAAGCATCTATGGAAAGTCCTCGTATAAAGATTGCTCATTTTGTCCCAGTCTGTTAACAAACATGGCCGCCACAGACAATTCTTGTTTCTGATTGATTGATTGATTTCTAAAAAATCTTGTCCTCTGAAACCGCTTTCCCAAATGAACCAAACCTTGGTAGGAAGCATCTATGGAAGGTTCTCTATAAAGATTGGTCATTTTGTCCCAATCCATTAACTATCATGGCTGCCATAGGCAATTCTTGTTTCCGATTGGTCGATTTCTAAAAATCTTCTACTCTACACAGCTTGGCCAAATAGACCGAAACTTGGTAGGAAGCATCTATGGAAGGTCCTCTATAAAGATTGCTCATTCCATTTTGATCCGTTAACAAACATGGCCGTCGTAGACAATTCTTGTTTCTTATTGTTCGATTTCTAAAACAGATTTTTCTCTGAAACTGCATGGCCAAATGATATGAAACTTGGTAAGAAGCATCTATGGAAGGTCCTCTATAGAGATTGTTCATCTTGTTTTGATCCATTAACCAACATGGCTGCCACAGGCAATTCTTGTTTTAGATTGGTCGCTTTCTAAAAAATCTTCTTCTCTGAAACTGCTTTGCCAAAACGAACCGATATTTGGTGGGAAGCACCTCTAGGCTATGGAAGTTTCTGTATTAAGTTTCTTCAGAGCAGACTGAAAGGTGAGCGACACAGACTCAGCTCAGTGCTGAGCCTCTAGTGTTTTAATATCAGATCAACTGCAAAACAATGTTAACAATTTGTATATCGTCCTAATTTTTTTCCTTAATATTCCCATCCCATGTTACATTTTCATAAAACAAATGAGTTTATTTGTATTGGGGGTGGGGTATCTATGTATAATTCCATGTTTTACATGATTGGCCGTAGGATAAATAACTCACTTTTAACTTGTTTTATGCGTACATATGCTTTTTTCTTTTTTGTAGCCAATGCTGTAGTACTTTCCCGTGTTTTTCGTGGTCACTTGTCGATGTGTTAACTAGGGTAGTCCTGATCGGTAGTGCAATAAAATGCTTGACATGAAGTCATAATGATTCTGTAAATATCAAAAGATAAATATACAACGTTATTTTACGATTTACATAATTTTTAATGACAAAATTGTAACTGAGCAATGCTGCTATAATATACGATACCGATTGCATGACGTCACGGCTCTTTCGGAAGAGCTTTAATTGCAGGTATAATCCGAGAATGGATTATGCCTTTTGTCTCCTCACATTGAAGAGTTACGAAAAATGGTGATCCCATTATTTGGTGCTACATGCAACTTCAATGAACAAATTCTACCTTACGGTATACTATTTTTAACATTCATTAACACAAATGTCTTTTATTTACTGTCATTTAAATTTTCACGCTAACTTGTTAAGACCATGGCGTTTTCCTTTAAATTCAATTTGTCTTTTTACAGGGTGTTGTTCCTCTTAATACTAAAGACTTGTCCTAATGACCAAAAATACGTCTGAAAAGGTGTCAACAAGATTTGCAAGTTCAATTAAATCAAACAGTTAATTAAATTATTTTAATAATTTATTCAGTTCTTATGGTATTAACTATTTTTAGCGCCACAACCATCTTCCATTTAAAGGAAGACAACTCTACATCTTACGTAGCATGTTTCCTTTCAAATAAATATGATGAGAACAAAATTATTAGCATGAAATGGTAACTAGATAACAGTTACCCATGTGACTTTGTACAGACACATGCTCCCTGTGTGAGACCTACATATCATGTAAATCATATCGAGCCATCACAATTGCTCATCCATATTTGACAAGTTTGATGTAGAAATCAACATGTATTTAATTGTCTGAGAGTGATATGTACATGCTTATGTATCCTATTACTTACTCAACACCTGTGTATATCTATATTTATATTAAAGACATAAATCTCAGTTAAACACCAATAGATAATATTGGGTAAGGTTAATGTGAATCTCTGTTAAACACCAATAGATAATATTGGGTAAGATTAGTGTGAATCTCTGTTAAACACAATAGATAATATTGGGTAAGGTTAGTGTGAATCTCTGTTAAACACCAATAGATAATATTGGGTAAGGTTAGTGTGAATCTCTGTTAAACACCAATAGATAATATTGGATAAGGTTAGTGTGAATCTCTGTTAAACACCAATAGATCATATTGGATAAGGTTAGTGTGAATCTCTGTTAAACACCAATAGATAATATTGGGTAAGGTTAGTGTGAATCTCTGTTAAACACCAATAGATAATATTGGATAAGGTTAGTGTGAATCTCTGTTAAACACCAATATTATTAGGTAAGGTTAGTGTGAATCTGTTAAACACCAATATTATTGGGTAAGGTTAGTGTGAATCTCTGTTAAACACAATAGATAATATTGGATAAGGTTAGTGTGAATCTCTGTTAAACATCAATATTATTAGGTAAGGTTAGTGTGAATCTCTGTTAAACACCAATATTATTGGGTAAGGTTAGTGTGAAGCTCTGTTAAACACCAATAAATAATATTGGGTAAGGTTAGTGTGAATCTCTGTTAAACACAATAGATAATATTGAGTAAGGTTAGTGTGAATCTCTGTTAAACACCAATATTATTGGGTAAGGTTAGTGTGAATCTCTGTTGAACACCAATATTATTGGGTAAGGTTAGTGTGAATCTTTGTTAAACACAATAGATAATATTGGGTAAGGTTAGTGTGAATCTCTGTTAAACACAATAGATAATATTGAGTAAGGTTAGTGTGAATCTCTGTTAAACACCAATATTATTGGGTAAGGTTAGTGTGAATCTCTGTTAAACACCAATATTATTGGGTAAAGTTAGTGTGAATCTCTGTTAAACACCAATAGATAATATTGGGTAAGGTTAGTATGAATCTCTGTTAAACACCAATATTATTAGGTAAGGTTAGTGTGAATCTCTGTTAAACACCAATAGATAATATTGGGTAAGGTTAGTGTGAATCTCTGTTAAACACCAATATTAATGGGTAAGGTTAGTGTGAATCTCTGTTAAACACCAATAGATAATATTGGGTAAGGTTAGTGTGAATCTCTGTTAAACACCAATAGATAATATTGGGTAAGGTTAGTGTGAATCTCTGTTAAACACCAATATTATTGGGTAAGGTTAGTGTGAATCTCTGTTAAACACCAATAGATAATATTGAGTAAGGTTAGTGTGAATCTCTGTTAAACACCAATATTATTAGGTAAGGTTAGTGTGAATCTCTGTTAAACACCAATAGATAATATTGGGTAAGGTTAGTGTGAATCTCTGTTAAACACCAATAAATAATATTGGGTAATGTTAGTGTGAATCTCTGTTAAACACCAATAGATAATATTGGGTAAGGTTAGTGTGAATCTCTGTTAAACACAATAGATAATATTGGGTAAAGTTAGTGTGAATCTCTGTTAAACACCAATAGATATTATTGGGTAAGGTTAGTGTGAATCTCTGTTGAACACCAATAGATAATATTAGGTAAGGTTAGTGTGAATCTCTGTTAAACACCAATAGATAATATTGGGTAAGGTTAGTGTGAATCTCTGTTAAACACCAATAAATAATATTGGGTAAGGTTAGTGTGGATCTCTGTTAAACACCAATAGATAATATTGGGTAAGATTAGTGTGAATCTCTGTTAAACACCAATAGATAATATTGGGTAAAGTTAGTGTGAATCTCTGTTAAACACCAATATTATTGGGTAAGGTTAGTGTGAATCGCTGTTAAACACCAATATTATTAGGTAAGGTTAGTGTGAATCTCTGTTAAACACCAATAGATAATATTGGGTAAGGTTAGTATGAATCTCTGTTAAACACCAATAAATAATATTGGGTAAGGTTAGTGTGAATCTCTGTTAAACACCAATATTATTAGGTAAGGTTAGTGTGAATCTCTGTTAAACACCAATAGATAATATTGGGTAAGGTTAGTGTGAATCTCTGTTAAACACCAATAAATAATATTGGGTAAGGTTAGTGTGAATCTCTGTTAAACACCAATATTATTAGGTAAGGTTAGTGTGAATCTCTGTTAAACACCAATAGATAATATTGGGTAAGGTTAGTGTGAATCTCTGTTAAACACCAATAAATAATATTGGGTAAGGTTAGTGTGAATCTCTGTTAAACACCAATATTATTAGGTAAGGTTAGTGTGAATCTCTGTTAAACACCAATAGATAATATTGGGTAAGGTTAGTGTGAATCTCTGTTAAACACCAATAGATAATATTGGATAAGATTAGTGTGAATCTCTGTTAAACACCAATAGATAATATTGGGTAAGGTTAGTGTGAATCTGTTAAACACCAATAGATATTATTGGGTAAAGTTAGTGTGAATCTCTGTTAAACACCAATAGATAATATTGGGCAAGAATAGTGTGAATCTGTTAAACACCAATACATAATATTGGGTAAGGTTAGTGTTTGAACTTACTTATTGATTAATCCGTTTTAAATCTCAAAGTTTGTCAATTTTTCGAGTCTTTAGCCTAAACCTTTTAACACCAAGGCAGATAAAAAAAAATGTAGACATAGAGGAAAGTGTGAATTTTGAATGAAGTTCATTTGAATTGGTCGAACTAGATTCTTTTTCCAGTCGATAGGGCATAGATGTTGCTTTTTAAGTCCCACCGGCTGTTGACTGAGCACCTGAGTTCACCCCCGGTTTTTTGTGGATTCGTGTTACTCGATCTTTAGTTCTATGTGTATGTTTTGTATGTTATCCTTTTTTCCTTTTTAACTCACCTTGCCAAAGGCAATGTGAGCTTTTGCCATCACTTGGCATCCGTCGTCTGTCGTTCGTTAACTTTTCACATTTTAATCTTCTCCTCTGAAACCTCTCGGCCAAATGAAGTGAAACTTGCTCATTTAGTTCCGATCCGTTAACAAACATGGCCGCCACAAACAATTCTTGTTTCTGATAGGTTGATTTCTAAAAAATCTTCTTCTCTGAAGCCACTTTGCCAAATGAATCGAAATTGGTAGGAAGTATCCTTGAAAGGTCCTCTATAAAGATTGCTCATTTAATTCTGATCCGTTAACAAACATGGCTGCCATAGGCAAATCTTGTTTCTGATTGGTCGATTTTTAAAAATCATCTCTGAAACCGCTTGGCCAAATGAACCGAAACTTGGTAGGAAGCATCTATGGCAGGTCCTCTATACAGATTGCTCATTTAGTCCCGATCCGTTAACAAACATGGCCAACACAGGCAATTCTGGTTTCTTATTGGTTGATTTCTAAATAATCGTCTCCTCTGAAACCGCTTTGCCAAATGAATCGAAACTTGGTAGGAAGCATCCTTGGAATGATCCATTGTCAGTTGAAAGTTTTTGTGATTATGTCTGTGTCTATGTACACATGTAAGTCATGAAACATGATAGGTCTGATACTTGGTGTACATATTGATCTTATAAGTGTACAGGAGCCGTCATGGACGTGATCGTATGGTAGTTGGATTTACAACTACCTATGCAATCAGGACGAGGTGTACAGCATAATGTGATAAAGTTTGTCAGTGACTTGCAACAGATCAGTGGTTTTCTCAGGGTCCTCTGGTTTCCTCTACCAATAAAACTGACCACCATGATATAACTGAAATATTGTTGAAGTGGTGTTAAACACTATAAAACCAAGGCAAGTTATAAGTGCACATTATTTGATCTTGACCTCATTTTAATGGTCTAGTGATTACAATAAGATTGTTGTGATTATCATTTATGCTTGACCTCATTTTTATGGTCTAGTGATTACAATAAGATTGTTGTGATTATGTATGATATAATCTATTAGTTGATTCTTGAGATCTGATTTTCATGTCCCATTCAGGGATAGTAAATATATTTCCATGTCTTCACTCTTGCCTACACTTTGTTAACAAGTCTTCATAGATTTGTAGGGTATTTTTCTTCCCTGACTTGTTCTTCTAATACAAATGTTTGTGATATATAAGATTACCGGGGTAACTGAGATGGAAAAACTTTTGATAAAACAAGGTTAATTTTAGATTCTCCAAATCTGTAAAGTACTTCCTTTCTCAATATGTTTATTTAAAGACTTCATAGGCCTATATTTATAGATAGTATTATTCTATTGTGTCTCTGTAAAACACCTAACAACTTGAAACAATATACAACCGATATAAAATTGAACAGGATATGAAAATCTTAACCTAAAAAATTATTTGATAAGAGGAACAATAAGTTTTATGTCATAGTTAACTGGTATAATTATCTGGCCCAAAATATAGAGCATTTAGTCTATATCATTTTTAAAGGCAAACTTCCTTTGTATTAGGTTATTTTTATCTTTATGCACATTTTATCAGATTCCCCTCTTGAAAGGCCACATATATATTTGAAGTTTACTCTGATATAAAAAAATCAATCTTGTATGTGATGATGAAATCACGTGTGACTTTCACAAGTCAAAGGAAATGGCAGTTTAGGTGTTAACATACTAATATTAATACCTTTAATTAATGAGTCTGTGATTTTAGACTCCAGAAGTTACTGACCACAAAAATGGCAAATTTTAATCACAATTGCTATGAAAGATCAATTAAGCTTTCAGACTTTTACTGGCCGTGGGCAAAAGGACCAGTGCTAAAATTGTAAACTGTTTAATAATTAATTAATTTAGGGACATCACTGCTAAGATTAGATTTTTTTCAGTGTTTGTATATGTGAAAATCATACAATGTCCACATCAGTCTGTTTTTATACGATACTTACAGAATCTTACAATGTCCACATCAGTCTGTTTTTATACGATGCTTACACAATCTTACAATGTCCACATCAGTCTGTTTTTATACGATGCTTACACAATCTTACAATGTCCACATCAGTCTGTTTTTATACGATGCTTACACAATCTTACAATGTCCACATCAGTCTATTTTTATACGATGCTTACAGAATCTTACAATGTTCACATCAGTCTGTTTTTATACGATGCTTACAGAATCTTACAATGTCCACATCAGTCTGTTTTTATACGATGCTTACAGAATCTTACAATGTCCACATCAGTCTGTTTTTATATGATGCTTACAGGATATTTTCCTACTCTTTTACAGAAATGACAATATACATGAAGACCTTGTTGTAAGTGAAAGCGAGGACGAAATAAAAGAGGAAATTAATACGGTAAGTTAGTTTCTTTTAAAGCCTCTACTTCTTTATCTCAAAGATGACCCCTTAATACAGGTTTGACTACTTCTACCAATTACTGACTGTCTTTATCAAATTGAAGATTATGTAAGACACAGTATATTCATTCAAACTGTGACTGCATGGCCCCATCACCACCCCCTCCTTCTTAATCTTGATGCACATCTAAAAAAATTCAGCGAGTCTAAGACTAATAGCCCTATTGTGTTTTAAACCACTAAGACAGTCTTCACGCTAACCCACTTGCCCGAAACCGCGGACAAGAAAAACTGGATTTGGACAAGTGAAAATTATGAAAGAATTTGTTTGAATAATTTTTTTTTTTCTAATTTTGGCTTTCGGGCAAGTAGGTGAAAATAATTAAGGCAAAGACTGGTAAGACCTGTTTGACACACGGTTACTTAATAATTTGTCCATTAGCCTGGTTCTGCTGTATGACTTGTGCAAAACAATTAGTATCAGATTCCTAGAACAAATATACATATTGATTTTGTATAGTATTTGTTGTGTGTGTGTCATTTTATGTTCTGTAAATCATAGATATTAGGAACGTTGGCCAAGTTCAACTGAAAAAGTACATTTTATGTTGTTTCTGAATTGATCAAGTGTCGTATTTGACTGTTTTCGGTCATGTTTTTCAACGAGGCATATTATTCTATAAATAACTTCAATTATTTGTGAGTACATCCATATATAGACTTGTTAGCAGTTCCACTATCTATTTGTTACTGCTGAACATCCTTAATATTCTACTGACTAGAAATCACACCTAATCTAGACATCCTTAGTATTCTACTGACTAGAAATCACACCTAATCTAGACATCCTTAGTATTCTACTGACTAGAAATCATACCTAATCTAGACATCCTTAGTATTCTACTGACTAGAAATCACACCTAATCTAGACATCCTTAGTATTCTACTGACTAGAAATCACACCTAATCTAGACATCCTTAGTATTCTACTGACTAGAAATCATACCTAATCTAGACATCCTTAGTATTCTACTGACTAGAAATCATACCTAATCTAGACATCCTTAGTATTCTACTGACTAGAAATCACACCTAATCTAGACATCCTTAGTATTCTACTGACTAGAAATCACACCTAATCTAGACATCCTTAGTATTCTACTGACTAGAAATCATACCTAATCTAGACATCCTTAGTATTCTACTGACTAGAAATCATACCTAATCTAGACATCCTTAGTATTCTACTGACTAGAAATCACACCTAATCTAGACATCCTTAGTATTCTACTGACTAGAAATCATACCTAATCTAGACATCCTTAGTATTCTACTGACTAGAAATCACACCTAATCTAGACATCCTTAGTATTCTACTGACTAGAAATCACACCTAATCTAGACATCCTTAGTATTCTACTGACTAGAAATCACACCTAATCTAGACATCCTTAGTATTCTACTGACTAGAAATCACACCTAATCTAGACATCCTTAGTATTCTACTGACTAGAAATCACACCTAATCTAGACATCCTTAGTATTCTACTGACTAGAAATCACACCTAATCTAGACATCCTTAGTATTCTACTGACTAGAAATCACACCTAATCTAGACATCCTTAGTATTCTACTGACTAGAAATCACACCTAATCTAGACATCCTTAGTATTCTACTGACTAGAAATCACACCTAATCTAGACATCCTTAGTATTCTACTGACTAGAAATCACACCTAATCTAGACATCCTTAGTATTCTACTGACTAGAAATCACACCTAATCTAGACATCCTTAGTATTCTACTGACTAGAAATCACACCTAATCTAGACATCCTTAGTATTCTACTGACTAGAAATCACACCTAATCTAGACATCCTTAGTATTCTACTGACTAGAAATCACACCTAATCTAGACATCCTTAGTATTCTACTGACTAGAAATCACACCTAATCTAGACATCCTTAGTATTCTACTGACTAGAAATCACACCTAATCTAGACATCCTTAGTATTCTACTGACTAGAAATCACACCTAATCTAGACATCCTTAGTATTCTACTGACTAGAAATCACACCTAATCTAGACATCCTTAGTATTCTACTGACTAGAAATCACACCTAATCTAGACATCCTTAGTATTCTACTGACTAGAAATCGCACCTAATCTAGACATCCTTAGTATTCTACTGACTAGAAATCGCACCTAATCTAGACATCCTTAGTATTCTACTGACTAGAAATCACACCTAATCTAGACATCCTTAGTATTCTACTGACTAGAAATCACACCTAATCTAGACATCCTTAGTATTCTACTGACTAGAAATCACACCTAATCTAGACATCCTTAGTATTCTACTGACTAGAAATCACACCTAATCTAGACATCCTTAGTATTCTACTGACTAGAAATCACACCTAATCTAGACATCCTTAGTATTCTACTGACTAGAAATCACACCTAATCTAGACATCCTTAGTATTCTACTGACTAGAAATCACACCTAATCTAGACATCCTTAGTATTCTACTGACTAGAAATCACACCTAATCTAGACATCCTTAGTATTCTACTGACTAGAAATCACACCTAATCTAGACATCCTTAGTATTCTACTGACTAGAAATCACACCTAATCTAGACATCCTTTCTATTGTACACGTTTATATAATATATATAAGTTATGTATGAAAATAGCTTCAGCTGCAGTTTTAATCCCCTTTAATAGGATATTACTTGGAGATTTTCCAGAATTTTGGCCAAAGTCAGTTTCTTCCACGAATTAGAATTAGACTATATATAATCCACGTTAGATCACACATAGTTATTTAAAAAAAAAAAATTTCAACTTGGAATTAAAACATGTATTGTTATTATGAGATGAAGAGGGTTAATGTTATGGTGTTTAATACCACTTTCAACAATATTTCAGTGATATCGTTGCGGTGAGATGAAGAAGGATCGATCAGGTCAAACCAAAAATTATGTGAATTAGTAATTTATGATACACTATACTGATCACATATCCTTGGGCAGACTGATCTAGGACCGGTTCTAGAAGTCCAGGGGAGGGGTCTAAATATTATGTCCTGGTGGAGTGACATGTCTACTGCAGTCTGTTACAAGGTTGAGCTAGTCCTATAGAAATATAAATTTTAATTCAACCTTGTGGTCTTGTACAAGCAGACATGAAAAATATACATTCTACATTATGCTCACGCCATGATTATAGCAGAAAAATTGCTCACTTGGCGTAAAACAATTTTTACTCATTGACACGTGATAATGCTGTAAAGTGAACAATGTGATTGTTTTATATGATAATAAATGTTCATACGTTCCTTCTTATTCTTAAAAGTGGAGGCAGTCGTGGTCATGATCGTATGGTAGTTGGATTTACAACTACCTATGCAATCAGTACCTATCACCACTAACGTTGTGAGTTTGAATCCCACTCAGGCGATACAATATTATGTGATAAAGTTTGTCAGTGACTTGCAACAGGTCAGTGGTTTTCTCCGGTTTCCTCCACCAATAAAGCTGGCCGCCACGATATAACTGAAATATTGTTGAAAGTGGCGTTAAACACCATAAACCAAATCTATTCTTATAAGATTTATCTTCTTTCAGAAGAGGGGGCATGGAAGTGAACTTTTATGTCTTGATAGTATTAAGTATGAAATTTTACATTTACGGGTTGGTGGGGGGGTTAAGTTTTGAGTGCCACAATTTTAAAAGGATCTGTTAGATAACTTAAGTAAGGAATTATTATAAAAAAAATCGTGAGAAATCAATAGGATTTTAAATGAATAAAGACGTAGATATCTAATTTAGTGTGCACGACACGTTTCTGGAATAATCCTTTATCAGGTATAAAACCCAATCAGTTGGAAAGACAACAAATGATTTTGATATATTAAGGAGTAAGAAACCAAAAAGCCAGAACAGGATATCTAAAATTGTCTAAGGCTTACCTATGTCTGAGAAAGATGAACCTTAGTTTTAATACAAAATCTATTATTGAAGTTTAGGTTTATGGTGTTTAGCGCTAGTTTCAACAATATTTCCGTTATTTCGTGGCGATCAATTTTATTGGTGGAGGAAACTGGAGTACCTGGAGAAAACCACCGACCTGCTGCGAATCACTGACAAACGTTATCACATAATGTTGTATTGAGTACACCTGGCCATGATTCAACCTCACATTGTTAGTGGTGATAGGCACTGATTGCATAGGTAGTTGTAAATCCAACTACCATACGATTACGGCCATGACAGCACCTGTATTATTTAGGATCTGTCAAATTCACTAGTTTCTCAGAACGCTGTGTTCCTACCTCACAATATTGAGGAGACATGACCGTAGTACAGGACATGGAGGAGTCCTGATAAAGGACTCATGATTTATGCTGTAGAATAACTGGTCTCTTTCATCTTGATCATATATCAAAGGTACCCTTCTTCCACGATGCTGTCATTGGGGTAATCTAATCCAGTAAATAAAAAATTGGAGACAGATTAACATAAGCTTTCACCTTGTTTCTGAATCCACATTCTGTAATCATTATATATTATGTATCATTTATGTTATTTCACGAATAAATATTGTGTACCAGGTAAACTAGAATTAAAATTAAAGTTAAAAAAGAATAGGCAGTCTTCGCTCTAACCCACCTGTCCCAAGCCTGGGACAAGTTAAACTGGATTCGGACAAGTGGAAATTATGAAATTTTTCTAAATTTGGCTTTCGGCAAGTAGGTGAAAAACATTAAGGCAAAGACTGATAGGACCAGTGATTATCAGCTGGCCCAAACAGTAATTAATTGGTCCATTGCAATTGCTTAAGTGGACCCTGATTAAGATTCTCTACGTTAATGGTACCATACATACAAGGAATCTTAGGAACATAATTAAGTGTATAGTGTTTTGATGTTTAGAAAGGCAAAGATTATGATGAAGTCACATGTAGGAGTGATCGTGACTAAATGAACGTATAACAGAAGAAATGAATAACAATCATCATTTTATTGTCAGTGTACACGTACTTATGTTATGTGAATAAAAACACACATCAGGGGATATTGTCTTATTTAAAGTGTGGTACAAATGAAATTTTACATCTGAAGGTGGAGGGGGGTCAAATTTACCATTAAGTCTCACACAACAATGAAATGATCTATGAAATGACTTGCAGTTTAAAATAAAAATGTTCATTGGACTTTTTGAACATGATCAAATTTAATACTTGCAACAATTTTGTTTGTCACAGAAAAAGAAGATAGAAAGGGTACACGGGACAATTGACACGTCTTAATTCAGTATTCCCCTAACCAAATAGTTTACTTGTAAAAATACATGCTGTTATATGATAAACTTTGATTAATTACTTTTCTCCTACTTTATTCACCACTGATCTAGAAAATGACAAAAGGCCTGCAGCTAAAATCTCAATGAAGATTAGGTCACATAATGTACTTGTACAAGGAAAATTTTCTTTAATTATTGTATGTCTGTGAGAAAGCAGTCAAAATGACTATTGAGATGAAATTCATTTATTGATCTGTGTATTGTTTGAGGGGACATAAAACTTACAATTTTTTGTGCACGTTTGTTGATATTGATCTGACAATTTAAATCTCCACTCGTTCCCCTTATCATAGGCCATAACACGACACTTAATTATTACATGTTAGTTGGCAAAGATGGAATGAAAATAGTTGAGCATTAGGTGATGAACTTGTGTTACAAAAGTAGCATGTTACAACCTGTTTCCCCTTTTTACCGACAATGGATTAATCTATGGCTGCAGTCAGTGTGGAGACAGTAAAATGCTATGGCTATCGGATAATTCTCGTAATAAGTGCAATGACCTTTGTTTTCATTCCATGTTTCAGGTGACCGAATGTCCATCCCGGAAGGACCCATGTAAAGGAACAAGAGCCCCAGTGAAGGAGCCCAGGTAAGCGTGATTTGATAGTGGAATTCGGTGCATGTCAATTTCAATATTTCTGAGTAACTTCGTATGTTGGTTTTTAATAAACGTTGTATTGGAGAGAACTATACACAGTCAATTAAATCATTCAACCAGTTTGTTTGATAACAATCCTTTTTTGCGCTTGACACACTAATACCTTGTGTTCACAAGAAATATTCATTCATGTATTGTACAATTTTAAACTAGCACCTAAGGTCTCAATTGAAAATATTACAGAAAGATAATGGTTTATCTTGAATTTTGATATTATAAATCTCTATAAATAAGAAATTTTTCTTTTTTTGTCATTTCTTTTGAGAATTAATTTTAGAATTTAGCTACAGTCAAACCTGCTTTAGTGACCACCTCTATTAAGCAATAAATTGTATTAATGGTATGTAACCTTAATTTCAATTCCCTTCAGAGTGTATTTCATATTAATTAAACCTGTATTTAGTAACTACCTGTCTTATTGAGCATATTTCAATGTTCTCTTGGATGGCCAAAAATAAAGATTTGACTATGAAAATTCTATTGAGGATTTTTCGCGATATAGCTGAAATATTGTTGAAAGTGACGTTAAACACCATAAACCAGAACATTTATGAAAAAAAGGAAAATAGTTGTGGGAGTTAAGAATTGGTCATACCATTTAGTGTTTCATTAGTCCTCCCACTCTGATATGTCTATAAACAGTAATTTGTTCTGTATTTAAATGACCACAATTATTACTATCATTTACCAATCTAAAACATGTAAATTGGTCTTGGAAATCAGGCAAATTAACTTAAGTTCATAACTAATAAGATGATAAATTATAGCTCTGGTTGAACTAAATTATGAACTTAAATGGTGTTAGATGGCCATGAGTTTTAACTATTTTCTAACAGAGATAATTAACATAAATAGGATACTAAACAAGCATAATATATTTTGTATGTGATGGATCAATACTATATCTTTATTATCTTTATGATTTTACTTTTACCCTAGAGTTTTGTACTTGGTCGGTCAGTCGTGCCTGCTGCGGTAGTCAAATATTAAGTTTTGTGTTTGGTCGTGCCTGCTGCGGTAGTCAAATATTAAGTTTTGTACTTGGTCAGTCAGTCTTGCCTGCTGCGGTAGTCAAATATTAAGTTTTGTATGTAAATTTGTGTAGAATAAACCATACTTTAAAATGACTTTAATTTGATGATTATATAAAATAGTTGCACATTTACTCATTATATGACATGAATTTTTATGCTGTCAACATTGATTTCAATCTGGGTTAGTGTTTTCCCCAGAAATTCAGTAAGGCATGATATGTGTGCATCAGAGTGCACTTATGTGTTATTTTATGAATTCAAAGAGTAACATAATGAAAATTTGATGGCACATTTTTATTAATTGTCAGATATTAATGTTTAAAAACTATTTATATTGATTCTAACACTGTTTTTATTGTACTACTACAATAATAATATAGAAGTACTTTTAAGGTGAAATGCTATAATTAAACAAATTAGACACTTGGGTATTGACATTTCCATTGTGAGGGTAGCATGGTACTGAAATGGTGCTGCAACCATGCTAATATTGCCTAGGGAAATACTAAGTGTTAACTGAAGGATTTTATCTGATATGTTTTTACTTCATGGTTATTCAATTTTGATTATGTCATTTTTTATGGTAAATTTAATGTTGAAATTTAATATTCCCAGATACTGTCATTTCATTAATATTTGGAAAAAAAATCATTATAAATGACACTATTTAATGTATACAGAGTGAAAAATCAAAGATGTATTTATGTAAACATTAGTTTTTCAGTTTTGAAGACATTAAATTAGCTATATCTGGCTGTAAGGACAATGGAATGACAATCCAAAATAAACTAGAAATGTTTTTGGGGTGGTGTACCTTACCCCAAATGTTTTTTTAAAATCTTTGATAAAGTTTTATTAACAATTTACAATTATATTCAATTTAAGTGATAAAGACGAGTGATATAAACCCACAAAAAGTGATTAAAAAGGTTTCAACATGTTACAATTACTGATATCAAGTTGACAGCTGTAATCTACCAGGGGACAATACATTTATTATACAACTGTTAGTAAATATCACATCAGATCATTGTCATACTTTCTCATTTTACCGTCACAAAATTAATACTACATTTATTAATGGGACTAATTCTTCAGTGGATTTATTCTTAGAATGATACTGTTGAGAGTCTTAAGTTGCTATCTACCACTATATTGTCAGTAGAACAGAAAATTAAATCATTTTGTGTTACGAAACAAACAAAAATATACTTGCCCATATCCTTCTTGTGAGAGGTCATGTATTTTTGTGTTAAGGGTATCAATATTTGCCTCTTTATGATTTTTTCTATTGGATGTGGAACTGTCCCTATAGTGTGTTTTTTTTTATTTTATTGATAATAAAGCTCCAATTTTAGTACTTTTAAATTTGACAATATAGATTTAAATATGTTGTAAACAGTATACATTTTTTTAAGCATTCCAAATATGTTCATAAATCTAGGTCTTGAGACCTGGGCCCATAAATAAAACTGTTTGACTTTGTATATATTTCTTGCACTACATACAGGTTGTTTGACATGAGATTTAAAAATAAAGTAGGGTAGATTTTAAATTTGACAAATCAAATCCTTTCATACAGCTGTTTTAGAATTGATTACCTTACTTGTTATACAATTTTATACATGTAAATAAACAGATTTATTTCTTGACTCCAAAAAAAATCAGTTTTAAATCTGTGGATCACTGGATCGAGTCAACCTTTGTTGATCGAAGGTTTTTTACAGTCTCCATTGATTTGAGGAAATGTTTCTCCTGTAGAAATGCAGTATAGAAACAGATTTAATGAGTTTTCAAATTAACTACTTTATTGCTGAGTCTAAATATAGATTGTTTTATTCAACATATAACAACAGGGTTTGATTACAAGATAAAACAAATAATCAAGTGAAATAGACTCATCTTACTTAAATCATATGCAGGTTAAGTCAAGCAAACTTATTATTTATGCTGGAGTTTTTTCTCTCTATGATTTTTATAAATGTACATGTAGTAAGTAGGTTTGCAACATCCTCCTTTTTGCAGCTTTTGAAAAATCAACACTCCCTGTTTTTCCTGCTCTTTGTAAAATCAGGATTTGCAACTAATATTAAGAAGAAGGTGATGGGAATCTAGCCATTGATTAATTACTTGGGATGGTGGGATGGAATGGTGATATATATTTTTGTTTAGAGGAGATGTTATTGTGAAGGAAGCATGCCTGACATTTATATGTCACTTCCCACAGTTTTTAATACAGAATAAATAACATGAGGAAGACATTGATAGTTAACTTTCATTAATTCTTACAAAAATTCTCCTGTTAGATGTAAATTCCTATATTTACATATATATTTTTGGGTTTTGTTTAATTGTTTTTTTTTTAAAATGGGATTAATCTTGAAAGGATGGTGGAAGACATGAAATAAAAATGTACATATCTAATTGTGTGACCAATGAACGTTTCTGTAATAATCAGGTATGCTCAAAGTCTAAAGACTAAAAAGACAGAGTTTGCGAAATTGCATATAGGTTTGGTGGTCCCAGTGAAAAAAGTGTCAGTCCTCATTAATTTTCTATTGCAAAATACCAATCTTGTGTCAGTCCTTAGCAAAATCTGCCCAAATTTTGCTGGTCATGTCTGACAGGACGGACACATTTCTTGAAAAGACAATAATATAAAAGTCTTTGGGAGCAAGAAAACCAAATGACCTGAATATGATAGCAAAAATAGAGTACGGTTACCTGAGGGAGGAGAACCTTAGAAAATAGACAGCTTAATTATTAGGACACAACATTTATAGGTCATGGTCAAAATATTTGAAAATGTTATGCTAAAGATGACTATCCAGTGATCGGGAAAGTCATGCGCCATGCACAATTTGCGCATTTGCAATTGAAATGGCGCATTAAATTGACTGTCTGACATGCCGTGGGGTGAACTGTTTTCTTATCGCAAGTCTTAGTCTTACTCCTACAGATGTTTTCTCCAATCATGGAGCACCACTGAAAGTTTTTCATTCGGAACTTTTCAACTAACGAGAATGACTAATTACCTAAAAACCGTAACTGCCGTATATCCCATGATTACATAATTTGTTGTTTATAAAAATTCCTGAAAATGGGTTAATTTTACAGTTAAAATATTTTGAAAGGAGTTTTTATTCAATAATTTATAAAGATAATTATTTTTGTAGTATTTGCCCTGTGAAAAACGAATTTAGTAAGCGTCTATTTCCCCTTTAATTTTATAGTGTTTTTACGGTATTTAGACTTAAATTATCGATGATGATGACCTGAAAAATGCCACCGAAGAAGCAAAGATTACTAAATCTGCTATCACCTGTATAGATCAGTATTACCAATTAATTATCATTATCAACCCATAAACTTCTGATTACTGTCAACATGTCTTGATGAAAATTCACCACAATTTGACAGTTTTCTGAGTGTATGATGGTAACAGCATACAGCTTTGTACAACACACTGTGACTCATGACTATTCAATATTGACATCTATTATGAAGTTTAACTGAAAGCAGACTAAAACACACTCAGAAAAACAAACCGAAGTGCCGGAACTTGAAAACACACTTTTTTCAACGAAAAAATTCATGTAAAGAATGGCCCATTGGGTTTATGATATGACCCATTAATTTTCTGAATGGCCCATTGAAATTTTGAGGAAGGGCCATGGGCCCATTTAGTAAATGTCCCTATCACTGCTATCAGAAATAAATGTCTCTGTTATACTTGTAACTTGACATAAGTTTGATGTGTTATAAGGTTTCTGTTGTTACTGAATAGGTTAGTTAAGGGCACCAGTATCTCAGTTGATCACTGAACCATGACAGTCTACTTGATTGATAGTATCTCGTTTGTTTCTGAATTATTTAAAATAATGTGTTTTTTGTCCCAGATTATGAAGTACAGTGTTTACATGTATGTTAATCGACGATCTCTGTTTTATGATGAGCACATTAATTAAACAATGTGGAATGAAGATGTAATAAAGTGGAAACAAAACAGTGATGGTTGATAGGAAAAAACTTTCTTAAAAATATCAGTAAAAATAATTTTTAAAGTAAGATGGAAAAAATGTCGAAAGATTGAAAATCGTATACAATTTCTAGGGAATCGGATGCCTGAAATGGAAGTATTAAAACCTGTATTTGATTAATCTTGATTTAAATTTGACACTCGTGAGTGTGATGAACAAAACCATTACACAATCTAGAATAAAAACATTACACAGCATGTTTCTGGAATAGCCTTCATCAGGTACCTCAAAGTCAAAAGATGGAACATTCATGCAAAATCACACATAGATATACAGTAACACCTGCTTTAGTGACCACCTCTATTTAAGAAATAATTCTCGGATGCCTGGCTCTATGCTTATTTTAACATGGGTAGGCATTATATTTGTCATAATTTTACACAGAGCGCGATCCGAAAATTATTTCGATTCTAACAGGGCATTTACGGTAATTTTATGCATTCAAGCGTACCTAGACGGAGGTTATTGTTGGGCACTGTTCCAATTACCCCCCCGCTATTATTTACAAGAATATATTTATACGATCAAAAATTAGTTTCGTCTGATTTTGTTTGTATATTTATTATTTTTATTCTTTTAATTTAACATACATTAAGTACAAATATGCAAAATACGCTGTCGATTACATACAACATTTGTTGTAAATTCAACCTTGTATAGATACTTTTGTCTTCCAAGTGTTTTTAGGTACAAACAATAACATGTTACATCCAGTATTTTTTTTATACTACCGTGTGTACATTCTTTAGTTCTTCCGAGTGTTTTTAGGTACAAAATGATTTTATTCATGTGCTGCATTGAAAGCTTTTAATGTTTAAATATTTTTATTGATTTTTTATGATATTTTAAAGATTATATGATTGTAATATGTCAGGTGAAAGAAAATCTTTTATTATTAAGTTAACAAAAATAAATTATAAGAAAAATAGTTCAAGTGGAAAAATCTGTACTAGTGTATATTTAAAGAATGATTGATTGTTGTTTAAAAATAATTTCAATGTTATTGCAATGAAATGGAGGGCAGGTGACTTTTGAATAGTGCAGGCATCATAATGTTTCCAGAGAAACACAGTATAATCGAAAATTGGTTGAAAAATAGAATTGAAAATTTTTTTTACTAATAAAACAAAAGAAATAATTTGGATATAAAGTTTTCATCTTTTATATGATGAATTCAGTACAATCATGAAGCAAGAAGTCTTGTCCATCATGAAATCTTTATTTATAGTATGTTAAAAATTAAAAAGAAGAGGAAGAAGAAGAAGAAGTAGTCAAAGCTTCTTACTATCATTAAGAATTTATCTACAATCACAGGAGACATAGAAATCAAGTCTTGGCTTGGTTTTTTTGTGTTTTTGTTTTTGTTTTTTGTTTTTGTTTTTTTTTAATCACTTTTACAGAACGTTAAGTAGAGATCTACAATCAAGCAGTCAGACTGATTGTATCTTTTATCTTACAAAGAAAATTAAAGTCCCTGCATTCATTTATTTATAACCAGCTAGCCTGATTGTACAGTTTCCACTTTTTATGGATGAGTAATTATTGAAATGCTTTCTATTTACCCCAGAACAACCACTTGAAGGAGGGGCCGCTGTGGCCGTGATGGTATGGTAGTTTGATTTACAACTACCTATGCAATCAGTGCCTATCACCACTGATGTTGTGAGTTCGAATCTCGATCAGGGCGGCGAGGTGTACAACATTATGTGATAAAGTTTGTCAATGACTTGCGACGGGTCGGTGGTTTTTTACTGAGTACTCTGGTTTTCTCTACAAATGAAACTGACCACCAAGATATAGCTAAATATTGTTGAAAGTGGCATTAAACACTATCAAACAAAACAAACAAACAAACCACTTGAAGGAGAATACTCCTTTCAAAATAAAAAAATAATATTACACCAATATTTCAGATTTGTTATAGTCCATTATATACTCATTATAGATATGATGAAGTTATACATTACAAGTAATTGGAGAAAATGTGTGTTTTTTAACATAATAAGTTGACAATGGTATTTGAAACAGATGTTAGTACTCATGTTTGCTGAGTAGACAAATACTTGTTGTACAACATGTTAGTTAGGTATAGTATGTAATATGTTGATTATGTAATAATATACAGTCAGTGGGAAAAAAATTGTTCTTCATTTCCGATTGATCACCTATATATTTCATATAAACCTGTGGTTTTTTTCTTCAAACAAATAAGTTTTTGGATTATTATCATTAATATGTTCTGCATGAAAGAATAATTATGTCAATTTTTCATCCTAATTTAAAAAAAAAATGATTCATAGTTTTCAACTTTTAAAAATTTAAAACACAATCATGAATTCTTGAATTCTGTTTTGAACTAACCACACTCAAGTCTGATTGAACTTTTGTAGTGATGTTGACATCAGTACTGTCTGTTATTGGTTTTCATATTTTCAATTCTATATAAGCACATTTAGACTGTCACTATCTAAATGTTAAAACACTGATATTACATGCATGTATCATTTGACATGTATATGTCCCTGCCAATTGCTGTATGAAATGTCTGTTTAGCAGCTTGGTGTCTGTATGAAGCCATATGAATTATGATATATGATATATTATGATATAACTGCAAAAAAAACAAACAAAACAAAACAAAACACACATTCTAAGGCTTTACCTTTGTATTTACTCATGAGATTAAGACTAGTGTTATGGGTGCTTAATGACATTGTCAACAATAGCTTATGCAATTAGGTAGATCATGGCAGTCATCTTTATTGGTGGAAGATATCTGAAAAAAGCCACAGACCTGCCACTAGTAACTGACAAACTGGATAACAAAAAGTTGTATCAAGTACACCTCACCAGAGACGAGAATCAAACTCACGACTATTGTATAGATAGGTCTTAATCTTGATTACAGTGACACCTGTCTAAAACAAACCTCCTTGGGACCAACTTTTATGTTCAGAATAGACAGGAGTTCACTGTATGCAGGTTTTAAATTAATCAAGATTTTATACATTATTTAAAGTTTGTTTTATTCAGGATTCTGTATATAAAGGGTTAGACAGGTTTTACTGTACCATATGGTCATGACCCCCTGTTGACTTTGGTAAAACTAAAAATGTGATATAGATTATACTCGCTGCATCTCCACTAAGAATACAGAATATAACTGACAAATTGTATATTTTCATGCTGATGACCGAATTCTCACCTACGTGTACTCTTCATGGAGTTCCTATTTATAAATAGATCACTGGAGGTCAAAGGTAATATGCACAGGATTACCTAAGGATGACAATTCTAAGTGTTTCTACCCCCTAGTCAATGTTTGGTGACAAAAATTTCCCTAAGATGTAGATAGTTGATAAGATGTTTCTTAAAATTATTCTAATTGATTTACAACTACTTGTTGATCAATACTAACGTTGTGAGTTCCAACCCCGTTCATGGGGAGGTGTAATCAATACAACATTATGTGATAAAGTTTGTCAGTGACTTGTGACAGGTCGGTGGTTCTTTCCGGGAGCTCTGGTATCCTCCACCAATAAAATTGACAGCCACTTGACTATATAACTGAAATATCGTAAAATATCATTGAAAGTGGTGTTAAACAAACCATCTAATTGTTTCTTCTGAATGTTACATATACATGTAGATACATATAATTGTTGGTATGTTTTAGTTCTGTGGCTGTAAATCTACAGATGTTCTGGTAGATAGTTAAACGGATAGGATCTATGATTTTCGTTTAAAAAATGCATTTCACTTTTATCAGGGAAGTATCATGCCTTCAGTAAATAAATTAAAAAAAATATATGATTTTATATCAAACCCCGTGTCAATGATTTTTTACTTGAAACAAGAGTTCGTGAATTTTTGTCAGTGACAAAAAATGGATTTCTAACCCGCCCATATTCATATAACCTAAGGCTTGACCTTATGTCTGCGCAAGCGCACAATAATACAACATGTCGTCCAAAACAAAAACGAAGCGTAATAGACCTGCTACATTGACAGATTCAGCTCGCAAAAGAAATCGTAAAGAAGTTATAGCAAGATATGCGAAATCCAAGATAAATATAGGGAAGGAGCATGACCATTGGATGAGTTTAAAGGATTCAGTTCAAATAAAATGATAGATATAACTGTTTACAAAACAATATCCCTCTACCGTGCCTCAGCGATCATTTCTAAAAATAACTTTTCAAACTCCTTGTAGTGTGTGTTGTTAAATCACATATCTGTATTGAGAGGTTCGTGAAAGTTTTCAGAATGGGTTTACTATTACCTAAAAATGGATTTTATTCAAATATCAGATTCCAATCTACGTTATATATAATAAATATCGCATTGTTGATAAAACATGCACTCGCTTACCTCAGCTTCCATGGTTCTTTTTGGTCAGGTCGAGGTCATCGCACGCGATGCTGGGATCACATTTTTGCATAATTAATGAGTGCAATTCGTACAGACGATACAAAGCAATCAACTTTACTCTGTTAATTACGTTGATTAAAGTTACAAAATTGACATTTTAAGCATTTTTAGTTCATACCTAGGGACTGGCCGTTACGTCACCGTTTTACCGATTTTAATATTAAACACGAAAATCTTAGATCCTATGTCTTTAAGATGATGGCCAGGTTCTTTTACTTGTCAAGTCTTGTTATCAAGATTGATAGCATAGCTAATTTGAAGAAGATACATTACCTCTCAAGAAACTAAGAGAGTAATAGAGAAGTTTAAATGAGAGAAGGAAAGTCAAGGTTACTCTCTATGATACAAAACTATAGATAATTAGTGGTTTTCTATGAATCACCATCCATTATTGGCTGTGGTTTGTTAAGTATGAAGTTCATTGTTTTTCTGCCATTTTAAAAAACAAACAAAAAACTCTACTTGTTATTCGTAGTCACATAAATAGAGATACTGAAACTCCTATCTGATATAGTATTCCTTGACTTCAGCATATAATTAGATACTGAAACTCCTATCTGATATAGTATTCCTTGACTTCAGCATATAATTAGATACTGAAACTCCTATCTGATATAGTATTCCTTGACTTCAGCATATAATTAGAGATAGTGAAACTCCTATCTGATATAGTATTCCTTGACTTCAGCATATAATTAGATAGTGAAACTCCTATCTGATATAGTATTCCTTGACTTCAGCATATAATTAGATACTGAAACTCCTATCTGATATAGTATTCCTGGACTTCAGCATATAATTAGATACTGAAACTCCTATCTGATATAGTATTCCTTGACTTCAGCATATAATTAGATACTGAAACTCCTATCTGATATAGTATTCCTTGACTTCAGCATATAATTAGATACTGAAACTCCTATCTGATATAGTATTCCTTGACTTCAGCATATAATTAGAGATAGTGAAACTCCTATCTGATATAGTATTCCTAGACTTCAGCATATAAGTAGATACTGAAACTCCTATCTGATATAGTATTCCTTGACTTCAGCATATAATTAGAGATAGTGAAACTCCTATCTGATATAGTATTCCTTGACTTCAGCATATAATTAGATACTGAAACTCCTATCTGATATAGTATTCCTTGACTTCAGCATATAATTAGATACTGAAACTCCTATCTGATATAGTATTCCTTGACTTCAGCATATAATTAGATACTGAAACTCCTATCTGATATAGTATTCCTTGACTTCAGCATATAATTAGAAATACTGAAACTCCTATCTGATATAGTATTCCCTGACTTCAGCATATAATTAGAGATAGTGAAACTCCTATCTGATATAGTATTCCTTGACTTCAGCATATAATTAGAGATACTGAAAGTCCTATCTGATATAGTATTCCCTGACTTCAGCATATAATTAGAGATAGTGAAACTCCTATCTGATATAGTATTCCTTGACTTCAGCATATAATTAGAGATACTGAAACTCCTATCTGATATAGTATTCCTTGACTTCAGCATATAATTAGATACTGAAACTCCTATCTGATATAGTATTCCTTGACTTCAGCATATAATTAGATACTGAAACTCCTATCTGATATAGTATTCCTTGACTTCAGCATATAATTAGAGATAGTGAAACTCCTATCTGATATAGTATTCCTTGACTTCAGCATATAATTAGAAATACTGAAACTCCTATCTGATATAGTATTCCTTGACTTCAGCATATAATTCAAGTTTTCATCCTATTGTTTGTAATCCAAGGACTGGCTGTGACTTTTAGATTTGATTGCTCCAGTAATCATTACATATATTTCAGCTTTTTAAATAAGTTTACAAATTAGAATTTCAATATTCATTAATTCAATTGGTATTTTTTTGGCGAGTTTTGGATTTAAGTATTGATGATGACAATTTATAATCAAAGTGAACTATTTCATTTCAATTTGAAATGGTGTGTTAGTTATGAAAAAAAAAATGTTTTCACCTAACTTTACTACATTCATTTTTATAAGCTACTGGTACATCCTATGCATTTTATATTACAGTACTTTATTTTCTTTTTAGCTCACCTGACCCAAAGGGTCATGTGAGGTATTGTCATCACTTGTCGTCCGTCCGTTAACTTTTCATATTTTAATCTACTCCTCTGAAACAACTGGACCAAATGGAACCAAACATGGCAGAAAGCATCTATATAAGGTCCTCTATAAAGTTTCTTCATTTCGTCCCATTCCACCAACAAATATGGCCGCCAAGGGCAATTCTTGTTTCTAATTGGCTAATGTTAAAAAAATCTTCTCCTCTGAAACTACTTGGCCAAATGGAGCCAAACTTGGCAGGAAGCATCTATGTAAGATCCTCTATAAAACTTCTTCATTTAGTTCCATTCGGCCAACAAACATGGCCGCTGTTACTAAAAATAGAACATATGGTAAAATTGCACGTTTTTGGTAACAACTCAAAAACCGTTAATAATATCAGAAATCTGACATGGACATAAATGATCAGCACAGGAAGATCTAACTACCCTGAAATTTTGAAGAAAATCTGATTACCTATCTTGGAGTTATTGCCCTTTTTTCATCAATTTTTCAAAATTTTAATGCTTTTCGTTTTTTATTTCAAAAACTATAAGAGATAGACGTTAAGTTTAAACAGCAAACATGTGCAGCATGTCAAGATCTACATGCCCTGCAATTTTGAAGTAAGTCTGATTACCCGTCTAGGAGTTATTGCCCTTTTTTATTTATTTATTTTTTAATTTAAACATTTTTGTTTGATATTTCAACAACTATTAGAGATAAAGGTTAAGTTTAAATTGCAAACATGTGCAGCATATTAAGATCTACCTACCCTGTAATTTTGAAGTTAATCTGAGTATCCAATTTGGAGTTATTACTCTTTTTTTCGTCAAATTTTCAAAATGTTAATACCTTTTGTCCTTTATTTCAAAAACTATAAGAGATAGATGTTAAGTTTAAACAGCAAACATGTTCAGCATGTCAAGATCAACCTAGCCTGCAATTTTAAAGTAAATCTGATTACCCATCTTGAAATTATTGCCCTTTTTTCATCAAATTTTCAAAATGTTAATACTTTTCATCCTTTATTTCAAAAACTATAAGAGATAGATGTTAAGTGTAAACTGAAAACATGTTCAGCTTGTCAAGATCTACATGCCCTGCAATTTTGAAGTAAATCTGATTACCCGTCTAGGAGTTATTGCCCTTTTTTCATCATTTTTTAGCTCACCTGACCCAAAGGGCCATGTGAGGTATTGCCATCACTTGGCGTCCGTCGTCCGTCCGTTAACTTTTTCATATTTTAATCTTTTCCTCTGAAACAACTTGGCCAAATGGAACCAAACTTGGCAGTAAGCATCTATGTAAGGTCCTCTATAAAGTTTCTCCATTTCGTTCCATTTGGCCTACAAACATGGCCGCCAAGATTAATTCTTTTTTCTGATTGGCTAATGTTAAAAAAATCTTCTCCTCTGAAACAGCTTGGCCAAATGGAGCCAAACTTGGCATAGATGGTCCCTGGGTGTGTCCCTTTCAAAATTGTGTCCGACAGCCCCACCCTCCATTCAAGAGGTAGCTGCTGTTTTTTAAGGTAATGATTATCTCCCTTTGAAATTTGCTTCAGTATCATTCTATTGTCAGGTGAGCGATACAGGCTCAGTGGGCTGAGCCTCTAGTTTATTTTTCACATCTGAGTTATGTGCCTTGCCTTGTGCACATGTCAATGAGGGACAGACACAGTGTGGGAAACATTTTTTTCTCTTATCTCGCCATTTTGGCTAGTTGCTTCAAAATTATACTCGCCAAATTAGAATTGTACTTGCCAAGTTTGGCCAGTGGGTAGATATTTCTACTCGCCAATGATCTAATGCAAATATTTTACATGAGAAATAACAAAGATTTATAACATCTTTATTCATTCTACATACAAATCAGTTACTTTTTCAATTAACATCATAACTCGATTATAAGCAGTATTTAATTCAATCATGTCTCCGAAATAACTGTTTAGAACATCAATATTAATTGCTGCAAAATCCAACCCTGACTCGAAAATTACG
Organism: Bathymodiolus septemdierum; assembly: GCA_963383655.1. Lineage (NCBI taxonomy): Eukaryota > Metazoa > Mollusca > Bivalvia > Mytilida > Modiolidae > Bathymodiolus > Bathymodiolus septemdierum. The sequence goes on from OY726524.1 coordinate 5,805,883, forward strand.
ATTTTTTAACATTTACCTTTTTACCTTGTCCACCCAAACCCAATTTTATTTGATATCATCAAGTTTTACTCTACCCAATACGTATTTAAGATAATCTGAATCGTTTGCATTGAACTTTGGGAGGTATATATTAATTTTATTTGATCCCGGTTCGGAATAAGACGCCATCTTTTAGCATTTTCTATCAATAAGAGAAATCAATATTGCAGACGTGAAACATTGTACCGCTAGTCCTATCAACGATTTTGAAGGATTTCTTCATATCTTTTATTGTCGAATGAAAAATTTTACGGAATCATTGACTGAGAAACTACTTTGTCAAGTTGGTTGACAGGGGCGAGTGCAAAATAATCAGAACTCGCCTCACGATGTTTGGTCGCCAGATTGTCGAGTTCTTACACAAATGTACTCGCCGAAATTGTTTCTCTTCTCGCTTTTGGCGAGTTGGCGAGCGGTGGTTTCTTTTACTGCAGACAACAAATTACTTTTCTTAAAAGAGCCATTAATTTATATATATGTTGCCCGACATATTTCATATTTACATTTTTCCGATACAAAAAAAATTATTCTGTATGTTGCAATCATCTATATCTTTGGTTGCATACCATATCACTGATGTTCAGTTACTGGCCCTGATCAACTTACATAAGTTCATTATAGGACTGTCTGGCTCCTTGGGAAATTAAATAATCTGTGTAGTGGACTCTGACATTTCTACAGTGTATTGATTCAGACAAGTCTGGAATTGTTCTGTCAATTTATGATACATGCAACTTATTATGATATACTTGGCTTTGTACCATACTTATTAAGGTACAAGTTGACTTTGTACCATTTTAACATTGAACAATAAATGTAAACTTCAAATTTTATTGGAGACACAAATCCATACTACTTATACTATCAAAAAATCGACAAATAGATTAAAACAATACACACAAAATACTTCCATAATAACATTAGTTCCATGTCCTCACATCGGTGTTACACCACGGCTGATCATGCTCCGATACTCTCCTTTCGTCACCAGTGGGTCAACTTACAAAGAAATCTTGATAGTCATGAATTATTCATGAGTCATTTTAAAACATTTTTATTAGTTCCTACACCATTTTGTTATAACCACTCCAATCACAATATTTAAAAAGAAACGCAAATTAAAATGGAGGAATGGATCACAATTACCAGTTGGGTAAAGTAAAAAAAAAATGGTTCCAGTTATTAAAATTTTGACCAAATTTCAAGTTGGTTTATGCATATTTTCTTTTTTTGCATCTTGATAACTATACATTGAAGTTAATAAATCCAGATGACCATAACTGAGAATAAAGAGATAAAAAAATTCTCAACCTTTATGCAACATGAATCGCCATTCAAATTTGAATTTAGTATAAATTTTCAGAATATAATTTTAAACAAACATAACAAATAGCAACATTTTTTTTCACACTAATTGATGGCAGAGGCATAGGCATTACTTTTGGTACACAGATAACATTTACTTTCCTTGGAATTTTTTTTTCTTCATTTTTTGTATTGGGCATGAATTTTTTGTTGAAGGAAAAAGTTTTGAATAAGAAAAAAAAACCGAAGAAATTGACCAAAAAATAATTTCATACTAAAATTTAGCCTTTTTAAAAACCCACTGAAAAAAATCAGAGTAGATTTATCATTTCAATGAAAGGAGTTATGTCCAGCTGAAAATGTGTACCATTTCTCCTGTTTTTGCTGCACTCCTGACATATATATATAAAACAGAAATAAATCATCAAAATAGTCCTCAATTACAATTACAACTTAATAAAAGTCCCATAAATTTGAAAATTCACTGAACTGTTATTTAAAAAAAAAAATAACCTAAATTAGACACCTCAAATCTCATGTTTGGTTGCACTCCTGACATAATTATACACATTGACAAACAATGCATAAACCACAAAAAAATACACATTCAATTTTCAATATGAAAGTTTTACTTGTAAATAAAGACATTTGGCTATCAATCAGGTGATTTTTTAATTTTATCGGATACATTTCATGTACTTCAGTATATAATTAAACATATTTTTTTTTAACATTTTTCAGATAAAATAGGGTGTAGTTACAATAAAAAGAGTTAAATCCTATTAAATACTTAGCAGCATTGTAGTAAGACAACTTAATAAAAGTCCTATAAATTTGAAAATTTTACTGAACTGTTATTTAAAAAAAACCCACCTAAATAAGATACCTTAAATCTCCTGTTTTGTTGCACTCCTGACATAAAGAAAAAACAGGAATAAATCATCAAAATATTCCTCATTAATTACAATTACAATTATCTTTGCCCATTATCACAGGTCAGATCTGAAAATTAACTCAAAATGTGCATAAAAGTTAAGAATTGAATATTATGTCAGGAGTGCATCAAAATTACTGGTTTGTTATAACAGTTATTAAATCATTTAATCAGAATTCTCTGAACATTAGTAAAAATTTATAACTGCAATATGGCTATTTGTTAATTATAAGACAAAGTTTAAAGCAGCTGGCTTCTTAAATTAAGAAGTTATATAAAATTATATTATCCAGATGAATAAAGTTCTGCTTTGAAATTGACCTTAAAGAATTTATGAAAACTCAAGCAAGAATCCTATACAATTACTCTGTATCATGCAACTTTTAGAAGAAGTTGCATGATACACACTTTGGGATAGAACATGTTCTGTTCTGTACAGCAAGGATCGCCATGCATATTATCTCTGACCAATCAGAGATCTTGGTTTGAGGTCAGGAGGTTTACAACATTATCAACAAATAAAAGCACATGGTCAGCACATGTTAAATAAAACATGACTGGAAAGGAGAAAAAAGTAGTGATGTTATATGGTCAAAGGAACAGATGGAGAGTCTCCTCAATTTGTATGATAATGTCTTCATTGTTAGGATTCTCCATTTTGGCGGGAACGATTTGTAAACAAACTCTGCATGAAACATGCTACTTGATTTAGTGTGTAAACTGACAAGGATCATGATACAAAAAGTTACATGATACAAGTATTGCGATACTTGCTTTACAGTGTAACAGGGTCTTTAGAAACCCTTTTGGGTGCATACAAGTCATTATAAGCTTAATATGGTGATTTTAAAAAATGTGAAGTGGGAGTCAGAAAAAAAAATGTTCATTATTATCACACCTTTGCTTTTTGGGTTTCAATGTACTTTAATTCATCACTGTAAAATAAATCAGTATATGATCAATGTAAAGATGCTGCATTGTATTAATTTAAATTGCTAAGATTTTAGTTAGGGACAGCAGACTGTTGTTCATATCATGTCAGAAATTCCTTTTCTCCTCAGAGATTTGTGATTATTGATTGATATATTACTAGCCCTATAATTGTTATAAATCAATTTCAAATCATCTTAAGACAACACAGAAAGTGTAAATAGGTTACCACTTTAACTTGACCTTAACTGAACTCTGTCTTTGTACATATTAAATAGAACTTGTAGATTAGATTAATATTATAAATGTTTAAATGTATTGTTATAGATTGTTGAATAGGTTGTGAAACACAAAACAAAATGTAAACAAAATATTATTAGTTCAAACAGTATTATTTATAGAGTTCCTTGTCCTTATATTGTATAAACTTAAACATTCGTTAAAAATATTAATAATTAAAAAATAAATTAACACTTGTTTAGTATTAATCATTTTTCAATGATGATAGGAAATTTTTTTATTTCATTTTTATAATGAGGACTTAGCATCTGCTAAAAAATATACCTGTTATACCAGACCTTTGTGACAACCATTGTATAGTGATTAAATTAACACTGATTCTTTGGGTAAGGCTCCTCACCTACCCGTAACGACATATACTCAATAATACAATACAAAATATGTTTATAATTGAATGCAAAGTGTTTTCTTTAGACTTGAAAACCCTTGATATCAAAACCATTTAGAAAGTAAGATGGATTAAGTATTAATTCTTCAACCCTAGGCTAACATTTTGATAAAAGAGAGTACAGTCTTTGTCTTAATGTTTTTCACCTACTTGCCCGAAAGAATAATTTAGAAAAAATGTACGATTTATTCAAACAAATTCTTTCATAATTTTCACTTGTCCGAATCCTGTTTTGCTTGTACTGGGCTTCGGGCAAGTGGGTTAACATGAAGACTGCAGTAGACATCAACAGGTGATGGTGAATGGACATGAAGTGGGTTAACATGAAGACTGCAGTAGACATCAACAGGTGATGGTGAATGGACATGTCATTCTTACTTTACTAATGTTAATTGTAACAATAGTGATACATCTGTTTATCTCTACATGTGAAAATCTCTGTCCTGATCTATTTTTAATGGACATGACCAACAGGACCGACGATGTTCGAGAACTCTGCAATCCTCTTGTTTAAGATTTGCCTGGATCAAAAATATCCAAGGCAAGCCTCTGGTTTCATATTTAGCTCGAGCAAAAATATCCCAGGAAAACCTTGGGTTTGAGATTTATCTGGAGGAAAAATATCACAGGCAAGCCTCTTGTTTCATATTTAACTTGAGCAAATATATCCAGGGGAAACCTCTTGTGAGATTGATCAGGAGTAAAATTATCCCAGGTAAGCCTCTGGTTTAAGATTTGCCTTGTACTATAATGACACATAGTAATTTACTTACCATATAGTAATACATTATGCTGTATAAAGGAAGATACATGCAACACTTAAATATTTCATAGGTAACTGAGACAGTTTGACAAGGTAATCAGTAAAAAAAACTTTGTCTTGTGATAATGAAGTGTATAGATTAACCTCATTTTGAAAATTAATAGCTATTAATATGATGCTTCTGATCACGTGCACGTCAATATTTCAGAGAAATTCATTATACTAAAGAAGATCAATGTTGAAATATCGTAGCAATTGATTTCTGAAGGTAATGAAAAAAGATTTCAGTTTCTTTGTTCATTTTATAGGATCTTGACCTTGATTCTTGGTTGTGATCATATGGTAGTTGGATTTACAACTACCTATGCAATCAGTACCTAATACCATTGATGTTGTGGGTTTGAATCTCGATCAGGGCAAGGTATACAACTTTATGTGATAAGTTTGTCAGTGACTTGCGACAGGTTGGTGGTTTTCTCCAGTTTCATCCACCAATAAAACTGATCGCCACGATATAACTGAAATTTTGTTGAAAGTGGCATTAAACACCATAAACCAAACCAATCCCTTTTTTCCCACATCTTACATACAAATATTTCTAACATGGAGCATAACCAATTCTAGGAAGCAAAAGGTGAATACAAAATATTCAAAAATATTTCAGCGGTTAGGTAAAATAATGCCATACACTTGTTAGGTTTTGATTTGTCAACATTTCTACATAATTTGCAAATTCATTGTTCTTTTATATAGTCCTCAATTTATGCTTTCTTCCTCAAAATTTGTGTCTGTTTTTGTAAAGTAACAGTATCACATCTGTACAATGTCTTTATTTCTGCACACAATTTCACCAGGCTTGATCAAGTATACAGGCAATCATGTTTTACTAGCTTTATATTTACATGTCAAAAGTATATGCACTTTGCAAGATATTTAAGACAAAAGATGTCTTGGGTTTCCAGGAATGGGAACTTCGTATGGCAGAGAGCAGATATGCAAAATACTGAGCAGTTTTATTTTTAGAGCATAAACCATTTTCACCTACAATTGTTATGGGAAACTCTTTTGACATGAATCTAAGGTACACATTAGGAATAGACAGATTTAGGTTATCATTTCAGTGAGATTAAAAATATTAATGAACCATTTAATGAGAGTTGCCTCCCTTGATTCTACATTTTGTCTAAAGTACTGTGCATTTGTTAAAGCCTTCTATTTAGTGGAAACAAGTTGAAAGATTATGTTTCCCCCTCTAATGTTCAGAGGATGTTTGATCAGTAGATAGTGTTTCTCTGTCAACAATAATAATGTTTTTTAAGAAATAATGTTAAAAGTCCATAAATATATAGTCAATACTTTTGTAGGTCTACTAAAGATGAAATTTTTACTTTCTATCTAATATGAAAGATTAATCAATGAAGTTTTTATTGTGATATACATTTGTTTTTATTACTAAAGAAAATTATTTTCTTCAGATGTGTAATTACTGAGTAAAAAAGCAAGAATGATTTCTTTGAAGATAAAATCATAAATCATTCCTGAAAGCTACATTATTTTTTTAAAATATCTGTTTGTGGTTTTCCCTGCAGTAATGTATCAATAATTTGCACATTTACTCTTTGTTAGTGAGTAATCATGTGATGTTGTTGTAGCTCCCTATTGTTAGTGAGTAATCATGTGATGTTGTTGTAGCTCCCTATTGTTAGTGAGTAATCATGTGATGTTGTTGTAGCTCCCTATTGTTAGTGAGTAATCATGTGATGTTGTTGTAGCTCCCTATTGTTAGTGAGTAATCATGTGATGTTGATGTAGCTCCTTATTGTTAGTGAGTAATCATGTGATGTTGTTATAGCTCCCTATTGTTAGTGAGTAATCATGTGATGTTGTAGCTCCCTATTGTTAGTGAGTAATCATGTGATGTTGTAGCCCCCTATTGTTAGTGAGTAATCATGTGATGTTGTAGCTCCCTATTGTTAGTGAGTAATCATGTGATGTTATAGCTCCCTATTGTTAGTGAGTAATCATGTGATGTTGTAGCTCCCTATTGTTAGTGAGTAATCATGTGATGTTGTAGCTCCCTATTGTTAGTGAGTAATCATGTGATGTTGTAGCTCCCTATTGTTAGTGAGTAATCATGTGATGTTGTAGCCCCCTATTGTTAGTGAGTAATCATGTGATGTTGTTGTAGCCCCCTATTGTTAGTGAGTAATCATGTGATGTTGATGTAGCTCCCTATTGTTAGTGAGTAATCATGTGATGTTGTTGTAGCTCCTTATTGTTAGTGAGTAATCATGTGATGTTGATGTAGCTCCCTATTGTTAGTGAGTTATCATGTGATGTTGTTGTAGCCCCCTATTGTTAGTGAGTAATCATGTGATGTTGTTGTAGCTCCTTATTGTTAGTGAGTAATCATGTGATGTTGTTGTAGCCCCCTATTGTTAGTGAGTAATCATGTGATGTTGATGTAGCTCCCTATTGTTAGTGAGTAATCATGTGATGTTGTTGTAGCTCCTTATTGTTAGTGAGTAATCATGTGATGTTGATGTAGCTCCCTATTGTTAGTGAGTTATCATGTGATGTTGTTGTAGCCCCCTATTGTTAGTGAGTAATCATGTGATGTTGTTGTAGCTCCCTATTGTTAGTGAGTAATCATGTGATGTTGTTGTAGCTCCTTATTGTTAGTGAGTAATCATGTGATGTTGATGTAGCTCCCTATTGTTAGTGAGTTATCATGTGATGTTGTTGTAGCTCCCTACTGACCTGATATTGAAAAATACTACCATAAATAGTAGCTTGAGATAATATCGTGTAATGAAGGCCATTGTTGTGTAGTTTATCTATGATTAGTAACTAATAGCTGATGAAATGAAAGTGGACAAGGTGACGGTGTATCCTTGAACTTGAAGATATGAAAAGTTTTCTTACATCAAAAAATAGATAAGATTTGAAAAATTATCAAAAAGTTTATTCAAGATTGTCAGTAAATTACACACACCCCGTTTTACACATGCAACAAAAGTAAAAATATAATAAGAGAAGTATATCTAATCAGTATATAGAGTTTGACCTGTCAATGTTGTAATAAAAAGTGATGCATTTATTGTGAACATAAAAATATCATAGGTCTATATATATATATATATATATATATAAAAAACAGAGCTTTATCTCTGTTTACCTAAAAATACATTGAAGAACTTCTCTATACAAGTACAGTAAAGCTGGCAGTAATGGTCACCTTGAATTACCGGTCACCTGCTGTAAATGGCCATTTTAAAACCTTCCAGACTGCTTTATGTGTTATTTTAACTCAATAAGCTGTCACCTCTCTAATGTGGTCAATGGTCAGTCAAAGTTTATCCCATGGTATCAGTAAGTCCACCTGTATTGAACCGTCAGTTTTCATTCTACACTTCAAAAGTAGAACTGCCAGAGAATGTACATTATAACGTAGGATTTTGTACTGGAAATCAGCCGCTATTTGGTTCCACCTCCAGATTTTTTCTTGGCTTTAATTATTACAGATAAAACATAGAATGTGATGACCAATAATCTCTTGTAATATAATATAGTGATACATTTTGTATATCAATCATGTTTAAACCATACAGTCAAATTCTAAAACACTTTGACAATATTACATTACAAATTGTATTTGTTGTCACATAACATTGTTGAAGTGTTTGAGAATTTGGCTGCATAGTTAAACATACCTAATATTTTAGACCATTTGCCAAATAATACTAAATTGTCCCCCTTAAGAGAGGCCACCTCTGTTATAAGGCCACTTTTTCATTGCAGAAGGGTTGGCCTTTTAAGAAGGGGGGGCTACTGTATCACTCTCTTTAGTAATCTGAAGACGGTCGTTCTCCACTTGCTGTGAAGACTGAAGAGTACTGATTTTCCCCCGTAGCAGAATAGAGAATGGCTCCATACATTAACATGTAGATAGATATGTGACATTTTCTTCCATTTTGTTTTCCGAGATATTGTTATGTGGAGTAATTGATAAATTAATCATCAAGCAGCTGTTTTAGTTTCTCTGTAACACTTGCCATCCTTTAATGTATTAATTTATTCCTAATTTTGCTATTTATTTATTTTTCAAGTGCACTTTACGACTGAGGTTAATGAACAAGTTAACCTTTTTATGCTTAAAAAACGAATTGAAAATTCTTAAATTTGTATGAAGCAAAAGAAAATAGATAGGAAAAAATGTGAACTGTCACATCAGAAAAAAAAATAACATCAAAATTCGAATCTAGAATTTCTATATATAAAGATCATATAAATGTCAATTTATATTTAGGCCAAATAAAAAAATATGTGTGTTTACGGTCACACGTCAAAAAAATCTAGGGTCGGTCGGTCGGCAGGCATTAATATTTTTTTTAATTTTATTTTATTTTTTATTATCGACAAAACCGGAAATAGTCGGTTCCGGAATCCGATTCCGTTATTTCATTTTCGAAATTTCCGGTAAACCGTCATTTGTTGAAGCTGTTTTATGACAAATTACGCAGTTTTTCTACCTTCTTTGCTCTCAATTTCGACAAAAAGCTAGCGGTTGAATAAATAAAACATTGCTGCTGATTAAACAACGAAAATGGTTATCCGAATTCTGTGTAAAAATTAATAGGGTTGCTAGCAAAAATTAGGGTCGAATAATTGCCGATAAAAAAGGTTAGGGTCGGCGGCTGAAAAATAGGGTCTGTCGGGTGACTGTAAATATACATATTTTTTTATTTGGCCTTAGCATTGTATAATACAGAAGATAGTTTTATTCAGTTGATAGTGAACCATTTTTACATGTAAAGAAAAATATTATGTAATTCTTTCAAATAAATAGGTTAAAAATGTTATATTAAGGTCATAGTAATATTGTTTCCAAGAATTCAAAGAGGTTTTGTGATGATTATTAAGTTAAATTGTTGTTTCTGCCTGGAAGATGCCATGTCAAACAATCATTTGGATATTTTTTAATTATCTTGGAGATATTCTAGTTGTCTACTTATTATATATTAAATTGTGTAATAGACATAAGATAAACCAGTGATATGAATTATGATTGTTATATAAAGGTATGTCTATTAGGGCAGTGTCTTTGTTCTGTCATCAGTTATATGGGTTCTCTGGTGATGGTTTTTATGGGTCAAGCTATAGAAATGCCTAGTGCTTAACTACAGAAAGCCTGACTGAGAACCATAGTTATTGCCATGTTTGGATATTGCAACACCGTTTCCAAGACAAAAACAAATTTGTAGACTTAAAGAAGAAGAGTAGACACTTTCTAGCCACTGCAAAAGGCTAATTTTGTCATCCCTACACACCTCTCCAGACAATGTACATGTGAACTTTACCAGTGTCAGTTAAAAGTAGCTACCTCTGTTGTCTTGTTATGTCTCCCCTTCGAACGAAGGGAGACATTGTTTTAGTCTGATTTTTTCTTCTTCTTCCGCTTCTTCTCAGTGAAGCTTGTCCGGACCATAACTTTTTTGTCTTTCGAGATAGGTCAATGATATTTGGTATGTGGGTGCATGACCATAAGGCAGTGTGTCGCATACTGTAATGACCTTCGTTGGACCTTGACCTTTGACCTCGAGGTCAAATAATTGTTTTTTGAATAGTATTTTCTTGTCCGGGCCATAACATTTTTGTCTTTCGAGATAGGTCAGTGATAATTGGTATGTGGGTGCATGACCATAAGGCGGTGTGTCGAGTACCGTAATGACCTTCATGGGACCTTGACCTTTGACCTCAAGGTCAAATAATTGTTTTTTAAAGAGTATTATTCAACTCATAATGTGTAACTTATTGTTGTACAGATGGCCACATTAAGGGGAGACATAAGTTTTAGGTATCTAAAACAGTTCTTCCTAGTTTGTCCCTCCTTTCTGTATAATATGTAGTGTTGAACTTGTTTTCATCCTGAATATGCATGAAATATTTGCTTCTGTTCAGATGAGGACAGAAATTGTCAAAAATAAATAGAGCTATAAATGCAAAATGTGCAGAAAAATGTGGAGATATATTCAGTGTTAATAAAAAAAAATACAATAGTGAAGGTTGACAACATAATTAATCACAACAATAATATATAGATCTGAACATGGGACAGGCACAAAAAGATGGCTGAGTTAAAGATTCCACTGTCAGACCTCGAATGTAGATCCTCGCTCGGTACAGGCACAAAAAGGTGGCTGAGTTAAAGATTCCACTGTCAGACCTCGAATGTAGATCCTGGCTCGGTACAGGCACAAAAAGGTGGCTGAGTTAAAGATTCCACGTCAGACCTCAATCTTGTGAACATAGAAATGTAGATCCTGGCTAAGTACAGGCACAAAAACGTGGGTGAACTATGCTGGTTAATGGAATCCCAACCATCCCCTTTTGATAAACAATAATAAACCAGCAGTCAATTGCCTAATAATGTTTTGTTTGACTTATTTTCTAAATAAGAATAAGAATTTTTTATTGTCCAAAAGAGGGCCCGCAAGGGGCAAAGTCATTACAGTGATTCATTAAAAAATAAAAATAAAAATATTGTAGGTTACAATGAACAAATCTGCCCATAAATATATATAAACAAAAAACAAAAAAAACATGTACATGAGATACAGTGGGAAATGATGGTATTTTGTTGTTAATTTTTGTATTACCGTATTTAGGGTTATATAATGTGCAGGATTTTGCCCAGATTCTTTAATTTGTTGGAGGGGTGCGCATTATAAACAGGAAAAATGTGTTTCACTCTTTCCCAGACTGGGAAATCACATGTCCACCAATAAAACCCAACATATTTAATATTTTGCAACTTTATTGAAGATGGAAAGAGATAAATGGTTCTTAAATTCTCCCAGCAAATGAAACATGCTCAAAGGACTGAAAAATATATACGATTGATATTTAATTCTTACATTTCTGAAGGCGATTTTTTTAAAAGTCCATGGGCATTATAGACACAAACTAGTTTTTTTCTGGAGATTTTCAAGGCCAAGAGGGGGTGCGCATTATACAACCCTAAATACGGTAATTTTCCATAAATCTGTTTTGTGTTTCACTACTTTTCTTCCAGAGGTGACAATACTTGTTGATGGTTTGTTCAGTTGTTTATCATTAAGATATACAGTGGATAAACATTTAGTAAAAGTTACTATGTGAAAATGCCTCATTACCAACTGAAAAAAGAAAGAAAATGGTTCTGAGTCTACAGACCTTATAAATCTGCATCTAGTGAGTTTGTATGCCTCACAAAACAGCCAAGATCGGAGATTATGCACTTACTAAATTGGTTGATTTTTATTTGCATACTGGAAATATTAATTGTATGATTCTGGTAAATTATTGGAAAAAGAAGGAAGGGCATTTTATGTGTTTTCTGGAACACTATTATTGATTAGCTTAGACAATACTTTTGTCAGATTTTCTGATAGTTTTGTTTGGCAGTAATATCACTTTGGTGGTGATTTAATTGATGTTTTGTGATTTCAACAATCCTATAATTAAAAATAAAAATAAAAAAAAAGTCTTGAAAATGCTACTTGTATCGTATTACACATTTGTCTGCCCAAGAGATTCGTTTGAAGGGAAACAGATAAGTGTACTTGTTGGTGAAGTGCAAAAAAAAAGTCATCAACGTTTCGGATGATTTATAGGACTTGTGAAAATCGTACAAAAGGAGATCAGGAGTGATGGATACCTAAGTAAATATAATTAGATATCAGATTTATATTAAAATAATAAAAAAGATTTATTTCTTTGTTGTTAAAATACAATACACTAGAACTATGATTTATTACAAAATTTCACAAAATTCTATAAAGCAACAAATATTAAAAAGTTCTAACATTATTATGGTAAATATGAAATAGATTTTTAATGATAAAAGGCAAGTGAAAATCTGTCAACCAGAAAGTTGCTAGAATAAATTTGTCTTTCTCAGTTGAATCTAAACTACATGTATTTCATTTGTTTGTTTCTTTGATGGAGACGACCTGACCTTACAAAAGATTAAAACATAGTTAAATAAGAATTAAATCTGTGTTGGTGGTATGACTAGCAACAACATTATCACATCAGCTGATTGGCAGATTGCCATAATGTTGAAACTTACTATAGTAAACAAATCTACTGGTTTCTACTAGATCTGTCTGAAAATAAAAGTGTGACTAAATATCGATAAAAAAACAAAAGGAATTTTAACTATGTATAAGTTGTTGTCTACATAATTCATAGACCCCATATGAGCTATTGTCATCACTTTGTGTCTGACACTGCTGCTAAAGAGGGAGAGATTTAGTACAGTTATTGATGTTCCAGGTCAAAAGGAACTAAAGTACTGTCCAGTCTTTTGAATAGCAGATAATTTTTTTATTGTTGTATTTAAGCCTATGTTATTGGTTAGTTAAAGGTTTTTTGACCCTGTACAACGGTCTTTTAGCTCATACTCTTGTCATAAGCCTCTGTTCAGCAGCTTTAACATTATTCTCTCTCTGTATGTATAATGTGTTTTTTATATCATTTTGTGAAACAATTTTGAATATTAATATGAAAATAATGTTACATTTAAATTTGAACATTAATATTAACGTAAATCACCTTTTAACTTAATTACAATGTTAATTCTGTTGGTGAAATTACGTTTTGGAAAGAACTAATTAAATTTTGATTTTTTCATTTAGATGATGAGAAAAAACTGTCAACCGTTAATTTCATTTAATAATATACAATGAAAACAACAATGTGTATGCATGTCTAGATAAAAAAAGCATAACTCTTAGTGAAGGTGCTGATCAAAACAAGCTATACATGTACTCTATATAATATGTACACATGTGAAAATAGTTTTTTGTCCATATTTTGTGTATTTTGTGTTTTTTATTCATAGAAACAGTGGATGTTTATAATACTTTAATCAGCATGTGAAAAATGCAATGGAAAAACTGGTATATTTCAATACCAGTGAATAAATTATCAACTTCAACACAATACTGTTATAAGAGGTTGTTGAACATACCTGCTTGAAGAGGTTGTCATAGTCATGATCATATGGTAGTTTAATTTACAACTACCTGTGCAATCAACGACTATCACCACTGAAGTGCTGAGTTCGAACCCCCTTCATGGCGAGGTGTACTTGATACAACATTATGTGATAAAATTTATCAGTGACTTGTGACAGGTCAATGGTTTTCTACAGATACTCCGGTTTCATCCACTAATTATTATAAAACTGATCGCCATGATATAGCTGAAATATTGTTGAAACCAACCAAACTATCAACACAATACTGTCCCAAGAGGGTGAACATACCTGACAAGTAAATTATTTTTCATGATATTCAAGAAAGTTTCATGGTAATGGACAAATCTTTTCCTAGTTCTAGGGAGAGAATTTGGTCTCATTTTGTCAACATGTGGTGGGGATATATATCAAAAACGTAAAACATCAAATATTATGACAGATTTAGCAAATAAATACTGAATACCCTTAAAATTATAGATACAAAATGTAATTATTACAAAATAATAAATGTTAATTTGTGTTTTCAGGTCATCCATGTCCTCAGACGACAGTTCTAGCAGTGAATCTGGAAATGAATCGGATAGTAGTTCAGATGACAGCGACTCCTCATCAGAGGAAGAAGAAGAAGAAGAGGATGAAATCAAAGCGAAAGTGAAACTAGAAAAATTAAAAACTCCACCCAAATCACCAGTTCAGGAGAAGGTAAGAATATTTAGATAAAACAGGAGTTTAAAGGAAAATTAATTATGAAAAGAAAGCTTAACAGTGATGGTCAACAATTCCACCAATATCAACAAACCAAACAATCACCAAAGGGACCACAACATATGATGTATCATTTATATATGTTGCAGAAAGTTGAAAGGGGGAAAATGTGATGGGGTACATCAAACAAACTCCTGACTTTTGACTAACAATCTGTAAGGGAGAAAAGTGTGAATAGGTATCATACTACAATATCTCCCATGCTGGAGTAGACAAATTGTTTTTGTTCTATCCATCCATTACAAAATTTGTGTGTTCAACTTCTCATACTTTTTACCTAAATGAGCTACACACCTGATTCCAGAGGCATGTAACAATTGTCTCCATCTTTCAGAATGCAATATTGAGAACGCCTGGCAGCATGCAGTAAACATTCCACTGCTCAACTTAATATTAAAAAAACATGGGCAGCTGTTTCTCAATATAATTGATGGTCATATTTTGAGTTTGATTTAAAAAATTAAATAGATATAAATCTGTAAATATTCAGACAGAGTAACATTTAGAGTTTTGTTTGTTATTTTTAGTCACTTTTGATTCTTCATATATAATGCACACATATTCTTATCTTCACTATTGGAAAATCGCTCATGGATGCTAGGCAATACGGTCGGTCGTTAAATTTAAACCTGTGTTCAGTTGTCTATAGGTCCACAATATGTATTTCTGTGGACCTGATTTTCCAATGAACTTTTTATCATTGTTTGTCAGAACTGTTAATGGATATATTATTAAGTCCATGTTCTTTATTTCAGACTTCCAATTCATTGACATGGTCCCTGGGAAATTTTATGTCAAAGGTTAATGGTGATAAATATCCAAAACCACCGTCAGTTGGGTCAGATGATCGCAATGACAATGACGAACTTCTTCAAGATATTGTAGAAAAAATCATCAAATCCCCAGGTGAATCCTTCACTGCCAATAAAACTCCAAACAGTATTGAAAAGTCACCATATCAGGAGCCTCATTCTCACTCGAGTAGTCAAGGAGATTTTCATAGTCCACCTTCTGTACAATCCACTCCATCAAAATCATTGAAAAACGGGATCACTCCGAGTAAAAAATCAAGTAGTGATAATAGTGATAGTGAAATAGACGTCGTCAATACTCCGTTGAAAAAAGTGTCTTTATTGTCTCCCCTTGACCAAGGCGTGGCTAAGTGTTTAAACTTTGATTCTCATTCAAATAGACAAAGAATTGAGAATGTTCGGAATAAAAGGCAGAGTTCTGATGGGAGTATTCTAGGAAGTTTGAGTAGTGATAATGAGGAAGAGGAAACAATTGATAACGATAATAATAATGATTCTATGTGTAATCTGCAGGAAATTATACATTCGGTAGGAACAAACCGGGTTCCCTTGTCTCCTATACCACATGAACCAGAGAAAGTTCCCAAAAATTCTCCCTGTGTTAAAACAGATGTAAATAAAGACTCCCTAAAATATAATGACGGGAAACCATCAATAGTTGTTCGCCTTGATATAAAAAACTTTGCACATTTGTTTAAAGACAGAATTAAAAAATCACCATATCGAGATAAAGTTGGAATTGATTCAAAGTGTAAAGAGGAATCGCAAAAATCGCCATATCCAAGTGTTGATAATCGCCTATCCTTGAATAACCTTGAGTCAAGCTTTCAGGATAAAACTGCCAATACTGAACCTGTAGAAATGGATTTAGATACTGACTCTGAAATGGCCAATGGTCATATTGAGGATTATACTAACAGTGTATCAACTTTATCATCCACGACTCGGAATTTTAGTGATAATAAGTGCTCCAAATATAGTGATAAAATTAGCATTAAACGCAAGCAAAATGAAGCTGATAAATTATTCTCTAAAAGACGGAAAAGCATGTCCAAGACAACTAATAGATCAACAGAAACTGCTCAAAAAGAGTAAGTGTTTTGGAAGTGTATTTTTGTTGGATATAATTTGTTTCATATATCTTATAAATGGATTTTTTAGGTAAGTTTTGTGTTGTAAATGGGTACTTTGACAAGATTCAAGAGGGCTAAAAGGAACCAATGTTTGAAATAGATACAAATATCCAATATACAGTCAGTCCAACAATTACTGTACATAGCACATTATTGTGTCCAGCAGTTTACTTTGGCAAGCAAAATACAGTCAGTCCAACAATTACTGTACATAGCACATTATTGTGTCCAGCAGTTTACTTTGGCAAGCAAAATACAGTCAGTCCAACAATTACTGTACATAGCACATTATTGTGTCCAGCAGTTTACTTTGGCAAGCAAAATACAGTCAGTCCAACAATTACTCTGCATAGCACATTATTGTGTCCAGCAGTTTACTTTGGCAAGCAAAATACAGTCAGTCCAACAATTACTCTGCATAGCACATTATTGTGTCCAGCAGTTTACTTTGGCAAGCAAAATACAGTCAGTCCAACAATTACTGTACATAGCACATTATTGTGTCCAGCAGTTTACTTTGGCAAGCAAAATACAGTCAGTCCAACAATTACTGTACATAGCACATTATTGTGTCCAGCAGTTTACTTTGGCAAGCAAAATACAGTCAGTCCAACAATTACTGTACATAGCACATTATTGTGTCCAGCAGTTTACTTTGGCAAGCAAAATACAGTCAGTTCAACAATTACTGTACATAGCACATTATTGTGTCCAGCAGTTTACTTTGGCAAGCAAAATACAGTCAGTCCAACAATTACTGTACATAGCACATTATTGTGTCCAGCAGTTTACTTTGACAAGCAAAATACAGTCAGTTCAACAATTACTGTACATAGCACATTATTGTGTCCAGCAGTTTACTTTGGCAAGCAAAATACAGTCAGTTCAACAATTACTCTGCATAGCACATTATTGTGTCCAGCAGTTTACTTTGGCAAGCAAAATACAGTCAGTCCAACAATTACTGTACATAGCACATTATTGTGTCCAGCAGTTTACTTTGGCAAGCAAAATACAGTCAGTCCAACAATTACTCTGCATAGCACATTATTGTGTCCAGCAGTTTCCTTTGGCAAGCAAAATACAGTGTCCACATATGCCTTCAATATACATGTACACTTGTTCAACTTTCCCTTGTTGATATGCTACCATCATATCTTGGTGAACCCGACATAGCCCTTTCTTGGTACGTTTATGGTAAGACATCACTACACCAGCCAATCAGTCAAAGTGGTGCTTACTGGAACAAAGTAGCTTTACTTTCATTTTACATTGATTTTATTTATAATTGAATGAATTTCATTACAAATACCTTGATCTGATTCAGGAATCATTAAGGTAAAATGATACAAAAATCAATACTTTCTTATTATGAGGTATTTATTTTTATGTGAAACTGTCATGATCACTCATTAAGAAATAGTTTTGATATAGTGATTTTATAGACAGTAAGCAAGATTGTTGGCCCATCTGTTTAATATTATTTTGCAAAAGCATAACACTATGAGACAATGACATTGCCACTAAAAGTGAAAGCAAGGTATAGCACTTAGACAATGAGTCGAATGACATTGCCACTAAAAGTGAAATTAAGGTAAATTCAAAGTTTTCTAAAATGTTATTATTGAATTTGATTTGTTGAAATCTTGGCACAAACCTCTCGCGGAATAAAATTACCAGAAGTAAATACAACTTGTCCCTCATATTAGAACCAGATAATATACCACTTATTCAAACTTTTTAGTGATAGAACTAATATATTAAACATCTGTGATCAAATTCCTGGGAAAATACCAAGAAAAACATGTGAAATTTATGGGCCCACATTGGCACTGTCTTTAACTACTCACTAATGCAGTCTTTGCCATAATTTTTTTCATGTACTTGCCCGAAAGCCAAATTTAGAAAAATTTTCTATTTATTCAAACAAATTCTTTTATAATTTTCACTTGTTCGAATCCAGTTTTACTAGTCTCGGGCTCCGGGGCAAGTGGGTTAGCGTGAAGACTACTAATACAGGGCTTTCAATAGAATTTAAAGTAAGTGGAGGAAATTAAAAAGTAGGCGGCGGAAGAATGCGGCTCTCCAGTAAATGGAGCCAAATCCTGCATTCTGGCACTCTCCTGACACCTAATTCCAACTCTCAAATGACACCTTTTTATTGCCTGTGAAATTAAAATTCGACACTTTTAAATTTGCCATGTCGCTCAGATAATGGATTTGTTGAAATTTAATCACTGGATGATTTACTTGCTGTTTTACAGTTTATATTGGACAGGTTTCGACTTTCCTTGATTTTGAAAATTAGTGCCCCTCCTTTTAATAAGCTTGTAAAAAAATTGACAGCACCCCCCCCTAATAAGCACATTTTTAAATTTAACTCTCCTTCCCATATCCCAGGTATAAAAGTATGGACAAGGAAGAAAAAGACAAGGTGTGGGGACAGGCTCATTTATACAGAAAATGAGATGAGCCATACACCTCGGCTTGCCTACAATTTATTATAGAATTTCAAAATAAAATAAGTCAAATCTTACCTTAGTTTATGAAAATAGTCCTTGTGAAAGTCCTACAACTCAGTCAACAACGAGACTGAAGAAGGTTATAGACGTTATGATCGGTTGAAGGACGTAACATTATTATTTTTATGTATTGAATGTACAAAGTTTGTAATTGTACTGTCAATGGTCAGGTCTTCGACTCCTCTTCAAAATCCGACTACTTGCACCACTGCAGAATCACTGGAATCGGGAATGAAGCACTGATGTTTTTTTAATTAACAGACTTACCTGAAACCAAAGAAATTTAATTTTTGTTGTTGTGACATGTCACATTTTGGTCATGCTGTTTTACAGTTTACAAACCGGAAGTTTAGTTTTTAACGACTGGTTCATTTTAAAGTAAACTAATTCGGGGCACCAGCGGTCTTTTGTCCAATCAAAATTGGTGTACTAGGGCATTCATGAAAACATTGTAAACATTCAAACAAGGAAGTTTATTTAATTAAAAATATATCGCAAGCAACAATAACAAATGCAGCTGTTTGTTAGTTTACAACATTGACACCATTCTTATACAATTTTTTTCTGTTTTTATTTTTATTTTTTTTTTGCTGCCAGAAAAGTAGCCGGCGATGGACCATCAAATACCCAACCATTTTCAACAGCAGTCGGCTTCTATTGAAAGCACTGTTAATATTAGTGGATATACATCCCTGTCCTTTAGACTTGCTATATTAAGTCTGTGTAATATTTGTACTTTTCTATAAAACGTTTTGCTATGAAAATACAATGCATTATGTAATATCCACACTTGTTACATTCAATCTGTTGTACACACAAAAAAAAAAAACAAAACAAAACACAAAAAAACAGATTGGCTTACAGTTACAGATTTATGTAATATTTCTTTCCAACTCTTCTTTTGAATAATCCATAATTATCACCTGTCTCAACGAAAATAGCAGATGACTCTTCCCTTTATCACCTATTACAGAAGCCAAAAATAGCAGAGGACTCTTCCCTTTATCACCTATTACAGAAGCCAAAAATAGCAGAGGACTCTTCCCTTTATCACCTATTACAGAAGCCAAAAATAGCAGACTTTACACAAAATCAAAATCACTGAAAATGGGTAGTTAATTAGAATAGGGTTAAGATCAGCTTATGCATCACCACTTTCCGTGAGGCTTATAGTTAGATCAGCCAATAGATACCAGTAATCAGTGTCCCTCTCCTTTACTTTTATATATTTATGCTTTTCTTCTAATTAGGGTTAGGGTTAGGTTCGTCTTGTGCCTCACCATTTCCAGCGAGTCTGCCTGTCAAACCACCATATCTGACCTTTCTAATTTTAGACTGAAAACATATACAATTTTACTTCTAGTATTTGCTGTTATCTCTAAGAATATTGTATGATCTATTATTTTGTGTTCTTAAAACTTTCATATCTTATATCCAAACAAGATAATATTTGAAACTTCAACAGCATAATTTGTTGTGCTTTGTTTTTCTGTTGAACAAAATTAGAATATTGTCAGGCTTCCCAGCTTTACTGTTATACGATCAGCTAATGGTTGTTGTTAATATCAGATGTTCCATTGTACTAACAAGTTTAAATTTGTGTACATCAGATGTTTATTGAATAAATGTCTGGATATAGATAGATCTTTATTGTCAGTAAACAGTCAACAATAAAACTAAACGGAAGCTTTATCTCCTCTACGTTTACAGACCTAGTTCAATAGTCTACCTCTTATAAAGGCCACTCCTTCTTTGATGAAAGAGTGGTATCATTAGAGAGGTGGCCTCTCTTGAGGGGTACAATTCTATAACATTTTACTATCTCAGAACATCTGAAATCTGGCCTGATAAGGGTGCATGTGGTGGCCTTTAGTGGGAGGGACCTTATATTAAAGGAGACTACTGTATAAAGTCAAATATTGAATGTGATTTCTGTTTGTTGGTTAGTTCATTATTTCTTTAGACTTTTTCCATTCATGAACAAATTATGAATTTTAAATTACCACTGCATTTATATTTTTTACAATAGGAAGTTTGTACTAATGTGCAAGTTATAACATATACCGTATTTTACGGACTATAGGTCGATGGGGACGATAGGTCGAATTGCTGCTTTTCGGCAAAATTTTTTGGGAAATACTAAGATAGGTCGAAGCATTCCATAGGTCGAGGATGCCGATGACAACTTGGGTAAGTATCGTCACATCAAACTTTTTTTTTGTTTTTTTTTTACATCGGTAAACATTTGTCCTATAACGATGTTCTTCGGTAAGTATATGTAAGTATTAACTCAAGAATACTATTCTTATGTGTCATAAACGAAATAATTATGAAAATTAAATTAAATAAAATTTTGTTTTTAAACTTGTTTTTTATGAGGAGTCTGGTTTGTAAAGCCAGACATCGATGACATTCAAATCAGGCCATCTGTGGGGGTCACAATAGATGGTAAACGGTGTTCATACAATAAAATAATCAAGCTGTCAAAACAATGTATCACCTTGTGCAGTTTTATTGACATACCTTTAAACTCTGTTTAATTAGTAGTACACAAATTATGTGATCGTTTCGGTCCAGTAAATTTTCAATCAGCTGATCAGGATAATTAAGTGCCGACTGATGTTCACCTGTGTTGATTATCTCATGGTGATTATTTTATTTGTTCCTAATTGACCAATTCAAGTGTAGAACATTCTAGTTTAACGAAATCGATAATTATTTTCCAGTATATTTAGTATAAAAAAGCTTGTACTCCATGTTTATTCAAATTATTGTGAGATGTAATGCAACCGCCATTTTTTACTACAACCCCGTGCGCATGCTCGTGTTAGATGGAAAAGCTATATAGCTATATTTAGATATTTTGTGACAATAAATTTTATATTGTAAAACGATCCACCCTGTGATTTTTTTTCAACAACATACATTTCTATAGTATATATTTTATTATACAATTTAATATTGAACTGATTTTCGCTAACACTTCAATCATTGAATATTATTGATTTTTTTCGGATGTTGAACATTTTCCCCCCCGGAATTGCACCCCTTGTTAGTATACTTTTATTCCCCAAGAACATCGATGATTTCAGTCTTCTTATTCAGAAAAAAAACCTACAGCAAATTCAAGGTATACTGTAAACAAAATCGTCATTTTTATCGAAATTTTTTTTTAGGGATTCCAGATTTTTTTAACTTCATCCTTGTATAGGTCGATGTGGACGATAGGTCGAAGCCAGCGTGTTGAGAAAAAAAAATATCGACCTATCGTCCGTAAATTACGGTACTTTTTTCTTGTGGTAATTTAGCCATGAATGTCAAGCTCTTTTCTCCAAATCATGGTTTAGGAGAGTTTGATTATGTGATTTGAATAATCCCATTCTGTGTCTTGTCTATAAATACGGATGACCTAATTAGAAAATCTTTCTACAAACACAGTCAATGACTATGTACATGTACAATGTAGGTCATGCCCTATATTGTCATAGCACAATTTACAACTGATAGAGATACACCCCATAAACTTTTTACATTTATCTGTTCAATGTATAAACTAACAAAGCATTACAAAAAAGTGACATTCAACCATACACATGCATATTTAATAAAATTTAAAAAAAAATTCTGCTCAATGTATAAAACTCAAATTATACTATAGACTCTATCCATTTAACAATATCTCACTTGAAATAAAAAGCCCAGAATTTTTCACAAAGAATCAATGATTAAATATGATTAGTTAATACATTGATTAAAAAAGAGTTCAGCAACAAAATTTAATCATTGCAATTAGCTAAGTGTATGATTAGGAATGAATCATGTAATTATGGCTAATCATATGATTAGCTTAATCACAAGTTCAACAACACCTCAAGTGGACACAATGTGGACATTTTTATCTGGGTTTACTATGTTTATATACAAGTGTAAAATGTAAATAAAGATAAAAGAAAAACAACAATTGATAGTCTGCTTTGTATTGCTGTTAGATATAAATAGAAGAAAAAATGATAAACAAAAAATATCACACTGTCTGAACAGTTCCAAACTCCAATAGAAAAATCTGAGAATGAGTCAAAATTGATAGTAGATACCTCTAACACATTAATACATGAC
The DNA here is from genome assembly GCA_963383655.1 of Bathymodiolus septemdierum. Lineage (NCBI taxonomy): Eukaryota > Metazoa > Mollusca > Bivalvia > Mytilida > Modiolidae > Bathymodiolus > Bathymodiolus septemdierum. The sequence goes on from OY726524.1 coordinate 5,828,915, forward strand.
CGCTCACTATCCTGGCTTGGTACAGGAAAAAATAGTCTTAGATAGATTTATTATGGTAGAATGAAACCGAACCATGAATAAACCAGAATCCTCTATTAATAGAACTTTAAATAATGTCCCAATGTAAGACTAAGAGTGTTTCCGATCGACCAACCCTAAAATTTTACCGCCAACCCTAACATTTTTTATGCCAAAAAAAAAAATAGATCGGCAAAATCCGGAAATTCGTCTCCATTTCCTTGTTTGTTTCTGACTTCAACAATTATCTTCATTTCCTTTTACATTTGATCGATGTTTGGAACCAAAAACATTGTACTGCATGTCAAATAATTAATAAGCTGTAGTAAGAAAGAGACAAACAAGTTTGTGTGATTAAGAGGAAGGAGCATACTTGTAGGTTTCAAAAAAAAAATAAAAAAATAAAAATCCCGACCTACTGACCCTAAATTTGAAGACCATGCAATCGGAAACACACATATTTTTTTTTTGGCCTTACCTTTGTGATATCTTTGATCTAAGTATACAATATGATTGACAATAATATGATAAAAAGAATCATAAATTAGTAATGATAATGTTAAATACATTACAAGTAGTGCCATACAAAACCGATTTCACACGTTTCACAAAAATGAATCCAATTTTCTGTTTGAATGGTGCATATCTAGGTTTTAGACTAGTATGGGAAATGTTGGCAGTGAAAAGGAGTACCTATTTATGTTGTCAGCTCCACCCCCTCAAATATCATCCAAATACCTAAACCTTGTTGCATAATATTTACACACAGTATATGTATGTAAATGATGTTGCAGTGTAGTATCTCATGTGCACATTATACAGAAGCTTTCAAGACCCCCCCCCCCCCCCCCCCCCCCCCCCCAAACAAATGCAAAAACCATGTACATGTATATGTATTTCCTAATTTTGAAACTCTTAAAGAGTCATGTTAGCAACATTTTCAACAGAGGGTTACCATACCTAATTTCTGAAACCCACTTATTCCATATTTGTCCAACCAGAAATTTTGTAAAATGTTTCTTAGTGTTTGTACATACATGTACATTGTATATATAGAATTTTGCAATGAAGCATTATTGGGAGACAGCCTGGAAGACAGGTCTATCTTTATCATTTTGTTGTCAGGGTTATGATTTATGGAATCAATGCACACATTTCAGAATTCAGAAAATTTGTTAGTCTTGTCAGACATGACCAGCAAAATTTGGGCAGATTTTGCTAAGGACTGACACATTATTGGTATTTTGCAAAGGAAAATTAATGAGGACTAACAAAAACTAATTTTTTCAATAGGACCACCAAAACCTTATGCAATTTTGTGAACCCCTGACCTTTAAGTTTCACCTGTACATATTTTCCATGATTTCTATTTCTGTGCTTTTCTGCCGTTTTATGTATGCTTTATTATAAAATTGTTTCAAAATATGTTATTGTCCATTTGTCGTTAAATATGACAATAGAATATGTTTAAACTAAAAATTATTTATTGAATATATTTAAACTAAGAATTATTTATTGAATATATATATTATTTCGGGAAAACTGCATACCATTTTGTCATATTATTGGTAAATTTATTGTTTTAAAAGTATGTTGAATAGCTCTGTAACAAGACTGTTATATATTGTTGTTTATATTACCTCAAGTAAGTATAGCTCTAGCCTCTGTAACAAGATTGTTATATATTGTTGTTTATATTACCTCAAGTAAGTATAGCTCTAGCCTCTGTAACAAGATTGTTATATATTGTTGTTTATATTACCTCAAGTAAGTATAGCTCTAGCCTCTGTAACAAGATTGTTATATATTGTTGTTTATATTACCTCAAGTAAGTATAGCTCTAGCCTCTGTAACAAGATTGTTATATATTGTTGTTTATATTACCTCAAGTAAGTATAGCTCTAGCCTCTGTAACAAGATTGTTATATATTGTTGTTTATATTACCTCAAGTAAGTATAGCTCTAGCCTCTGTAACAAGATTGTTATATATTGTTGTTTATATTACCTCAAGTAAGTATAGCTCTAGCCTCTGTAACAAGATTGTTATATATTGTTGTTTATATTACCTCAAGTAAGTATAGCTCTAGCCTCTGTAACAAGATTGTTATATATTGTTGTTTATATTACCTCAAGTAAGTATAGCTCTAGCCTCTGTAACAAGATTGTTATATATTGTTGTTTATATTACCTCAAGTAAGTATAGCTCTAGCCTCTGTAACAAGATTGTTATATATTGTTGTTTATATTACCTCAAGTAAGTATAGCTCTAGCCTCTGTAACAAGATTGTTATATATTGTTGTTTATATTACCTCAAGTAAGCAGTTTTACAGCTACAGCTACATTCATTGTGAGAACAAGTTATATAAAGGTGATACTGGGGTGGGCCTAAGGCTGGAAAAATAGATTACCACAGAAATAAGAGGATGTTAGTGAAGAGGGTTACGTATAGGAGAATGTCCGAGTAACTCTCCATTCCTTAAAAATAATGGAGCCGAGGCCCATTGTTTTTAAGGAATGGAGAGATAGGAGGACATTCTCCAACTTAAAATCCACCCATTGTACTTTATTAATTTTTATTAATTATTAATCTTGTAACAAAAAAAGTCTGTGTACAGTATCTAAAGTACAAAGTATTAAATTGTTTGCCCCTTGTGGAACCTTAAAAATACAAAGAGAACAATAACTCTCCATTCCTTAAAAATAATGGAGAGTTTGGACAATAGATTTACATCACAGGTGGATTTTAAAATTTTGTCATGCAACAGTCAACCAACAACCAATCAAAACAAATTTTAATAGCTTATTTTACTGGCATTTTACATACTGTACAACAAATACATGGTTATTTTATTAATAAATGTATGACACCATTTTATTCAAGTTTCAGTGACACTGCTGAACATGAAGGTATCCCTCTCACAAAGCCACTCCTTCTGCAATGAGTGACCTCTCTAGAGGGAAACATTCCAGTAGTATTTTACCTTCTCTGTGGTTTTGTTATAATCAAAAGATCATGAAAATATTGTGATCATAATTTTTTGCAGGAAAAACAGTCATGAAGACGACCATAAATGGGACAGGAAACATCCCCATCGGTCAGGCAGTACAGACCGTCTTAGAAATAGTAGTAGTTCTAGTCAAACAGATACAGATAAACCATCCGAGTTTGAACTGGTAAATAACAATGTAATCTTTACTTATAATTATCATTAGATATTAATTCTGACTTTGTAAATAATGCAATGAATAGTGAGGAAAATTAATATTGCAAAAAGAAGGTTGGGATACCACCATATTTTGATGTTACAGTAAGAGTTCATGTTTGTTGTGAGACTGGTGTAATTGCTAACTTATTAAGCCTCCCTCCCTGTTCATCAGAAATACTTCCTTTCTTGCTTCATGTTAACAATGAATAATTGTTATCAGATATTAGAAATATATGTGTAAGATGATTATCTCAACCATGTAGGTTAATGGGGAAATTAAAAAACAAAATTTTGTGCGAGACCTTGAATCAGTTGATTCGTGTAGAAAATTACACAAATATATATATTTTGTTTTAAAGTCACTGATTTTGAGAATCACACACTATATATACACGTATTCTGTAAGTTTTAGCCTTTTGGGCAATTTATATATAATTAAACATTTTGATATTATCAGTTGTGTACATAATAACATTTACGCTCTGAAAAATTATCTGATAAATCCAAGTTGAATATTATGTATTAGAAATTAGTAGGTTTAAAAATTTACCATTAAAACCAGCTATTAAAAAGAATGGGGGAAAGAGTGCATATTTTACATTAATGTGAGTTATACATGAACGGTATCTGATTAAAATATATATTTTTTAAATGTTAGGGGTGTCCATTCTGTTACAATGTAGATTCACAAGACAAATTACATTGAATTGTATTCTCCAACACAAACTAAATCAAAATTTAATTAAGCCATTAATCATTGCAAATTTAACTTGTCTAGACAACACAAGTACATTCTGAACAAACAAAATGTTTGGTTCCACATGTGTTTGGTTCAGACTGGTTTTACTGTATAGTTCTAAGAGTAAGAATGCAGTCTGTCTAGATTATATTGTGGACATAGGCCACACGTAATTGATTTGTAGTTCTTTAATATTTCCTGCAGCAATTTTGTTTATTTAAAAATAAAATGTTTATAATAATTTTTCCCGCATCTGGTATCAGTTGTAATCAGCACTAGGGCCAAAATTGAAAAATTGTTTGTTTCCCGCACCTGACCGACCGTTAGAAAACATTGCAACTCGAAATATTTTTTTGCATGATTTGCGACGACTTGTTTTTTTTTTTGGTTACCAGAAGTTCCAATATTGTTCCAGAATTTACGTTCGGAACTGGTTTACACTTTTAAATGAACAAAATCCATTGCTCGACTTTGAAGGAACCAGATTTGTGAATGAACGCAGTCTATTTTGAAAAAAGAAAAAAGAAATCCCCCTACCTACCGACCCATAGGTGAAATGGAGGGTCGGGTGCGGGAAACAAACATATTTTTAAGGGTGGCCTAATAATATTTAACTTTATTATGTACTTTTTATGTTTAACAGTAAATCATTGTATGTATGTCCCTTGTTGGTCTTTTATTGAATTATTAATAATCTTATCTCAGTGAAAAAGAAACAAAAATTTCACCCCATATATTTTGCTCATGAAGATGTAAATTTAAAAAAAAATGGACGCTCACTTCTACTATGCTTCTAAAATTAGGTAAACATTTAGGGAAAAAAAAAATGTGTGTTTACGGTCACCCGACCGACCCTTTTTTTCAGCCGCCGACCCTAACCTTTTTTTATTGGCAATAAATCGACCCTAATTTTTGCTAGCGACTCCTTATCAATTTTTGCACAGAATTCGGATAACCATTTTTGTTGTTTAATCAGCAGCAATGTTTTATTTATTCAACCGCTAGCTTTTTGTTGAAATTGAGAGCAAAGAAGGTAGAAAAACTGCGAAACTCGTCATAAAACAGCTTCAACAAATGACGGTTTACCGGAAATTTCGAAAATGAAATATCGGATTGCGGAACCGGGAATGACTATTTTCGGTTTTGCATATAGTAAAAAAAATAAGGAAAAAAAATATTGCCGACCGACCGACCCTAGATTTTTTTGACATGTGACCGTAAACACACATATTTTTTTTTTTTGGCCTTAGATTTTTCAGATGAAGGGGAAATTTCTTTAAAACATGAATCCAGTATCAATTTTTGGCACCGTAACTAAGTTAGATATCTGTTTTGTTATTATCTCCTTTATAAATTCTTTCATGAGAAAAATGTGAAATGTCATCCACCCACCCCCCCTTTTCTTTTCCTCCCTTTCATAAATGCAATGAAGTAGAAATAAATAGTTTTGGCCTCTGTGTCTATTGATGACTATTGATTGTTAATTTCTCAGTCTATCTTGATACCACTTGTTACTATATAGTAAATCATGAGGTGACAATATTAGTATGTGTATTGTAGTTGAAGGAAAAGATAACACAACTACATGTATCACATGTTCAACATTGATAGACAATTAATAACAAGCCAGATAAACATGTTCTTATAAAACCACATTTATTAAACTTTTTATTGGATACTGTGTTTTTCTTCTTTAATTTTGTATTTTAAACCCTCAATGACATGCTGTTATTTTTAGCTCACCTTGCCAAAGGCAAAGTGAGCTTTTGCCAGCACTTGTCGTCTGTCGTCTGTTAACTTTTCACATTTTAATCTTCTCCTCTGAAACCCCTCAGCCAAATGAAGTGAAACTTGGTAGGAAGCATCTATGGAAGGTCCTCTCTAAAGACTGCTCATTTTGTCCCGATCCATTAACAAATATAGCCGCCATAGGCAATTCTTGTTTCTGATTGGCCGATTTTTAAAAATCTTCTCCTCTGAAACCACTTGGCCAAATGAATTGAAACTTGGTAAGAAGCATCCTTGGAAGGTCCTCTATTGCTCATTTAGTTCCGATTCGTTAACAAACATGGCCACCACAGACAATTCTTGTTTCTGATTGGTTGATTTCTAAAAAATCGTCTCCTCCAAAACCGCTTTGCCAAATGAATCGAAACTTGGTAGGAAGCATTCTTGGAAGGTCCTCTATAAAGATTGTTCATTTAGTTCCGATCCGTTAACAAACATGGCCGTCATAGGCAATTCTTGTTTCTGATTGGCCGATTTTTAAGAATCTTCTCCTCTAAAACCGCTTTGCCAAAAGAGTGCTCATCTCGTCCCGATCCGTTAACAAACATGGCCGCCACAGGCAATTTTCATTTCTGATTGGTTGATTTCTAAAAAAAAAAGTTCTTCTCCGAAACCGCTTTGCCAAATGAATCAAAACTTGGTAGGAAGCATCCTTGGAAGGTCATCTATAAAGAATGGGCATTTAGTTCCCATCAGTTAATAAACATGGCCACCACAGGCCATTCTTGTTTCTGATTGGTTGATTTCTAAAAATCTTCTTCTCTGTAACTGCTTAGCCAAATGAACTGAAACTTGGTGGGATGCAACCAATGGAAGGTTCTGTATTCAGTTTCCTCAAAGCATAATGAAAGGTGAGCGACACAGGCTCAGCCCACTGAGCCTCTAGTTAATTTATGATATTATTCAAATTATTTTGAGAAAAAAAAACCAACTTCCATCTATCGCCTTCCATGTGCTACCTTCCTCTTTGAAAGGAAGTATCCCTATAAGAGCAAGGCCCGGGTGGCTCAATGAGTTAGGTAGTTTGATTACCTAACAACTGCAACCTATCAGCAATATGCGTGGGTTCGTGCCCGGCTTTGTAAATTGCAAAAAAGGGTGTATTCGACTCGCAGCCGCAAGTGATAAAATTTACCAGTTGCTTGCCCATGGCCTGTGGTTCTCTCTGGGTACTCCGGCTTCTTCCACCACTAAAATTGGTTGCCATGATATAGCTGAAATATTGCTGAAAGTGGCATTAAGCACAATAGATCAAATCAAAAATCAAATTAGAGCTATTCCATTTCTTTTATCTTTAACTTGTGCAAATGTTTTCAATATTTCACCTGTTTAGTATTTTGATTTCCCTGACCGATGTCACAACACAAAAAAATTCACAACTGTCACTGATCTAGTTTATATGACAATAAAGTTTATTATTATTAAAGTACACAATATATAATGTTAATACTACACAGATAAGTTTGTAGTGGTTTGGCTTATATAATAATGTATACCTATAACATTTGGTTGTACTGTGCTCTGTATCCGATTTGATTCATACATTGCTCAGAAAAATAACAAATGCATTGGGGTCATTTTTATATCACATAAAACTTTTATGGATCAGTAATCATCTTTAGTATGTAGACACAAAGATTTACGTACATGTGAAGTTCTAAATTTTTTAATATCAAAATTTACAAAGGGCATAAAGGAAAAATGGGGATATATTAAAGAATTAGACCCCCCCCCCCCCCCCATCTCAAATAGTACATAATTTCTAATTGTTGCAGTAGTGTAGACTGTAGTTTAGCTGGCTGTATATTTTGATAATGACCAATCAGCACTATTGTTTAATACCAGATGTGTAAACAAATATAGGATATGTAAAGGACAAGGTCATAATCAACAAAAACCAATCTTGACTATCATTGATATTAAGATCAACCTGTTAACAATTTTACACTGCTCATTATACTTTCCATGATCACCTGTTAACTACTCCACACTGCTCATTAAACTGTTCAATAACTTTGTCAATTAAGAGAGAAAATGTATTTGTCCTTAGGTTGATAAAAATTTAGCTTATATAAGCCTGGTCCCTAAGATAAGAACTGACAAATTACTAAGTACTGATAGGATCAGACAAAAACTGATACACCAGTGTATTTAGATAAATAATTCAATCCTTCTTATAACCTGACAGCAATAACAAATGTTTCAAACAGGTGAATAATTTCACAAGATTTTTTTTTCATTTTCTCATTTTCAGTGATGGGTATGTTTAGGGGTAGGCTGTTAAAAACTTCATCAATACTCTAAACGTTGGTTCCTGTTTGTGCCACCTGTATTGCATGGATCACTATCCATTGTTGATTCAGTATTCTTAAGGGATTATTAAATAAGGAATGGCCTTGGTGTTGGATGAATTATTTGGGCCTTCTCAAATAATATTGTAATGATAATCTTAAGGGACTATTATACAGACCTCGAAATAAAAATATGAATTTACTGGTCCAGATATTTATATAGTTCTAAATAAAAACTGAAAAATTTACTGATCCGAACAAAGTTTTACTGGTCTTAGGCCGGAGGACAGGTGCTTATTGTCAGGACTGATTATATATATATATATATATATATATTAAAAAGTATCATGCTAATTTCGACCAAGTAAAAATTATATTCATTCCTGATCAAGAATTTTTGCCCAGTGTTGTTGACTATATAAAGCAATCGTTAGAATTGCAAAAGTGAGGTTCACATTGGTCAATGTATAACTTTAACTATGAATATATGACATTTCATTATGTTGTTCATGTATATACATGTGTATATGTTTTGTAATGTTGTATTGTATTGTATTGCTTTATCTGCAAGGGTTTTATTTGCAATAAAGATTATTATTATATACAGGGTATATAAGGGGGTATCCTTTTTGTTGGATGAATTATGCAGGCCTCCTCAAATATAATTGTTATCCTATTATATTAGCAGTGGTCTTGGTGTTGGATAGATAATGATTTCACACAGAAAAGTATTTTTTACAAAATTATCCTCATAAGCATGTGTAAATTGTAGCAGACAGCTCCATAATTTTTTTTTATCTCAGTGTGCACTTTAAAAAGAGACAAGACATGGGAATGAGCCCCCCTTTAATCAATATTCTATACCTAATGTTCACTACAAGTCTTTGCCTTCATTTGTTGAATTCATGTTGTTAACTTAACATTCTCTGATAGGTTTTATACCAAATTAACTGGAAGTCCGCACAGTATTAGACAATTGATTCTCAGTATCGTAGTTCACTTGAGAATTAATTATTTGCCGTAGAACCGATTCTTTTGAAAAAAATTACTAAAATACATTAGGCCTTAAAGAAATCCAATGATGAAGAAATGACAAATTATGTGCAGAGAGCTTGTCAATTACTCCCCAGAGGACGGCTTTACATGATCATTTTAATACAGATAAATCTAGAGAGTTTTGATTACCATATTGATTTGGATGTAATTTGATGATGTTTTCACTCTTTTTTATTGATAATGTTAAGAGTTTATATCCTGATGGGGGGACAAGGGGCCATTTAGATTAATATGACAGATATTTTGGTTCAAATTTTAGTCCCCAAGTCAATTGTAAATGACCTAAACCATTTGTCAATGGTGAGAGATGGCGAAAATATGCCAGTGAGTCATTTAAAAAACTTGAAAATATTATTTATTGGTATAACTATAAACAATACAATATAATATTGTTATTGTTTTAAGTGGGCTACTCTACACATGAAAATCTGTGTCATAGACTACTTGTAATTATAAAATATGTGTATACTAGTATTACTCTGTTTGCTTAGAAAACCGTTTTACCTGACAGACTGAGTTTTATACACAAGAACTTCAAAATGATTATTTTCTTATAAAGTAAACAGAACAGAGCATATTTCATGCAATGAGTTTTCTTCTTATTTTGTTCAAATTTAACCATAGTTTTAAAAACTTGTAGAAAATAGTGGAAAGTGTAAATAGTCAACCCACACATGAACTACACCTAGTCACTGAACTATTTATATAACACACAATGATCTGTCTAATATTTTTTTTATTTTTATGCAAAATAAGTTTTGTTAAAATAAATGTTGATTTTAAATTTCACTTTGTCATTGAGATCATATCAAGTCATTTGTTTTGTTTTTTGTTTTTTGCCTTAAACCACTTGTTTACAGAATATGTGACATCTAAATACAGGATTTTCTTTTAGGAGTATGAACATGTACATGTATATATAATATATATTTTGTACCTATTTAACAGGTCGAGGAGCTGAACGCCCAGACTAACAGTGATGCTCATCCTTCATCAGTAGAAAATATATTCAACCGAGAAGGAGATGTAGAAATAACCCATGAACCTATCATACGTAAACAGATAAAGAGACCAGATGAACCGTAAGATCATTGTATTATATAATCTAATTTTATACATGAGAAAATTACATTTTCTTATCCTCAATATCAAATTAAATCTTCAATATGCAGCTCAATATTTAAATTACAATTTTTTTTATAGATGCAAATTTCAGTACAGTAATACCTAAAACAGTCTTCGAAATTATACTCTCGAATTTACTGGCCAGAAAACTTCAAAATTAGAATATTTATATAGATTCTATTGAAAAAATTTGGCAAAAGTTACTGGTCCGAATCAATTTTCACTGGCCGTGGGCCACCAGACCACTGCTAAAGTCGAGGACTGCTAAAATGTAATGTACTTTACGGAGGGATGTGAGATCTGTCATCATATTTTCTTTATCATCATCCATCGTCTAAATTCTCAGAAACAACTGGTCCAAATGGAATGTGACTTTGATGGTACTCAACATTGTTCATTTCAGTCTTAAATTTTGATTGGCTGCAAGTGCCAATTATGCTTTCTGATTGGTTGAAATTTAAAATCCCGTAATTCCACATGATTAATGGAATAGTCATTTAATGTACAGCAGTTCCGCTCTTATAATGCCACACCTTCTGCAATGAAAAAGGGGCCTTGTAATAGGAGTGGTCTCTTTTTGAAGGGATCATTTTACCATCTCATTGCATCTGAAATCTGGCCTGATGACAAAGGTGATCTTAGGTTAGAGTTATGGTGTGTAGCACCACTTTCAACAATATTTCAGTTATATAGTGGTGGTCAGTTTTATTGATGGAGTAAACCACTGACCTGTTGTATGTCACTGACAAACTTTATAATGTAATGTTGATGGAGTAAACCACTGACCTGTTGTATGTCACTGACAAACTTTATAATGTAATGTTGATGGAGTAAACCACCGACCTGTTGTATGTCACTGACAAACTTTATAATGTACTGTTGATGGAGTAAACCACCGACCTGTTATATGTCACTGACAAACTTTATAATATAATGTTGATGGAGTAAACCACTGACCTGTTGTATGTCACTGACAAACTTTATAATATAATGTTGATGGAGTAAACCACCGACCTGTTGTATGTCACTGACAAACTTTATAATGTAGTGTTGATGGAGTAAACCACCGACCTGTTGTATGTCACTGACAAACTTTATAATGTAATGTTGATGGAGTAAACCACCGACCTGTTTTATGTCACTGACAAACTTTATAATGTAATGTTGATGGAGTAAACCACCGACCTGTTATATGTCACTGACAAACTTTATAATATAATGTTGGTGAGAGGGGACTTATTTTTGGGGAGTAATCATTTATTGCTTCATGTATTCATAATTCCATTTTTATATATTTTATATATTTCAGACTGGAATCTAATGATGTTTATCTATTACGAGCCAGGGAGTTAAAGCACCAGGCAGATAATCTTGTAAGTCTATAACAGTGGCTAAATTAAAATGTTCTACATTGTGTAGCCCAACCATGATAACTCCCATTCTAGTTGACACTCCAATACATTTTAGAAATATATTAGTAAGAAAAGATATGGATGTAAATGAACATGAGAGACTATTCAACATTACACTTAGACACAAAGTAAAGTAAAGGAACAGACTGTATTAAGAAAGGGTATGGATGTAAATGAACATGAGAGACTATTCAACATTACACTTAGACACAAAGTAAAGTAAAGGAACAGACTGTATTAAGAAAGGGTATGGATGTAAATAAACATGAGAGACTATTCAACATTACACTTAGATACAAAGTAAAGTAAAGGAACAGACTGTATTAAGAAAGGGTGTGGATGTAAATGAACATGAGAGACTATTCAACATTACACTTAGACACAAAGTAAAGTAAAGGAACAGACTGTATTAAGAAAGGGTATGGATGTAAATAAACATGAGAGACTATTCAACATTACACTTAGATACAAAGTAAAGTAAAGGAACAGACTGTATTAAGAAAAGATATGGATGTAAATGAACATGAGAGACTATTCAACATTACACTTAGATATAAATTTAAGTAAAGAAACAATACTTCTATTACAGTAATTTACTGTTCTACATTTCACAGTCACAGTATGGTCTTCAACAATGAGTAAAACTCTAAAATGAGTGAAATGGTCCTTAGCCTGCAGTTGAGTGATTCTCTTAACTTCTGCCAATAAACGCTACACAGTGTTATACAACAATAACTCAGTCTTACTGTATACCTAATTATTCTATTTCCTCTTAGCTCAGAAAGCAACAAATATATGGAAACTCTTAAAAAGTTGTCTACCTATCTTTCTATCAACCTTCCTATCCACTTCTCATATTGTAAGTTGTGAAACAACAAAACAACTAATTTTTAAGCATGGTCTTATATTGAAATGACCACACAAACTGCTAATTATTGTACTAAAAATGATTTGTCTTTTTTTAGACTGACAGAACAGCCAAATATCTTCTGTATACCGAATCTATGTTGTCTTTTATCTTATGTGGATGTGCCATGGAAAAAGAACAACGCAAGGCCACCGATATTTATAGAATGTATTCAGATTCATTTAAATTGATATCGTAAGTATGAGTGAGATTTTCCCCCCAGCAACTTCTAAGTCTGAAATTGATTGTATTTCCACAAATTATCGTCTTCAACCTTTTTGCTACACAGTTCAATTATCTTCTGTGCAAATGTGTCATCTTTTTATGCAACCTGTTGATATTAAGGAAATAGTTCACATAGCATCTGTTTTTTATGCCCTCTCTAGGCGTCGGGACATTAAGTTTTACTTCTGTCCATCCGTCTGTATGTCCCACTTTTGGTTTCTGCATTTGTGGTGATAGGCACTGATTGCTTATGTAGTTTTAAATCCAACTACCATACGATCACGACGGCCCCTAATTCTAATTAGGTCATTTGACAGTGACCTATATCCATTCTAATCAGGTCATTTGATCCCTATGATTTATACACTGGAGCCACTTTATATAAAGAGACATAATTAGAGGAAACTCAATATGTTTTTGGTATTGATTTATAGTTGCAGTTGCTGAAGATTAACTTACATCAAATTTACATTAATTTTATATAATACAGTTGTTTACATGCAAGAAAGTCAAGCAAAATGATTATTAGAATTGCTGTCAAGAGAGAGAAGAAATTGAGAGTAATAGGGTATTTTATGAGAGTGTATTTAAGATAAGAGACCTTACATAATATTGTATCGTCCATCTTTATCACATTTCTTAATATGTTCTTCTCACCTATAGAAATCGTTACTTTGGTTACTTTGTTGTAGTAAGATGTTTGGCATTTCTACTGCTAGGCATCAGGGGCATTAAGTGTTACCATGTCCATCAGACTAGCTTTCTGATTGATAGCTTAAAGTGGCCCTTAAGCAAATCAATTGACATTTAAGCACAACGTCAGGGACCATAAAAGAAAGGCATTGTTTAATTTCGAACTTGACCACTTTTTGTGCTCTGGAATTAACCCCCTGTTTACTGTGATTGGATCCATGTCATATGGGCACATTTTTTTTGTTTCTTCACGACATTGACAAAAAATGTTTTGATATTTGACTATAAATTCATGGCTTTATTGCAATCTGCATTGTCGGTGATAGGTACACAATGAAAATAGCAACCATTGTTGAAATAGCCTTGGCATTTATGATCTGCTTAAATATTTAGGGGAAAAATATATATAGATCCTCCAGTAACCAAAACATCAATTATAATTTTAAATAGTTAATTTCTGTTGTCAATGACTTTTGAAAGGAAATTGAAGGGAATTCTCATGTTAAAATTTAATCACTGTGGTGATTAAAAATGTTTCGAAAATTCAACCAACTGATTAAACATGCTAAAAATAAGAGAAACCAAGAAATATACTTTTTAGCATGCAAAAGAAAATTCTCCAATTTTGATGACTGATAGACCTATCTTTTGAAGATCACCACCCCCCTCCTTATTGTAATCTTCTTTTAAAAGCTTTCATTTTCTCATTATATGTTATAATTTATTCTGTAGAGTCTTGACTAAAGCCTGTTGACTTTTACACCATCATGATGTATCTTTATTTAACATTCTCAGTCAGTTTTATAAGCTTAATCCAACTACAATGTAACAATGTAAAATATTAGGTTAAGTTGTCAAAATGCCATTACTTAGGATGGTTTTTGGTGTTTAAAACGAGACTTTCAAAGATTTTTCGGTTATATTGTGGCGGTCAGTTTTATTGGTGGTGGAAACTGGAGTACCCGGAGAAAACCACTGACATGTTGCAAGTCACTGACAAACTTTATCACACAATGTTGTATCGAGTACACCTTACCTGAGCTGGGTCCGAACGTTAGTGGTGATAGGCACTGATTGCATAGGTAGTTATAAATCCAACTACCATAGGATCACGACCACGACTGCCCCAGTCATTAATTAGTAATATTTTGTATCTTCTTCCTATAATCAACAAAATAAAATTGCCATGATAAAGTTCAGTTATTTCATGCTCATTTGTTGATAACTGGTTTTAAGTCCATACGTTGAAATTACCCATCATAACATTAACTGGTTTGAAATCCTTACATGTAAGTCACTTGTCAAAACATTAGATTTATAACACATTTATTCGATTGTTTGATGTTAAAATCAATATGTCTTCTTTGTATGCTAGCAATTTGGTTTTGACATAATAAAACTGACATCACATACAGACAAGACTAATGTTGGTGTCTTACCATGTTTCTTACCATGTTGGATTTTTTTAGATACCAATTTCTCTTGCTCAAATGTTTATAAATTTTACACCATTTTTTTTAACCTCGAAACAAAGGTCAAATTTAATTTTGGCTATTACACCTTTTACTCTTACCAAGTTATGCCCCTGTTGACTTTAGCTGTGACATAATCCTGTGTTATATGAGCACATTCTTCCTTTTTTTAATAGAATATATAATATCAATATTAAATCAGTAAAATTGTAACTTGTATATTTTTAATGAATATATTTAGATATACACTCTACTGATTGTTCGATTGGTGTTTAATGCTACATTTAGCAGTATTTCAGCTATATCGTGGCATTACATATACTCTATATATAGATATGTACTCCATATTTAGATATGTACTCTATATTTAGATATATACTCAATATTTTTACTTGTATATTTACAGTCATATCTACAGAATACGACACAGTGCTGAAACCTCAGATACAGAGAAAAAACTTGCAGTATTAATGTAAGTCTGTTAGATAAACATAGAAAAAATAACATGTTTGTTAGCCCAATCTTAAGGTTAGATTTAGGGTTATGGTGTTTAACTCCACTTTCAACAATATTTCAGTTATATAGTGACAGTCAGTCTTATTGGTGGAGGAAACTGGAATACCAGGAGAAAACCACTGATCTGCCACAATTCACTGACACACTTTATCACATAATGTTGTATCGAGTACACCTCGACATGAACGGGGTTTGAACTCACAACTTTAGTGGTGATAGGCACTGATTGCACAGATAGTTGTAAATCCAACTACCAAATGATCACGAACATCCTGGCCCCTAGAAAATGAATATGTGTACATGAACTTGAGACCGTGGTAAGATATCAATATATGTCTGGAAGTTCATTTGATTCCAAATTACCAGTACAACAACAGGTTCATTAAATGTATTGCTCCCAAAGACTTTTAAATCATTTGGCTTTCCAATCTTTCTTATTTGAGGGTACCTGATCAAGGTTAGATCAAGGTTATTGCAGGCTTTCCAATCTGTCTTATTTGAGGGTACCTGATCAAGGTTATTGCAGGCTTTCCAATCTTTCTTATTTGAGGGTACCTGATCAAGGTTATTCCAGGCTTTCCAATCTGTCTTATTTGAGGGTACCTGATCAAGGTTATTGCAGGCTTTCCAATCTTTCTTATTTGAGGGTACCTGATCAAGGTTATTCCAGGCTTTCCAATCTGTCTTATTTGAGGGTACCTGATCAAGGTTATTGCAGGCTTTCCAATCTTTCTTATTTGAGGGTACCTGATCAAGGTTATTCCAGGCTTTCCAATCTGTCTTATTTGAGGGTACCTGATCAAGGTTATTGCAGGCTTTCCAATCTTTCTTATTTGAGGGTACCTGATCAAGGTTATTCCAGGCTTTCCAATCTTTCTTATTTGAGGGTACCTGATCAAGGTTATTGCAGGCTTTCCAATCTGTCTTATTTGAGGGCACCTGATCAAGGTTATTGCAGGCTTTCCAATCTGTCTTATTTGAGGGTACCTGATCAAGGTTATTACAGGCTTTCCAATCTGTCTTATTTGAGGGTACCTGATCAAGGTTATTGCAGGCTTTCCAATCTTTCTTATTTAAGGGTACCTGATCAAGGTTATTCCAGGCTTTCCAATCTTTCTTATTTAAGGGTACCTGATCAAGGTTATTGCAGGCTTTCCAATCTTTCTTATTTAAGGGTACCTGATCAAGGTTATTGCAGGCTTTCCAATCTTTCTTATTTAAGGGTACCTGATCAAGGTTATTGCAGTGCACACTAGATTGATAATCTATGTTTTTATTTTTAGCATATATCTAGAAAAAACAATGTACTGAAAATGTTTTTTGCACAGAATATCATAGGATACTTTGGCCTTAGTTTTATGCACAAGTAATCAGGAAGGTTAAACACTTATTAAACCAATCATTTATACCGATGTGTAATTGTGAATCGTGTACAGCCGATTACATTATGTGTATTTTTTGTTTTCAGATATAGAATCCAGTCAATACTATCATATAAGTTGTACAAACTGAAAAAAGGTGAAGCTTTAAAGTTTAAGAAAATCATAGATGATCATAATAAGGTATGTTTTGTTTGTTTGTTTGATGGTGTTTAATGCCACTTTCAACAATATTTCAGATATATCGTGATGGTTTTATTGGTGGAGGAAACCGGAGGACCCAGAGAAAACCATCGATCTGTCACAAGTCATTGACAAACTTTATCACATAATGTTGTACACCTCACCCTGATCGAGATTCAAACTCACATCAGTGGTGATAGGCACTGATTGCATAAAATGTCTATATTATGTTCTAATGAAATGAAAATGAAGAGCGTCACTATGCATATCTCCATCCGTTATTTTATCATTTCTGTCTTTAAACTGGTATAGGTATATCATTACTGAGTTGTTGTTATTCAGAAAAGAATCCAAAGAATATCAGAAGTTTGTCCATTTTTAGAAGTGGTATTTGCTGGAAAATGTGCCACTTCATGGAACTCCCCAGTGCAAATACCATAGGGTAGTGGGGAAAAATCTGAAATTTATGAAATTAAAAAAAAAAATAAGACAACCAACCAAAAAACAGCATGCTTATATGGATGGGTTTATTGAATAAACATCTTGTACTTGTACTAATGAAACGAAAATGTTCACATGGAGGCATTAAGGGTGGGAATGTTTTTCTCTTATTTTAAGTTTGATAGTTGCACACATTAAAATTTCTACTACACAAATAACATGCAGAAAAAAACACTTTCTGATGGACTAGGGGACATAACTCTTCATGGATGAAAATAGATAATTTCATCATCACCATTGTCACAATTTTAAATGAATCAAAATTATAATCTAAAAAGAATTGTTATATAAAATAACTTTATAGTGTGGGTAGTAAGAGTTAGGAACAAATTGTAAAAGAATGTTATTAAAATTTTATGGGCTGTTGATGTTCCAGTCCTCTTCCCTTCCACCATAGCTACAATTCAACAATTGTAAAATAATTGATTTGCTATTAATAAGTTGTGTTTCCAATACACTTAGTATGTGGTATGTTTGTCTGTTTAATGTGGGTGACGATGATTTCATTAGAGATTATTTACCACAATATAACTGATATATTGTTGAAAGTGACACTAAGCACCATAACCCTAACCCATAGATGTTCTGAATGCTGATACACATATAAACAATTTTGGAAATTGTTTCTATATAATATGAGATTGTACATATGTAATATGTTTCTATTTTTTTGTAGTCTACGTCATCTAAACCACCAGCTCATGCACCGTCCCCTCTCTGGAATAACAGGTCAACACCATCACCAATGTCACCATCAGGCAGCGTTGGTTCTGTCGGATCACAGGTACAACCAGTATTTTATTTTTCTATTACCGTCTTTTTGTGTCTATTAAACGCACTGGTGCATAGAACGCACCCCCTTTCCTCCCCTAAAAATCTGGGGGAAATTCCTGTTCCTATCTATAGAACGCAGGGAGATTCAGTAAAACATTCATGGCAGAAATCCTCATTCAAACAGCAAAATACTGCTTACCACAGATCACGTGTTTATTAATCCATGTATTTTTGATAAATTTTAGACAGGGAAATGTTAAATTAGTTTTGTTAAAAGAGTTTAAGCCGATTATTCTACATGTTGCAAGCGAAAATTAGCTGTTTTGTGAATGCAGGAAGTTTATCGGTAATGTTTAATTTGAAAACAAGTTCAAAACGGCAATGAAAATGATACGGATGGAGCAGTTGATTTTTTTGTCGTTCTTTACGTGAATTATGGTTGTTTTAAATAATAAATATGTAGATATGTTTAATCTTTAATCAGTATTAATTCATCAAATAATGAACCGTTCAAGCTTAAAATAGAAAGTAATTACGATCGATTCAAATAAAGAGAAAACAATGCAAAAGTAATAACATTAATTAAGACCTGATCAAAGAGATTATAATTTCTTTTGAAGTGTACTCATATTGTACCAATGCTACCATATATTATATAATATTGACAGGTGTCCCAGTATGTTCAATTATCTTTTCACACCTTGTTATACAATATATGGCCCTTGACCTTGTCAACTGCTGTAAAAATCAATAATTCAAACAAAGGTTCAATACCCAAACACAGGTAATTTCACCCCAGGAAAAAATAGATTGAAAAAAAGTAAAATATTACATGTCTGATAGCAAACATTTGACAGTTATTCCTGCATTCGTATGGACAATTAGTTAAGAACAACAACACCAATGCACAAGTATGATTATTGACAAACATCGAGAATATTTACATACCTTTCAAAAAGGCAATGAACAAGCAATAAATATAATTTTTATACAATTTTATTTTAAATAACACATATATAATGAACACAATTAATGTTATTTGAACATTAATTCATCGATTATTGGGAATATTGCCGTCCGTGAACTCAAAGCTATGCTACCGGCAACTCTCTGCGTGACCTGAAAAAAAGTGTCTGATACTTGCTCTTATGCATAAAACGCACCCCACCTACAAATTATCATTTTAAAGCATAAGACCGTGTTCTATACGTACCAAAAAACGGTATTTGGAGCCAAAATTTACAATTCAACTGATAAATGAAAGGCAAAGGAAACATTTTAAATGGTGAAGATTTGGTAGATGGATTTATAACTACCTATGCAGTCAGTGCCTATCACTTCTAACATTGTGAGTTCGATTCCCACTCAGGCAAGGTGTACTCGATACAACATTTTGTGATAGTTTGTCAGTGACTTATGACAGGTCTGTGGTTTTCTCCGGTACTCTGGTTTCCTCCATCAATAAAATTGACCGACATGATATAACTGAAATATTGTTGAAAATGGCATTAAACACCATAACTGCTAACACCCCCTATTTTCAGTTCTAGCAATTTCTCATTGCTGCTTTGTTTTTGTTTTTAATCCTTTAGTGTTTTTCAGTTCAATTGACCAAAAGCTAAGGTATATGAGGTATAAGTTATGGATGGTAGCAGTTATTGTGATATAAAGATTGAAGTTTTTACAAATGAAGACTTCAGGGTGTATGGAGTCCAAATATTTTGGAATATTATATACTCATATAAATATCTTGAATCTGATTTGATAAAACACTCGCGTGATATTTATCCATTCGTTGGGTCAACCGCTAATCGTAAGGTCCACCGCTCGCGAGGAAATCCCAAGGAAATTCCCACGTGAGCCTCGCATGTTTCCAATTATAGTTACTTCCTTTAATTCAACAGACAACAAACATGGCATCCAGCGACAGGTTCGTCGCTGTAGGCGAAGAAGAAATTTTATATATTATATCGAATATTTTCGCAAAGCCGCAGGTATTCTATTACTTGGTGTCTGATGCAAAAATATTTGATATAATATACCAATTATCACCCTTGTTGGAGTGTGACCCGACGGTTTGTCTCCCCTCGAAAAGCTAGGTCACTCTGGGAGACAAACTGTCGGGTCACACTCCAACAAGGGTGATAATTGTATAATCTAAATTTTTACATGAGCTGCAGTTGGAAAATAAAAAAAAATACATGTATAGTAATCTTAAGAACCTGCAATGGAAATGTAATTGTATTAGACTATCCTTATGTAATAGAGAATCAACCTTGTACAAATGAAGGGTCAACATTACATGGGGTTCAAACCCTGAAGGTCCAAAGTATAACACAGGCTGTTATGGGGGGAAATGTAATTTTGTGAATAACATATAATGAAAATGCAATTTTCAATGGCATTATGAATTATTGTGATAGGGTTTGGTTTGGTTTATGGTGTTTAACGCCACTTTCAACAATATTTCAGTTTTAATAGTGGAGGAAATTGAAGAAAACCACCAACCTGTCGCAAATCACTGAAAAACTTTTATCACATAGCATTGTATCAAGTACACCTGGGTTCAGGGTTCAAATTCACAACTTGAGTGCTGATAGGCACTGATTACACAGGTAGTTGTAAACCCAACTACCATACAATCATCACCACAACAACCCCTCATAAATTTAAGGTTGATGTATATTCTGCAGTGTTATAAATGTATTATGTTATGTTTTCAGGGAAGCACTGGAGACTTTACCCCTTCCAAACTTCCAAATGGAAACATTTCCAGCCAGTCTACCATGTCATCGCCTGGAACTGTTGCAGTTCCTCAGCGAATACATTCCATTACTCAACAGTATCTTAGCAACATAAATAATATTGTCCAGTGCCATGAATTCTGGGATCAAGCTGAAGCTGTATATAGTGATTATAAAGGTATAATAGAGTTTATTAACAAAGAAATGTTGATGGCAGAATTTTTCATCTTATTTTTGTCTCGTTTATTTTTAATATACTGTAGAGTAAATAGAAATTTCTAAAAAAAAGTATTATTAAATATTTTTTTTTTAGCACAAATATAAAGTTTGTCAGTGACTTACGACATGTCGGTGGTTTTCTCTGGGGACTATGGCTTCCTCCACCAATAAAACTGACCGCCACAATATAACTGAAACTGAAATATTGTTGAAAGTGGCATTAAACACCATAAACCATAACCTAAACCTAATCACAAATATACATGTTAATCACAAGGAGAAAGAAACCCAATGTAAGATTAATAGACATCCCAGATCTTCAATAAGGACGAGTGCAAGTACCTGTTTCTTCCGTTTCAACTTAAAAACAAAGCATGTCGATTTCATTCATTCATTCGCATGTCAATGTCATGTTTACTACACAAAATATTACAACGCCACGTGCAATGCAGTAAATACACACTTATTTAAAACCGCATTAAATCTATTAGGGGAAATCAGTTAAAATTCAGGTAAAATTGATATTTGAAGTTTTTTTTAGATCTACTAAGACGACAATTTATATTACTACAGCAGTCGTAGAAGCGGACTCCATTGATTATACTGAGCCGATTTGATTGGCTGACAATGCCATGTAAGACAAGGTCACGCACAGCTGTCTTTATGGCTTGTCTTGCATAGAAAGTGCATCAAAACAGAAGAATCTATTGTCTTTGGTTTTACTAGACCACAGTTAGAACCCATGATCTCCTGTACTTGAGGCATCCATGCGAATCCAGTTAGAACCCATGATCTCCTGTACTTGAGGCAACCATGCGAATCATTACACCGCAGAGGGAAAGATCTAATGGTGCTCCTCAATCCTCATATTGTTATAAGGGGCCGTCGTGGTTGTGATCGTATGGTAGTTGAATTTACAACTACCTGTGCAATCAATGCATATCACCACTAAAGTTGGGAGTTCGAATCCCGTTCATGGCGAGGCGTACCCAATACAGCATTATGTGATAATGTTTGTCAGTGACTTGCGACAGGTTTGTGGTTTTCTCTGGATACTCCGGTTTCCTCCACCAATAAAACTGACTGCCACGATATAGCTGAAATATTGTTGAAAGTGGTGTTAAACACCATAAACCAAACCAAGCCATATTGTTATTATTCTTAATTCAGTATGGCTATCATTTGTCAGTGGTTTCTGATTGTAGAATATCTAAATGCTGACACTTTCTTCTATCGAGTAAATGTGAGACAATTGTTTGACAAGTGGTTGAATGCAGGTATCAGAGCCCTCGGTATGAATATACTTAACATACTATTTTATGTATTTCAGAATTTTATGAAGATATTGACTATCAGTGTGGTTCTTTGACTATTTATTCATCGGTGCCAGATCTGGTTTATTATGTACAAACAGGTCTACAGAAAATCAAAGACAACACCTGACAGAAAACATAGTCCAGTTCTTTATTTTGTGGCAGCTAGTCGGCTGATGTTACAAGCTTTGTGATAAAACCACGCCATATCTAGGCATTCTCAAAACAGAATGATGGAAAACCTGGTCTTCCTACGGAATGTCTTACCAATTATTTATATATATATATAGTTCTTCCTGGAAGACCTTAATCATATCTCTTACATAAAAACCTTGGTGCCCCCATATGTTATTGAAAAATGTCATTTTTGTTGTTCAAGCTCTTATTTTTTGTTCTTTGTAGCATGACATTGATACAACTCAAGAAGTTGTTTAGTTTCACTCACACTTGAAATATTTTTGTTTTCTCAAATATGTTTTTACAAGACCTACATGTTTTTCTTTCGTGTAAGCAACTCTCTATTTTTTAGTCTAACAATGTAGCTCTGCATTCATTTTTTAAGTTCTGAGTAGAAAAATGTTAAATGCAATTTTGCCAAATGTATTTATGATATAGAATGATTTGTTTGTATTGATGAAATAATGTACAGGCTCATTTATGCTTCACAAAATAATAAGTTTTCAATATTTTGACAGATTTAAGTTTTTTCGGCAAAGGTCCAGACAGTTCTTGAGATTCATGTAAATTTGATGAGCTTTTTTTTAGGGGGGTGAGGTATGCATTTTTGACAAAGAAATTAAAAAATTTGAGAGGATTCTGATCTGTGTTAATAGTAGAAAATTGTCAGTATTTGTCCAAAAAATCACTTTCACCCATGTGATAATCATACAATCTTAGTTAGACATTCGTGTGACAGTCGTACAATCTTGATTAGACATTCGTGTGACAGTCGTACAATCTTGAGTGAATCTTTTACTGCAATATATTTAGCATATTGCTCTGGGTCAACTTAGTTTTTATATAATGAATAAAAGAGTTAAATCGTCGTTATCAACTGTTATCATATATTGGGTCATTGGTCAATAAATATGAATAGCATATACAATATATCTGTTTTAAAATACCTTCAATGCCACAATTTAGCTGAAATACTGTTAAAGTTGGCATTAAACACCAATCGATCAACCAATAGATAAAATGCCTTTGTTTCAGTTATAAAAATCATTTTGACTAGTTATAGGGATGACTGTAATAGTAATAGTAATAGGTACTAATTTGTAGAGAATTGAGGTTTGGTTTATAGTGTTTAACGCCACTTTCAACAATATTTCTATCAGTTTTATTGGTGAAGGAAACTGCAGTACCTGGAGAAAACCATTGATCTGTCGCAAGGTTCTGACAAACTTTATCACATAATGTTGTGTCTAGCACACCTCGCCATGAACGGGGTTCAAACTCAGAACTTTAGTGGTAGCACTGATTGCATAGGTAGTTATAAATCCAACTACCATACGATCACGACCATGGCGGTTCCTTAGAATATTTTTATAAATAACAGATTGTCAATGTGATAAATAAATGAGTCTTGTAAATCTTTGTGATTCAGTAACAGAAAACAATGTACATTCCTCAAGATGGAGAGAAGAAAATTGTTACAATATTTTGTTAGATTGTCATGCTGTGGAGAAAAAAAAATCAAATTGATGAAAAATTGAAATTTCAATATTGTAGCAAAATAAATGGTGTATTTAAGTTATATGTTAAAAAAATCAAATCTATGAAAAATTGAAGTTTCACTATTATAGCAAAATAAATGGTGTTTTATGTTAAAAACATGCAGATTTAAAAAAGATATTTCTTATTTATGCAAGCACTACATATAAATGTAAAAAAATTATGTGTTGAAAAATTTTGTACATAGGTACCATAAAATCATATAGTGTTCAATCTCTGCAGTATACACTGATCTGATTTGTTTATAAATATTTTTGTTTGAAAAAAAAACCCTTAAAGTTAATCTGTGTTTGGGGGAAAATAAGGATTTCAGAATTATGTTAATAGATATAATGGGTGGGGTGGGGATAAAAGAAAAACAAATATTTAAATGAGAAAATTAATATATCATAGCTCAAAATGTTTGTCATTGCAATTGAAAATTATGCATTTGTCTTGCAATCTTGAGTAGAATGCAAAATTTAATTTAAATTTTCTTCTTCTTCTTTCGGTATACATCCACTGGATGATCACTAGCTGTTGCTAAAATAATATTACATACTGATTACTAAGAGAAAAATAATTTTTGGTTTACCATACTTTGTTATGTATAATATGCATTGATGTACAATACACACCTCTTTAGTTTTTATCTGATTTCTTGTGTATAAAACTCACTCGGGTTAGACAAATAATTTATACAAAAATGTGAATACCTTCATTTTTTGCACTATAATGCTGTTTTTTTCCCACTGAAAATTGCTGTCTAGACTAATGGTCTGAGTTGACCGGTCTACAGACTTTAATCCTATTTATGAGAATCTCAAGGCAGAAGTGTTAAGCAGGCTAAATTAATCTTCTGTGGGTTTGATTATTTAGAAGGACCTTTTGACTGGTATACTGTTTTATCGCTATTTTGTTGTATTTTCCTTTGATCTTGCTATCTGAGAATTTTCCATCTCACACTAGTAGAGTGATCACGCTAGTAGAGTGAGATTGAATATTATCACTAGTAACTAAGTAGTCTCATGATAAACAAACAACAGCGTAGTAATCTTTAACCTGTCATCTGTTTTGTAACTTGAGTGACCCAATTCAAATGATTTACGGTCATGCATGCATTTAAGTTATCATCGTGTACACACACCATGTCCTATCTTGTTTATCATATTGTAGTAAATATTTACTTATCGGTTCAGAATAATATAAATCCATTAAACATGCACATATTCCTGTGGATCCATGAAAACATGCAATCACACTGACCGCCTTTTTATGCCTCTGCGAGTCGGGGGGAGGGGGCATATTAATTTACCCCCTGTCCGTTCGTTCGTTCGTCTGTCTGGATATAGATACATGGTTTGTCCGGCTAACTCCTCTTACAGTTTTGGAGCTACAGCTTTAATATTTTTTAGGATGTTTATACACATAATGGAGGTGTGCATGTCCACAGGATTTTGATTTTCTTCAAATATTCTCAAAATGACAGATAGTTGGACTTAAGTCATTTTTTTCATACTAGCTGCATAAAGGGAACATGGTTTGTCTGGCTAACTCCTACAGTTTTAGAGCTACAGCTTTAATATTTTGCAGGATGTTTATACACATAATGGAGGTGTGCATGTCCACATGATTTTGATTTTCTTCAAATATTCTCAAAATGACAGATAGTTGGATTTTGTTTGTCCGTCCGGATATAGATACATGGTTTGTCCGGCTATCTCCTCGTACAGTTTTGGAGCTACAGCTTTAATATTTTGTAGGATGTTTATACACATAATGGAGGTGTGCATGTCCACAGGATTTTGATTTTCTTCAAATATTCTCAAAATGACAGGTAGTTGGACTTAGTCATTTTTTTCGTACTATCTGCATAAAGGGAACATGGTTTGTCCGGCTAACTCCTCCTACAATTTTAGAGCTACAGCTTTAATATTTTGCAGGATGTTTATACACATAATGGAGGTGTGCATGTCCACAGGATTTTGATTTTCATCAAATATTCTCAAAATGACAGGTAGTTGGACTTAGTCATTTTGTTCGCCCGTCCGGATATAGATACATGGTTTGTCCGGCTATCTTCTCCTACAGTTTTGGAGCTACAGCTTTAGTATTTTATAGGATGTTTATACACATAATGGAGGTGTGCATGTCCACAGGATTTTGATGGTCAGGCGGGAGCATCATTTGTGTCTTACAGACACACTTCATTTTTAAAAAAATCACTCCTAACAAAACAACTTTGTCCATAATTATCAAGTGTGGGGGCATACTTCTTTTCTAGTTCTGAATGAAATTGCACTACACTTTGCACATACACAGACGTCACGTAGTACTCCACCGAAAAAATAGTCCCAATAAAGGGGCCATGGTTTTACACGTAAACTACGAAAATGTTTTTTAATAATTCTTATAGAATTAAAGTATATCGTTTCCGTGTCTTTTGATTGGACAAGGACACTGTCACCTGGTTTTTTTTATTCGTTCATAACTCTATGAACTTTTCAATCTGCAAGCCGTAACTACGAGGATCCACCATCTTGAAAACGTGAAATTCTACATGTCATATTTACAACAATATACAAACAATAATTAAAATGCCTACCTTGTAAACTTATTTTAGTTAAATTTTATTAAAATTGAAGCATACACGAAGCCACATGACGCCTGATCATTACGTTTTAAACTGGAAGTCTTCATATGACGTCATGCTGTTAATGTTCCAAAGTTGTTGACAACATTTCACGGAATTTTAATTTGTGCAATTTTTAGACCAGGGATATGCAAGAATAATACATTTTTATCTACAATATTGAATTTAAGAATTATAAGTATTAAACGGTTCTTTTCAGGAGTTCATGCATGTGTAAACGGTGCTGATGCACTCACAAACTTACATATACGCCCTTCGGATGTTTATTCAGTTTGTGAGTGCATCAGCACTGTTTACACATGTATGAACTCCTGAAAAGAAGCATTTAATACAATATTAATATTCTGATATAGATAGATTTCAATTTTTAATGTATCAAAATAGCGATAAACAGATTATTTATGATTTTTTCAACTCGAGGTGATTCTCATCTCCTCTCGCGGCAGAGAAACCCCCTCTCGTTGAATAAATCATAAATAATCTATAAATTTCACAGGCAATAAAAAGACATAAAGCTGTTTTCAAAAATTTGTTTTATATTTCATTTTTTCCTAAAAATTTGCACAAAAAAATAATTTAATTCAAAGTTTTAAATCTTTAGTAGTAAACAAACTGGAATAAAGAAATATGGATTGCAAAACAATATTGATTGAATGAAAAATGATGAATTAAATTGAAAATAAAATCTGAAAGATTACTCTCAGTTAATACAAATGATGCATTAAAAATATCTGAACAATCAAGAACATTTGTTTGACTAAAAAGTATTCTTATAGGATTGCTTGCCTTGTTCTAAACTGGTCGTAGTTATTTCAAGAGTTAGTTCTCAATGGCATATGTAATTAATCATCAAATGGACAAATTATCATTTCAAATAAAGACCCAATGTTGATTGAGTTGTCAATAGGGTTATTGGATGAAAAAAAAAAAAAAAAATATGATATCTTTGTTTCAATATCAAAATTATCAGCATTTCGTGTTTTTAAAAGTCTGTACTTTCTTGTTGCTTGTTTCATTTAGCAGCTCTGGTCATATCTTGGACTCAATACCTAATTTTGACCCTCCAAAAATGACATTTTGACTTTGTTATCTCAATCAACCCACAGCCAAGGAAATAGAATGATATATTCATCTGATTATAGAGAAATTAAAAAATTACAATCGCTGATTAATTTGTGCATGTTTTTAACATGGATGGTTATACAAACTAAAACTGTCATTTAAAACAAAATGTGTATGAAATCCTATTTCTTACATGTATGACACAATGAGCATTCCAATTAAACATTCGTGTTACTACGGCAATATTAAGTGTTGTTACTACGGCAATATAATTGAACCATGATTACTAGTTGTTGTCTGTTATGAAATTGATTCAAAAGGAAGGTTAGCGTAAATGTAATTTTTGGATTAAAAAAGAAAAGAAAATTCATATGATGAATTGAATTTCTAAGTTTTAAAGTGGAATCATCTGATTCTTAGTTTTCCCATTTTTTGAATGATCCTTTTTAGTATCGGAAAGATTTTTTGGGTGCCATTTTAAAAAAAATTGAGAAAATGAATGTATTTCTTTTGTTACTTGTTAAGAGTGCTAGAAACTGAGCTATTTTTTTTTTATTTAAGCGGTGAGTTTAATGATGTATTTTTTTCAGTTGACTAGAAACCATTAATTTTCAATTTTCTAGTTTGAAATTCCTGTCAATAAACCTGTAGTGAGTCTTGTTCATTCTCATTTTCATGTATTATTGTTTGAAAGAATTTTTTATAAATGTTTTTTTCAACAAACATTTGCCAGCATTATGAATGAAAGTTTGGCATACTATCAAATAAGTAATTTCCTACCATTTAATTGTTGTGGTAGGTTTTTTAGTTGGAGAATTTAATAGTATTAACAAAAGTTAAATTTGACTTTTCTTTTAAAAAATATCTACAACAAAGAGTTATATTTATAATAGCAGTATACTATGAATCTTTAACATAGATGACAATTTTGAAAATCAGGAAATAAGCAGAAGTCAAGGAAAATTTGTTTAAATCAAGTTTTATGTATTCTGGGTTGAAAAAATTGAAGTGTATTTAAAGTTGTTAAAATGCTAGAGACTTTCTTAAGTAAAAACTTGAATGGTAGAAGTTTATGAAATTACTGGTTGTGTTTAAGTGATTTTGGAATGAAAATATATATAACAAAGGGAAATTCTTCACGTCATGTTTCCTGTCTTTAATTCTGATTATATATTTTTCAAATAAATCAAAGAGATTTGTTTTTTAGCTAACCTGACCTGAAAGATCATGTGACTTAACCTGAATGGTCATATTGTTAGAGAGCCCCTGGTTTTAATTTTTCAAGTTTTAGATATCAACGTTGTTTTATGTTGCAAATAGTTTTCCTTTTAAAAGGAAACAAGGTGATTACCATAAGTTGAAAAAACCAGTTATACATGCGAAACAAAGTGATATATTAATAGAATTAAAGATTTTTTTCTGGACTACAGGTATGTGTGTAATTGTCAATTATTTCATAGACTTACAAGGGGAAAGCATTAAAAACTTTTTTCTGGACTATGTGTGTAATTGTCAATTATTTCATAGACTTACAAGGGGAAAGCATTAAAAACTTTTTTCTGGACTATGTGTGTAATTGTCAATTATTTCATAGACTTACAAAGGGAAAGCATTAAAAACTTTTTTCTGGACTATGTGTGTAATTGTCAATTATTTCATAGACTTACAAAGGGAAAGCATGGTTTTTGATTGACAAAAAATAAAAATCCAAAAGTAGAAGCAATAATAATCTATTCCGTAAGTTGATTAAAAGAAAACTTAATTTGTTTAATTGTAATCGTAATATTTTTATTTTATTTCTCAAAATCCTGTAAGTTTGGAGATCTCTTCGGTGGTTCCACAGTGATCAGAGAAAGTATTAAAAAAAAAAAAAAAAAAAGGAAACACTTAATTTGTTTAAATGAACTCATAAGATATTTTTTTTATTTTCTCAAAATCCAGTAAGTTTGGAGATCTCTTCAGTTGTTCCACAGTAATCAAAATGTTAATAAAAAGAAAACATTTATTTTGTAATAATTCTATCTCGTACTTTTCTTTTTGTTATGTATATCATATCATGTAAGTCTGGAGATCTTTGCGATGGTTCCTAAGTGGTAATTTCTATTTCTGTCTTTAACAAGAATTTCCCTTTTTTGTATTTATATATAAATAAATGCCGGTGGTTTTTCTCCAATTTTGTCAAAACATTATATTTATTGTTCTAATATATATATATATTTATTACAAATTTGTACATACAATAAGATTATGTGTAATTTAAAAATTATGTATTTTTGTTCCACATTTGAATGTTATTAAAGGGAGACTTGTAATCCATGTTCAAGAAATTATGTACACATAAAAATATATATCAACTTGTATATACTCTTTAAATTAGTGGAGGCAATAATGTTTCTTAAAATCTTAGAAAAATCTTAAGTAATACATGTGATGAAAATTATATTTCAGTCTGTAATTTGTTTGACATTATTTACATTTTATGTTAACATGACTGAAGTAAGGAGGAATTATAAAGTTTTTGGAATAATACTAAAAAATCTATAGAAATAGTGACATTAATTTAAATATTTAGAGAATACTAGTATTACATTGCTTCTTCAATATCACACCTTCATCAACCTGACAAGCTGATATTATCCAAAGAGCTCTGCTCGAGAGATTATATCAGTTGATAAAAATGTGATATTGAAAACGTCATGTTGTATACAATTTATCATATACTTAAAACAGACAAAAAATGTGTTACCGTTACTGATACATGTATCAATATTTTCTCTCGTGACTGATATTGATATTTTCACTGGTGGTTAATGAGCGGCCGTGACAGATATCAATACCATGACGGGTGATAGATATAAACAATTGTCTTTGTTTATACAGTAGTCAGTAGTCACCCTCTTATAAGGCCCCACCCAACAAATGTCACCCCTATTATCCAGATTTCAGATGCACTGAGATAGTAAAATACTAATAAATTATTCCCCTTCAAGAACGGCCACCACTCTTGTCAGGCCATTGTTTCATTGTTGAAGGGTTGATCTTATAAGAAGGGGACTACTCGATCACATGTTAATTTAACCTGTATTTATTTCTAAGTATATGATATATATATTTATGTGTATTTTAAGACTTTTTTACAAGCATCGTTAACAATTTTATTTTCATAGTGTTCTATAATGTTAAGGGTATGTTATTTATGTATTTAAAATAAGTTTGTATGTGGTTAAAGAAAAACAACAAATTGTAGTCTAAACTCTTACTAATTTTTGTTTTAGAAGTTCTACTTGAAAATACAAATACTTAGATGAAACAATCAATTATTTTGCTATATAATGATGTTTTTAAATTACTTAAGACAAAAGTGGTCATATAGTTCTATTTAACAACATGAAAGGAATATTGCCCCTTAAACCACATATTAGGGATATTGCCCCTTAAACCACATATTAGGGATATTGCCCCCTTAAACCACATATTAGGGATATTGCCCCTTAAACCACATATTAGGGATATTGCCCCTTAAACCACATATTAGGGATATTGCCCCTTAAACCACATATTAGGGATATTGCCCCTTAAATCACATATTAGGGATATTGCCCTTAAACCACATATTAGGGATGTTGCCCCTTAAACCACATATTAGGGATGTTGCCCCTTAAACCACATATTAGGGATGTTGCCCCTTAAACCACATATTAGGGATGTTGCCCCTTAAACCACATATTAGGGATGTTGCCCAACAAATGGTTTTAACAGTAGGTTCTTTAATGTTGTTAAACCATGTAAAAGGAATATCCACTGTATTAGTTAAGAAATGCTCTTAAAGCTACATCTTACTTAGGAAAAAACTACAGCCATAAATATATATTACATCTATCATAGTTTAAATATAAGATAAAGACTATTGCCTACAATGTTGAGTACAAACAATTCCCTAGTTTCTTATAAATATATTTGTCCTTTTATGCTGTTGAAACGATTATAAATCTGACATAGCGACTTATGGCAGCAAGTATTAACAATTGAAGTGCATATCTACAAATGTCTTTATTCAGCTGTATTTCTTCCTCTGTATAACAACGGCACATGTAAAATTAGGTAGTGCTTCAAAAACATGTTCTCCACTGGAATTCTATATGAATAAAAACAAATATTGTCAAGATAGATATGGTGAAAATTGTAAACAAATGAAATATGTACAGTAGTCACACTCTTATAAAGGTCCTCTCATTGAGGGTCACCCCTCTTATAAAGGTCCTCTCATTGAGGGTCACCCCTCTTTTCAGGCCAGATTTCAGATGCACTGACATAGTAAAATACTACTCAATTGTCCCCCTCAAGAGAGACTAACCTTATAAGGCCACTTTTTCAATACAGAAGTGAAGACCTTATAAGCAGGGGGAGACTACTGTATATGACCTGTTATGTTTGTGACATTTCAATGTCATGACAACAAATTCTAAGGCATTCTTGAGAGATTAATGGCAGATCTGATTGAAAATGAAATGTTTAAATGTTATATTCAATAAATATATATTTAACAAATAAAATTTTAAACAAAATGTAGGGAAGCAGATCTGTAGTACAGCAGTAATTTGAAGTGAAAAGTATTAGAATTAAATTCTGTAAATGATACTTATTAAATTTACTTGTTTGATTTTTGTTTTCTTCTCACATTGCTCAACTGACAAAAGTAATACATCGTGTCTTAATAATTGTAAAAATAAATTTTGTCAAATTTAATTTGACTTCTCATTACATACTCTTATAAAATTTGAATACAGTAAATGCAGATTTGGAGATATTGGTAAACAAGTTATCCCAAAATGACATTTTAATGGAAAAAAAACAAACCAACAACATTAGTTGGAATTAAAGAAAAAATACCTAGTTGATATGTGGCGAGTCAAAATAAACTCAATCTTGTTCACCCTTTGACATCTTATTGGAATAGTCCATAGTAGTGTAGTTATTATGTGGCGAGTCAAAATAAACTCAATCTTGTTCACCCTTTGACATCTTATTGGAATAGTCCATAGTAGTGTAGTTATTATGTGGCGAGTCAAAATAAACTCAATCTTGTTCACCCTTTGACATCATCTTGGAATAGTCCATAGTATTGTAGTTATATTGTGACAGAGTAATATGTTTATTTATTTGATCTCTGAATAATTGATAAATTTATACTGTATGTAATAATAATAATTTATTTTTGAAAGGAAATCAAATTGTGAATATGCCAAAAGTTTTAACATGGTATGACATTTGTAATATAATTTATTAGTTTATCATTTGTATATTTATTTCATTTCTCATGTTCAAGTATTTTAGATTGTGGTTTGCAGTGGAAAATTGTAAGTCGAGGATCTTTGACCATTACATGAAGAAATGTTCACAAGTTTATAATGATTTCCTTAAGAAGAAAAAAAGGGCAGCAGTGACTTACTATCAGTATATATTTGATTTAAATTGACCTATGCAATTGCTGCTTTTTGCCACTAAGGTTGGAGTTTGCTGTCTGTAGTCAGATGTACAAGACAAAGCCTTACTTGTGGAAGTTTATCATTGACGGAAGGTTACTGGTTTTTCCCCTTTTTTTGAGTACTTGGGTTTTCTGCAGTCATGATATAATATTGTGAGACAGTTTAGTTTCACTCGTATATGTAAACCCTGTCATATAATGTAATAATTTCCTTCATTATTAGGGATAACATCACTACTAAATTACCTTGATATTGGTTAATACACGATAAGTTATTTCATCTCTTACATATCTTAGCCACCTAAAATAACTTTAAAATAGAACAGTTGTTTCAATAGACCCTCTATCCAGGATTATACAAGGGCCTGGGTGGCTCAATGAGTTAGGTAGTTGGTTTACCTAACAACTCGTACAAGCCTATCACCAATACGGCATGGGTTCGCGCCCTGCTTTGTAAATTACAAAAAAGAATGCACTCAACTCACAGACGCAAGTGATAAAGTTTACCAGTTGCTTCCCCATGTTCGGTGGTTCCCTCTGGGTACTCCGGCTTCTTCCACCACTAAAACTGATCGCCATAATATAGTTGAAATATTGCTGAAAGTGGCATTAAACACCAAAATCAAATCAAGGATTATACAATCAAACATTGTTTATATAGTTAATCTTTGTTTAGTTGTGTGATAAATGAAAATAAAGTTACTGTTCCTTTGGTAGTAGGTATCTGAAATAAACTTACTGTTCCTTCCTTGATAGGTATCAACTTAAATGACTCCAACACTATTGTTCAACACATCAAGGTTTAATTGAAAATACAAGATATTGCTTGCACTATGCGTAAGTTAGGACGAAAGTAAATAATGTTATGTTTATCTGTATTTCTTCCACTGCAAACCACACAATATAAGTATGTTATTTAATTCTTGTTAGGGTATTTGGTTCTCATCATCTGCCTTATTGATGCAAATATTTATATATGAAGTGCTTTAACATCTACAATTCTCTTGTTTGATTTTGTCTCCTTTGTGTATGATCAGATACAAAACATCTTGTTGCTAATATGAGCTGTTAAACTAATATTGTAATGGCTTATGATTTTCTTTCAAGATTATTTAAAAAAGAAAGTAGTTTGGACATTTTAGCAGGTTTAAACTTGACCTCGTTTTTCTGCAGTTTTGAAATGTTATCCTTTTAAAGAATCTAGTTTTACTACACAAGAATTGACGTATGTTTGGTAAACTGAAGTTACCCTAAAGACTATGTAGCCTCTTTTCCATCCAGTATTTATTTATTGATGTTGTGGATGGGAGAGATATGTGTTAGTATAACAATACATATATTTTAAAATTGATGATTTTTTACTACTAAATAGTTAAGACAACTTGGATTACTGTTCCTTTCACATTTTTCCCATCTTCTTTTCCACTCGACAGCAAACTTTACAAAAACTAAATCAAAATTTTTTTAAAAGAAAAAGTTATTTTAAGTCTATTTTTTCCGGTTGTTCACTGATTTTGTCAGTTTATATACTTATGAGTTTTGACTTTCCCTTTGTAAGATTGCTCAGAGTTCGGTAATTTTGTTATTACCCTTATTTACCCCAGCATTTTGAGTATTAAATTATTAAAACTGAATTGTAAGAATCGTAGAATCTACTTAAATTTTAAGTCAAGTTCTCGGACAAGCAACAATAATCTAATTGCTCTATGCAGTCACACATAAAATACATCAGTGCTAGTATTTTAGTTAACTCAGAAGTGAACTTTGAACTCTTTTTGTGCTGTTATTGACCTTTGTTTTAAATCATGTGACATATTTTAGTGTTTTTTGTTTTTTTTGTATATATGGTGCTAGTAAGCTATCAGTGTGCTAAAATTTATTGTGATACCAAATGCTAAGTTTCAGGTCTTTCTTGTAGACAATAAAAATAAAGATGACAAGGTTGTAAGGTTAGTGTGTATTTTAGTTACAACTGGTCAAAACATTGCTTGTAATATAGAAACAGCAATAAAGGTGTTTTCCTTTTCTAAGGATTTGATCTAAGTACAAGGCTTAGATGGGTTTTTTTTTACATTCTGTTTATTTGCATGCATAGTCTTTCTTCATTTCTTGTGAATAAAAGGAAAGCAAGGCAAACTGTTGTGTTTTCTTATGTTATCCTTGCTTTTGTAATTCATGATATTTATAGAAACTAATGGTTTTATACAAAAAAAAACAATGTAGATTTAAAGCTATAATTTGACTAGTTGTAATTACTAGGTGTTATTCCACACAAGAATCATGCAAAGCAGTACAACATGTTTTTGAATATAGAACCCTAATTAATTTTGAAATATCAGTTTTTGTCTGTTCTGAAGTGATTGCCCAATGATGTGTTATTGATATATATATATTATACAGAATGTATGTACCTTTTGAGTTGAAATAAAAGTTCATACAATATGATGAACTAAGGGGTAGACAATAAGAACATATGAAACACTTTTTCTGTATTTTTTATTGATGTGCCAAATATTGGGTAGTATTTGCATGGTTCTTACATGGAGTAGTATTATTATTTAAAAGGGGACTGGATTATTAGGGTAGCTTTCTAATGGTTCAGTATTTAATGAAATGTATGTTACACAAATATGACATCTGATATAATAATAAAAACCATTAGTAAAGGAATTTTATTTTGCTCACTCAAGGAGAGTTTTTTTATATATATATATCTTGCAAATTTTAATTTTGAACTCTCATATCTCTGAAGAGAATAATGATCTCTTTATGTTTATTATTTAATTAAAATAGTCATTGTTATGTTCTTGAAATTTTAATCAATAGAAATATGTCAGAGGAGAAATTGAAAAATATTAGCAACAAACAACCAGGAAGAGAATATTTTACTATAAATAGAATATGTAGATTTCTAGGTAAATATTTGTTTTGCTTTAGAAGTGTAAATTATTAAATCTATTTTTGTGGAGCTATTTATATCATTCCAGTCTCTGTGATCTGATTTACATATTACTGTTTCCCTGTTTCACATGCATTGGTAACTAGTGTACCATCAAGAATAATGTGGATAAAGGTAACCATGGTAACCAAGCAAACATAATTTTGTAATTAATCAAAAGTAATTCAGCAACATGTGATCAAGTTAACGATCATTAATGAACATTTATTTTCACATTCAAAATTAATTTTTCATGTGGCAACGTTTTAACTTATTCCTATATCATTTGTTCATCATATGTAATATTATCATTGCCATTGGATACTCATGTTTTTAACAGTTATCTTCATTTGTTATAAACATTCTTACTCATTGTAAAATCTACCATCATTTTGTGTTTTTAAGAGTTTATATTAGTACATGATCAGCTTGAACCATGGTTGCCTTGGTAATTATTTTCTGTGTTCAGAAGTGTTTTACTGATATTTTGTCATCATGAAAAGTACGAGAAACCTGTGCAATGAAACAGACATTTTATATTTGACAAGAAATATGCATTATTGTTTATTTTTGTTCATCTCCATGACGATATGGTTGTGTTGATGATGCTTAATATTTGTTGCCATTGGTTACGACCTCATCAGATTTAGTTCTACAATGTTCTCATTATAAAGATGTTATCATTCAAAATATTATATGAAATATGCTCATTATTTTTGTAAATTTGCAACTGAAAATTACAAAATTGACGAGTTAAAAAAAAAAATGTACGTTTTATTGAAGATCAAGAATTTAATTTGTATTGGTCTTAAAAATTAACATAAGACCAAACTATTTACTTCATCTTCTATATTAAAATGACACAAATATGAAATTTGTTTGTTATTGTTAGATCCTCAGCAAGTTAAATTGAAACCTAATTTAACCACAAAAATAGTATTGGTCTACACAGGGTTATCATTGTAATTTAAACATGCTGCAAGTTAATGAGTAAGAAATGATATGGATGTAAATAAACATGAGAGATTATCCAACATTACACTTAAACACAAATTAAAGTAAAGGACCAGCTTATAGTAAGAAAGGATATGGATGTAAATGAACATGAGAGATTATCCAACATTACACTTAGACACAAATTAAAGTAAAGGAACAGCTTGTAGTAAGAAATGACATGGATGTAAATAAACATGAGAGACTATCCAACTTTATACTTCGACACAAATTAAAGTAAAGGACCAGCTTGTAGTAAGAAAGGATATGGATATAAATGAACATGAGAGACTATCCAACATTATACTTAGACACAAATTAAAGTAAAGGAACAGCTTATAGTAAGAAAAGACATGTATCGCCCTTTCATTCACAAGTTTCAAGTCAGTTGTCCCATCTATCAATCATTTAGTAGAAAAGTAAGGGAATATTACCTGTATTGCTGCTCTACATTTCAGTCACAGTAGAATCATCAATGATGAGCACAACTTGTAACTTGAGTGTGAAACGGCCTATAATTGAGTGGTATTCTTTACTTCTGTCAATAAAGGTATCTTTGTTGTTCTGGCTAGTTTATCAAATTAAGCCTTGTGTCCCTAATTAGTATAAACTGGTTTAACAAATATTTGCATAGTAAACACAAAAGATGCATTGAACTACTCGTTATCATGCAGATTCAATATAAATTTGAGCTAACTTTGACTAAAAATAATGCTGTTATTTTGAATGGGAGCCATGCTGTTGGTTACAATTTTGAAATGTGAGTTCAGTTTGACTACTTAACGTCAATAAATGAAATTTCTGTTTTTTGGTAATGGCTGCCATCTTCAATGGAGGGCAGGACAGGTCAACACAATTTTTAAAGTGAATCACAAAATACCATCCCAGCCAAAGTTGGTTGCATTGGGATCTATGGTTTCTGAAAAGAAAACTTGAATGTGATGTGATGTATTGTTATCAGTATTCATTCATCGTTATCATTTAATATTTCTATCCGTTTCTCACAAACCACTGACCCAGTTGGAACAAAACTTATTAGGAACGTTACTAGGTGGTTCTCAACATATTATTTAATTTTCATTTCACTCGAGAATCCAATATGGCTACTAGGGCCAATTATGCTTTCTTATTGGCTGAAATTTGAAAAATCTTCTCAAAAACTGATGTAATTGCTATGTTCTTCTGTAGGTCATGAAGAAGAATCCAAGATGGCCATCATAACCTCTGATTGGACAATACATTTTCGTCTTCTTCTCCAGAACTGCTGCTTATGAAGTCATCAGACTTGTCATAAATGTTCCATGAGGGGTTCTAGAGAAGTGCCGTTACTTTTCAGAGCGATTTGAAATCAAAAATAGCCACCCTGTCCTCTCATTGGCCAAGACATTCTTTTAACCTTTTTTCCAAAACTACTTCATATGAAGTCACCACTTTCCAGATTTGTTCCTCTAAGGGTCAGATGAAGTGTTGTTACCTTTTTGAGTGATTCAAAATCCAAGATGGCCACTCGGGCCTCTGATTGTCCGACATTTTCAACATTTTTTTCCAGAGCTTCTGTATGTGAGATCACTAGACTTGCCAGAAATTATCCTCTAGGGGTTCTGAAAAAGTGTTGAGTGATTTGAAATCCAAGATGGCCACCCAGATTTCCGATTGGCCACAAAATTTGTTAGTTTATTCTCCAAAACTACTGCATTTCATTTCACCAGCTTTCCAAAACTGTTCCATTATGAGGGCTTATGGTTATGGTGTTTTATGCCACTTTCAACAATATTTCAACTAAGATTTCTGTTACATTTTAGAGCAAATCTACCACCCTGGTCTCTTGTTGGCTGAAACACTTTCAAGTAAGGAATATATATGTTAAGAACAACAGTTACTATTACAGCAGCCAAAATTATAGGGAAACATTCTTTTATTTTGTTTGAATTAAAGCCAGACTCACCAAATTACACAAAAGAAATTATTTTCTGCCCAATAATTAGGTCACAAATTGGCTAAACGTGTATTAAGACATCTTTATATACAAGAACTGTATGTTAAATTTTGTTTAAGTGAAGGCTGCCCATTCAAAGGCTAGATCAGAGTTTGTATATATGTATATAGGGTGAAGGCTGCCCATTCAAAGGCTAGATCAAAGTTTGTATATATGTATATAGGGTGAAGGCTGCCCATTCAAAGGCTAGATCAAAGTTTGTATATATGTATATAGGGTGAAGGCTGCCCATTCAAAGGCTAGATCAAAGTTTGTATATATGTATATAGGGTGAAGGCTGCCCATTCAAAGGCTAGATCAAAGTTTGTATATATGTATATAGGGTGAAGGCTGCCCATTCAAAGGCTGGATCAAAGTTTGTATATATGTATGTAGGTTATGCTAAGTTATTGATCAGGTATTTCAATCAAGGTTTTATAAAGGGATCGTTGTAAAGATTATTTTTTTTTAAAGACCCAAAAGTATAGGACTAATATCTGTCCAAACTTTGAATGCACAGAATTAACTAAATGTATATATCTCAGGAGAGTAGTAGTAGCTCATGGGCCTCTTGTTTGTAAATGGGTAGGGTTACAATACCCAAAGCAATACCTTTATTCAGCACCAAGGATAATTTTGTTCAAAATTCAAAAGGATCCATAACCTAGAACTTAAGTTATAATGATTTCCTTGATAGAGGGTTGCTGCTAACAGTGAAGCTACTGAACCAAGGGTTCCTAGTGGTTAAGTTGAAGTCATTACTTTGAAAGTTTTACGGTCGCCACCATGACTTGGTTAACACACAAATGATCCTGGATATGTTCCATTTGTCATAATCATAATCCGGTCCTTTCCTCATTCATGATTTGTCATTGGGTTTGTAACAAGAGTAACATGACGGTGCATAATGTGGAGCAGGAACTGCTTACCCTTCCGGAGCACCTGAGTTCACACCTAATGTGACCTTGTGTGTATATTTCAAATGATTTGCTTAAGGAGAACTTAAGTTATTGAGCTGAAACCAAAAGCGGGACGTACAGATGGACATGGGTAAAACTTAATGCCCCACCACCGATGCTTGGCGGTGGAGGCATAAAAAGCAGTATGTCTCATTTTTCTGTAACAACAGTCACGGGCGAGATAAATAGTATTACCCTTCCCAAAACAATATCGGCCAAAGGCTTCAGTAGGGCAAATGAAAAACTAACATTAATAGTAGTAAATGAAAAAAAAATCAATCGATGTTTAATAAATTTATTCCTTGATTTCTGTACACAACAAAACAATCGTCATGGAAACAGACCAAAACATATACACTAATGAAGGACAGATCACCATTATAATAGACAAGATTAATAATGAAATAGAAATACAAGTATAAAGGGAGATCATAAAGTTAACTGTTGAGTTATTTCCCCTGAATCTTGTGAATCAAGGGGCAGATAATGCCTAATTGAAAACTGAGAGATTCCTACCAATAACAATGAAATTTTATCTTTTACAATTCAATGGAGGCCTACAGTATAGACATAGCATGATAAATCACTGTGATAGACGTATCACTCTTCTTAGTGATACTGATATATCTCTTGATCTGTTTAATCTATTTATTTATTTATTCTGATATGCCTTTTGGGTGATAGTTTGTAACACTCTAAATGTAAAAGAAATTTTAAAGATATCTAATAGAACAAAACATATATCTAAAGCACCAAGATAAGTGATATACATGTACCAACAATTTGCTTTTTTTCTCTCTCCAGTATGCATTAAATTATATCTAACTTATTTTTAAAACTATTAATAACCATTGTCTGTCTGCAATTGTTCAACACAGAAACTCCATCAAGTCTGTAATTGTTCAACACAGAAACTCCATCTAGTCTGTAATTGTTCAACACAGAAACTCCATCAAGTCTGTAATTGTTCAACACAGAAACTCCATCAAGTCTGTAATTGTTCAACACAGAAACTCCATCAAGTCTGTAATTGTTCACCACAGAAACTCCATCAAGTCTGTAATTGTTCAACACAGAAACTCCATCAAGTCTGTAATTGTTCACCACAGAAACTCCATCAAGTCTGTAATTGTTCACCACAGAAACTCCATCAAGTCTGTAATTGTTCAACACAGAAACTCCATCAAGTCTGTAATTATTCAACACAGAAACCCCATCAAGTCTGTAATTGTTCAACACAGAAACTCCATCAAGTCTGTAATTGTTCAACACAGAAACTCCATCAAGTCTGTAATTGTTCAACACAGAAACTCCATCAAATCTGTAATTGTTCAACACAGAAACTCCATCAAGTCTGTAATTGTTCAACACAGAAACTCCATCAAGTCTGTAATTGTTCAACACAGAAACTCCTTCAAGTCTGTAATTGTTCAACACAGAAACCCCATCAAGTCTGTAATTGTTCAACACAGAAACCCCATCAAGTCTGTAATTGTTCAACACAGAAACTCCATCAAGTCTGTAATTGTTCAACACAGAAACTCCATCAAGTCTGTAATTGTTCAACACAGAAACTCCATCAAGTCTGTAATTGTTCACCACAGAAACTCCATCAAGTCTGTAATTGTTCAACACAGAAACTCCATCAAGTCTGTAATTGTTCACCACAGAAACTCCATCAAGTCTGTAATTGTTCACCACAGAAACTCCATCAAGTCTGTAATTGTTCAACACAGAAACTCCATCAAGTCTGTAATTATTCAACACAGAAACCCCATCAAGTCTGTAATTGTTCAACACAGAAACTCCATCAAGTCTGTAATTGTTCAACACAGAAACTCCATCAAGTCTGTAATTGTTCAACACAGAAACTCCATCAAATCTGTAATTGTTCAACACAGAAACTCCATCAAGTCTGTAATTGTTCAACACAGAAACTCCATCAAGTCTGTAATTGTTCAACACAGAAACTCCTTCAAGTCTGTAATTGTTCAACACAGAAACCCCATCAAGTCTGTAATTGTTCAACACAGAAACCCCATCAAGTCTGTAATTGTTCAACACAGAAACTCCATCAAGTCTGTAATTGTTCAACACAGAAACTCCTTCAAGTCTGTAATTGTTCAACACAGAAACTCCTTCAAGTCTGTAATTGTTCAACACAGAAACTCCTTCAAGTCTGTAATTGTTCAACACAGAAACTCCATCAAGTCTGTAATTGTTCAACACAGAAACTCCTTCAAGTCTGTAATTGTTCAACACAGAAACTCCTTCAAGTCTGTAATTGTTCAACACAGAAACTCCTTCAAGTCTGTAATTGTTCAACACAGAAACTCCATCAAGTCTGTAATTGTTCAACACAGAAACTCCTTCAAGTCTGTAATTGTTCAACACAGAAACTCCTTCAAATCTGTAATTGTTCAACACAGAAACTCCTTCAAGTCTGTAATTGTTCAACACAGAAACTCCTTCAAGTCTGTAATTGTTCAACACAGAAACTCATTCAAGTCTGTAATTGTTCAACACAGAAACTCCTTCAAGTCTGTAATTGTTCAACACAGAAACTCCTTCAAGTCTGTAATTGTTCAACACAGAAACACCTTCAAGTCTGTAATTGTTTACAGATGAACAGTTACCTTCAATTTGTTCAACTAGAGAAACTGTTTACATTCACATATTTTAATTAACAACTTCTTGTTAAAACAACTCGTTATTATGTGCCTAAAGGTTAAATTTTATCTCATTACAAAACTAAATGTAGACAATTTGACTATTTAAGAAAGTTAAACTAGGTAGTAACTGTGTTCCTGATTGGTTGAATTTGTCCATGTGATTTTAGAGGAGTAAATTAAAATGTAAAAAGCTAACGATGACGGGCATCGTCTGATGGCAAAAGTTAACAATATCAAGGAAAGTCTCAGTTCAATTCTTAACAATATAAACGGGTGGAATTTTTTTTTGGAGAAATTACTAACATGAAACAAAAAGTTAACATTTAATTTGATACTATATTAATGTATAAATTGTACTCCACAACTTATGGTACACAAAACAAAATAACTATAAGGTGTGTTTGCAATAACCCAGAAATTATGGTAAAGTGACAAAATTAGGTATGCCTTATACATGTACTCCAGAAAGTATGGTTCATCCGAGAAAAGTCATATAGAAACTGCTACCTATAATAATTTGTGATTTGTACTTCAGAAATGACAGTAGTTACATAAAACTAGAAAAATGATAATATTGGAAACAAACAGTTTCCTCTTTACAGTTAGAAAACATGTATTAACTGAACACAGTATATCATTGAATATTGCAATAGGATAAACAATGTAAAATAAATAATATATTTAATAACAAACAAAATTCCTCTTTTAAAAAGACAAAATGATAAATAAAGACTTGTCATAAAGAAGTATTAACCAGTATCTTAGTATGATTGACGGCACAAAATGTGCTTGTCACAGAACTTGCATTGATTTATTCATTACATTTTGTAACTATTTCCCAGCCATTTGGTAGAAAATGAATTTACACACAAAACAACTTGTCTTTTTTGTTAAATCTAATTTTTCTGGAACGTCTCTAGGTTTTAGTTTAATTTCCAAACCTCAAAGATGGCTACCACAGCCTCATTCCCATATCTTGAAATTTGGAATCCAACAAGACAAGCTCTTTCTCTATATGATACAAAATAACACAATTCATTCATACATTTTCAACAAAATAACAAATCTGAAGA
Organism: Bathymodiolus septemdierum; assembly: GCA_963383655.1. Taxonomy (NCBI): domain Eukaryota; kingdom Metazoa; phylum Mollusca; class Bivalvia; order Mytilida; family Modiolidae; genus Bathymodiolus; species Bathymodiolus septemdierum. The sequence continues at coordinate 5,873,001 of OY726524.1, forward strand.
TTATTTTTAATAATTTTGATGTTTATAAATTTTCTGGTAAACATATTAACAATATCTACACCAGACACCTCATTATTCAACAGATATTATAGATACAGTGAAACCTGTCTAAACCCAACCCAGAATAAAACAGAATCCTGTATAAACCAAACTTTAAATAAATTCCTAATATAGGAAATCTTTAATAATTTAACCTGTAAAAACAGAACGCTTGTCTATTTCAAACCCAAAAGTTGGTGCCAAAGAAGTTTGGTTTAGACAAGCTTCACAGTAATTGTATCTTTGGCTCAAAACATATAAGATCACATGCTACAAAAATACATTTAACAAGGTACTTATATTGTATTTTGTTTAGTTGTTGTTTACATACAAGCAGACATAATTGTTACTGGCTGAAATAGTATTCACAATGAACTGATAAAAACTTTCAAGTACAACTATTGATTCAAATTATCCTATCAAAGGAATGTATTTGTGACCGAAGAGCTTTTGCAATACTGTCTAATTTAAATTTTGAAAATGACATCCAATTAAACTCAAATTATCATAAGGGGACGGTTGAGTTATGTGAAATCAATTCATTAAATTTTACTCCGATTCTTCCTCGTTCATGTGGTTATTCATGCACTGTTTGGGTTCAGGCAAGTTTTATGTTTCCGAGACAAGAATTGTCCCTCACTGCCATGTTTTCCACCAAAACAAGATTAAACGAGGAATCTTTATTAGTTCCTAATTATATTTTCATAATAATAACTACAGTATTTTGACTGGCATATTTTGAAATATACAAGTTCTACTTTCATTAAGTTTTTATTATTATTTTTTTAAAGATTTTAGCTTTTCAGCTCACCAAAATAACAAGAAATAATTCATTATATTTTTATGAATTTCTTGGCATGCATGGAGACATTTTTATGCAGGTCACATTCCAGATAATATGATCGTATGGAGGCATCGACAGATTTGTCAGTAACAGCCTCACAAAACATAATATTTGACTGCATATTACATATATATTGTTTGGGTCTAGGACAAAAGCCCCCTGACAAAAGCCCCCAATAATGATGAAAAGTAAAAGTTAATGTTTTTTTGTTATACATTTTTTTATATTGATGGTGATATTAGATATATTAAAGTATAAAGGAAAAAAAATTAAAAATTAATTAATTTTTTTTAATACTTATAGAAAAAAAATTCTTCACATTTTGTTTATTATTATTAACATTTATATTTATAAAGTGTAAATTACAAAAGAAAAACTGATAGTTTGTTTATAATTTAAAGTTATTTTAAAATTTTTTTAATTAAAACAAAAAAACATTAACTTTTACTTTTCATCATTATTGGGGGGCTTTTTGTCATGGGGCTTTTGTCCTGTTCCCATATTGTTTGACTGTTTCTTGGATGTTCATCCCCATTACCATGTACCCATTAAAAGAAAACAAAATATACCAAAAAATATTGTTTTCAGTTATAACAACTGAAAAAATCAAACTCTTATAATAACATTCAACTTCTTTCAATCACACATCTAAATACAAAAAGATTTTTACATTCACACATTGGTCTGTACATAGTTAAATTCTGTTTAGTACATTTTTGTTTATAGAATGCAAGTTCAATGACAATTTTGATTAATCTACTGTACACCATGTATACATTATCATCAGGGCTATTCCATTTAAATTGAAGGGGGAATGGAGGTATTGTCTATAATAATCTGGATAGAACATTATATTATATAACTCCATAATATCAATAAGGGCCACAAACCTGGGGCAAACTTTTAATTCCCATGCAAATTTAAAACTGTGGATTGTCTTGGTATATTTTGTGGAGCATGTATTAATTCAATATCCCATAGAGCTGATAGAAACCACTCTACATCTATGAATTTAAGAATACTTGAACCAATTCATTTTGCAGGTGTCACAGAAATAAATTTAAAAAAATGACAATTTAACATTACCAATAAATTATTTATGTCTATTATCAGATTTAACAAAATAGGGATGGGGGATCAGGGTGCTGGATTGGGAATAGTCTATCATTCATCATATAATATCAAATTGTACCATTGGAAACAAATAAAGTGTCATGAAACCTCACAAAACCCACAGTTTTTAAGAGTTGGATACTGACCTCTCTTTACAATATTCCTGGAATAACCCCTAATAGTCTTGTACACTAATTACATAGGACAAGCAAGATTTAACTTGTCTAACAAATTTCAGTTATTTTTCCCAAAGATGCATTGAAATGGAATAGCCCATCACAGAAAACGGACAAAACGGAATCAGAAATCAAATAAAACTGAAGACGTTTACGTTTTCTTTATCTGTGAAATAGCACTTTCCATAACTTTCCTTGTATATACCCGGTAATTTGTTCAATATACATTTGAATTTGAATATTTACTCAACTGGCCATCTTGAAATTCAGTAAAATAAAAGTGAGTGTTACACATGACAGCTAATGAGGACAAAAATCATGTGATGTAAATAAAAGAGCTCTCTACACCAATCAAACTGAAGTATTCAGCATACTTGATACTGATAACAATATACAAACAATAAAAATAAACTTTACAATATACACATCAAATTTAAAGTCACATGACTAGGATTAATATTATTTAGTGATAATAAATTCAATCTTTCCCACAGGATTCTATGAGCTCTTTCTTCCCCTACACTACTCTTGTATATGTAAGATAATATACCTTACATCAAATATAACTAAGACACTATCTAGACTGATCAATAACATATTTAACCTATTGTTTTAATAATAGGAAAAGGGAAAACTTACAGCAATATATTCTGGTACACATTAACGTGAAAGAAGAGATGATTTCTGTTCAATAATTTATAGAATGCAAAAAACCAAGACTTTTTTTTAATTGAAGTCATCAGAAAGATAAATAGCAAGATTTAAAAGTTTGTTTTTCTTCACATCTTGTATCATTGTTATTTTTGCACACATCTAAATTTTGATATATAATCCCGGGATTCAAATAAATTACTATAAACAAGATTGTGGATTTTTTTTTTTATATATTATAAAGCATTATTAATGTTTTTCATATATTATAAAGTAACATTGACATTAACCAAAAATGTTAATTTTATAGAACTCATTAGCATGAAGTTGCAAAAAAAACCTGCTACAATATATTTTGAAATATATTTGAATATTCAACAGACTGGCTAATGATTAGACACGCCCATCCTCCATCACACCAATGATGGTGGAGGTTAAGCTAGATTTAATGAATGCCCTATTTTCATTGGTTAATACATATTTAACAGAGATCTGATTACACATGATTTAATATAAATACCCAAGAGAAAATAGTTCTCCATTGTGGCCTTTTTTTTTTTTTTAAATAATTCATAATTTTTGTCACAACCTGCAAAAACTGGGTTTCGTTTTTCTTACAATAATAAACAAAAAAAAAAACATTTCAAAGGTCAACTATTACCATTTTTGTACAATCAAAATATATTCTATATCTTAATATACATGTATGATGTATTTATTCTGACCACACAAATAAAAACTGTAGATCAAGATTGTGAAACTTTCTAAATCCAGTGGAAATTCTCTAATCCAGCCAGGGAGAAGAAACTATTTGGCCAAATATAAAACGGTTGCCAGTTTTCTGTCTAGATGTTGCAGCAGACTGGATGTTATAACCCCTGTCAACTGGGATAAAACAAACTAAATGTGGATATGAAGTGACTAACTTCAGCATTTTGACTTGATATATGCACCACAACATACAAAACTAAGCACCCCTGAGATGAAGCTGCTTTCAGTATTCCATTCCCAGAAAATCTACATTAGACTTTCATTAGATCTATCCATCTTCCTGCTATTAACCACCACATAAAGCATTATCAACCGACTTGAACAACCAACCTTAGTTATTATTTTCAATAGAGACATTTTTTCTCGTCCACATCAAAGTCTAATACGTGAAGTTTGGTTTCCTCTGTCCCGTTTCGACTGCCCACTGCACACACAAGTTTTGAATTGCTACAACGAACACGCCACACAACCCCTCCACTTCCACCACTGTCTAATGCCACAAGATTTCTCAGAAATTCTCCTGTTTTCAAGTCCCAGATTTTTACAGTTCCATCATCAGATGAGGTAATCACAAATTTTTTGTTGAATTGCAAGCAAGTCACAGCACTAGAATGTTTATTTGGTCCTAGAAAGAAAAAAATCCCAACTTTGAATAACAGTAAAGTGAGTGATTGTTGTTTAACACCAAGTGAGCAATTTTTCAGCTATATCACGGTGGAAACATGTTACACGTTGACGATGTCAGCTTTGTACAAGACCAACATGCATAATTGGATACTTATAGTGCTAGCTCACTGAAACAAGAATCTGCTGGTAGACATGTTGCTCCACTCGGAGACATTATGCTGATTCAGAGCCAACCAGTCTTTCCTCCTACTCCTTCATGCTGTGTGCTTAGCAGAAAAGCAACAAATACCAATTTTACAGTCTTTGTTTTGACCTGATCGAGACTCAAACCGACGATCTACCACACTCGTTGCTATCATGCTAACCATTACACCACCGAAGCAGTTTTAGATTTGTGTGAAGTGTTTTGCACACTATTGTTTGTCCTTTTGTAAATTATTCATGAGATAAAACCATTTAATTTCAACAACAAAATAAAAAGCATTTGGGTTATTTTTCCATTTTGGAACATTGCATGTCCTGACCAAGATAAATATATTGATAGTACAAAAAAAGAATCTGTATTTTATTTTCCTAGTCCACAGTCCATTGAAATTATGTCAATAGTAGCATTTAATTGGTGTGAACAGAAAAAAACCAATATGACTTTATAAAGTAACCATGGCAATATAATCAGTCATAAAATAGCAATCTAGCGACTATTCTACATAGCTGTCCGATATTGCCATCTTATATATGTATTTGGATGTTTATATTAGAACACAACTTTTCATTCAAGGTTTTGACGAGTGGTTCTAATTTTTACAATTGTTTTTTTAAATTATCACTTTTAAAATACCTTGTAATGTTTGAAGACACTGGCCTGTTGTTATATCCCAGACTTTGACTGTTGAATCAGCATTGCCTGATACGAGAATGTTATCCTTCAGCTCCAAACCACTGGTCAATGACTGGTGACCAATTAAAGTGTGAAGACAATTTCCTGCCTCGACATCCCAAACACGTATGGATGTGTCTAGCGATCCACTTACAATATGGACACCATCAAACTATAAAAATAAAATCAAATAAATCTTAAAATGAATGATGTCCGTTATCATTTAATACTCCATTTTCTTGCTAAGTGAGTGGGTCAGTGATAAGTTAGAAAATAACAAGATATGATTATAATCTAACGATTATGAAGTCTCCCAAACCGGCCACTGACACTATCTACCCACATATCAAATTTTGATGATATCGGACAATGTTGAATTTTTACCCCCCATTTGTATGCCGTGTTTTGGCAGCCATTTTAAAAATGGCAGACATCTTGAAAATTTTGAAAACGCAGAATTGCTCCTCTAATGGTGACCTATCACTATGTCAAATTTTATGTCTCTATCATTATCCAGTTAGAAGTTATCAACATTAATGTTCGAAATTTCAAGTTTCCCATAGGATTCTATAGTAACCCCCACCCCCTTTGAACCCCCAAAAATATGGCTTTGACCCCCTTTACCACAAATCTGAAAACTTTAGGATCAACTAGAATCATATATCTATAACTCCACCAAGTTTCATGAAATTCTGTCCTGTAGTTTCTAAGATCTGCCGTGGACAAGTTCATGGTGCACGGAAAGAAAGGAGAATAACAAGAACAAGAACAAGAATAATAATAATAATAATAAGAAACGGAGCAAAAACAATAAGTTTCCAAACGTTGTTTGGGAGACTTAATTATCTAAGTTACAGTTGAATCTCGTTATGTCAAAATGGGTTTACTCGAAATTTAGGTTAAAGCGAAATTTTTCTGTTCTAAACTTAGTGCTCTTCAACTTAATTGACTCCTCTTTTCTCAAAATTCGATGTGTCAATATTTCTGAACGTCTAGAAGATATATTAATTAGTGTTCATAATTAATTATATTATATTTATAGATTTCTATGAGTTTGTTTTGTTGATAGGTTTGTAATTCAAATACACAATTGTGTATTGCCATATGACCTAATTTATGAACATGATGTAATCAAACATGAGTTTCTTTTTTCTCGAAGTCTCCTGACAAATATTGAATCTAAAGTTGCTAAAATTCAAATAACACCTCATTAAAAAACATTTTGTATTTATTTTTTCAAAACATAAAAAAATCAATACTTACACACATTAAAGAATATATGCACACTGTGATATCATGATAGACTGACATGATGGACAGTAGTAGTTCACATCTACATTTGTTAAATTTACCTGACAGAGACATCTATCTTATGGAATCCTTTGCTCCCCAACAGTCTAATTTTGGATAACTCAAATTATTGAAAACATTCCTGTGAACTTCGAGAGAACAAGATTCAATTACTTTTTTCACAGATTTACATAATTTTCTAATTTTAGAAGTTTTTGTGGACAAAAATAATATTACGGGTATCTATGAAACATTTGTGATGTATTTTAATTTGCTAATGTTCTTGTAAGTAACTTAATTTTTATTTAGAGAGATTTCTTGGTTTATTCAGGATTCAGTTTAAACCAGTTCACTGTTGAACTCACCTGTAAAGAATACACCCTATTTGTATGTCCTTGTAATGTGTGAAGACATGTCTCGTTCTCTGGATCCCAAACTTTAACCATGTAGTCATATGCACCACTGACCACTCTTCGCCCATCATATTGGACACATCGGACAGCTGCTACATGTCCTAATAACACATGTAAACAGGCACCACTGTCGATGTCCCATACCCGTAATGTAGCATCTCTTGAACCACTCACAACACTGAAAATATAGAAATATTATTGATTGATTTTGATATTTGGTGCTTAATGCCATTTTCAGCAATATTTCAGCTCTATCATGGCGACCACTTTCAGTGGTGGAAGAAGCCAGAGTACCCGGAGAGAACCACCGACCATGGGCAAGCAACTGGTAAACTTGATCATATCTATGGAAATATTAAAATATGGTTACATTTAAATAGGTGTTGCTACAACTGTTTGTATTTATAATTTAAGTTTCAAATTATTTTAAAAGATATAAAATTTGGTGTTTTATGCATCTGGATATACAATCATATAATTAAACCTTGTCGTGTGTATCCAAATCACATCTGTTAGATAAGGTTAATACATCGTCCCCTGGTGTCTCCTCCAGCTAAGTAATCGCATACATGTAGTCCATTCTTCAACCATACGATACACTCTGCAACTATACATTACTCCTTGTCTCTCCTCAGGTCGTGCTGCCGAACACAGCCTATTTATTTATTTATTTTTTGTAACATGTTATCATTTAAATAGTTAGAATTGTCTTGTTTATGAACATATGTCTCCATTCTGTATTGTTGTAACTGTTGATATAATTATGAATGTATATTTGTTATTGCCCCTTGAGGGACCTTAATTGGAATAAAATAAATTGTATTGTTTTGTATTGTATACAATTTTTTTTTTCACATCACAAGTTTGATCATAATACAATTATTATTGGAGAAGTTTTTAAAGTTAGGTCTGTATTTTTGATTGATTGATTGTTATTTAATGTCACTTGTGGACAATATGTTAGCTATATTAATGAACAGAACACATTTACAAACAATACTTACACATTTTTATGTAAATGCATACATCTGACTGTAGAAGAATGTCCGTACAATGTATGTATACACTGTCCAGTGTCTGCATTCCACACTTTCAGTGTCCTATCAGTAGAACCACTAATAACAACGTTATTAGACATCTGTGATGACCACACTCCTCCTGTATGACCAATCAGGGTTCTCAAGCACTGAAATGAGAAAAAACATTACTTAACCAGCATAATGTTAAAAGAGTTCATATAAAAAATGTTTTATATATTTTTTTACATTGTATTTCTAGAGGTAAATGATTTGTAGAAATGAAAAAGATAAACATTCGTAGTCAATGTTTTAAGTATTTAAACCTTTTCATGTGGCCACCTGTATTAAACAAAATTTGGATTAAGTAATCAGTTCTTTCAGATCTTAGATATCCAGAATATATACACATTAGCCTGTTTATAGCTGCTACCTGTCATATGTGGTCACTCTCTGGTGTTCCTGAGGGTGACCCTTTAATATAGGTTTGGTTACAGTAGACAACAGACAGTCACTACGGTTCCTGAGGGTGACCCTTTAATATAGGTTTGGTTACAGTATAGACAACAGACAGAGTCTCCTGAGGGTGACCCTTTAATATAGGTTTGGTTACAGTAGACAACAGACAGAGTCTCCTGAGGGTGACCCTTTAATATAGGTTTGGTTACAGTAGACAACAGACAGTCTCCTGAGGGTGACCCTTTAATATAATAGGTTTGGTTACAGAATAGACAACAGACAGAGTCTCCTGAGGGTGACCCTTTAATATAGGTTTGGTTACAGTAGACAACAGACAGAGTCTCCTGAGGGTGACCCTTTAATATAGGTTTGGTTACAGTATAGACAACAGACAGAGTCTCCTGAGGGTGACCCTTTAATATAGGTTTGGTTACAGTATAGACAACAGACAGAGTCTCCTGAGGGTGACCCTTTAATATAGGTTTGGTTACAGTAGACAACAGACAGTCTCCTGAGGGTGACCCTTTAATATAGGTTTGGTTACAGTATAGACAACAGACAGAGTCTCCTGAGGGTGACCCTTTAATATAGGTTTGGTTACAGTATAGACAACAGACAGAGTCTCCTGAGGGTGACCCTTTAATATAGGTTTGGTTACAGTAGACAACAGACAGTCTCCTGAGGGTGACCCTTTAATATAGGTTTGGTTACAGTAGACAACAGACAGTCTCCTGAGGGTGACCCTTTAATATAGGTTTGGTTACAGTAGACAACAGACAGTCTCCTGAGGGTGACCCTTTAATATAGGTTTGGTTACAGTAGACAACAGACAGAGTCTCCTGAGGGTGACCCTTTAATATAATAGGTTTGGTTACAGTATAGACAACAGACAGAGTCTCCTGAGGGTGACCCTTTAACATAGGTTTGGTTACAGTAGACAACAGACAGAGTCTCCTGAGGGTGACCCTTTAATATAGGTTTGGCTACAGTAGACAACAGACAGAGTCTCCTGAGGGTGACCCTTTAATATAGGTTTGGTTACAGTATAGACAACAGACAGAGTCTCCTGAGGGTGACCCTTTAATATAGGTTTGGTTACAGTATAGACAACAGACAGAGTCTCCTGAGGGTGACCCTTTAATATAGGTTTGGTTACAGTAGACAACAGACAGAGTCTCCTGAGGGTGACCCTTTAATATAGGTTTGGTTACAGTAGACAACAGACAGTCTCCTGAGGGTGACCCTTTAATATAGGTTTGGTTACAGTAGACAACAGACAGTCTCCTGAGGGTGACCCTTTAATATAGGTTTGGTTACAGTATAGACAACAGACAGAGTCTCCTGAGGGTGACCCTTTAATATAGGTTTGGTTACAGTATAGACAACAGACAGAGTCTCCTGAGGGTGACCCTTTAATATAGGTTTGGTTACAGTATAGACAACAGACAGAGTCTCCTGAGGGTGACCCTTTAATATAGGTTTGGTTACAGTAGACAACAGACAGAGTCTCCTGAGGGTGACCCTTTAATATAGGTTTGGTTACAGTATAGACAACAGACAGAGTCTCCTGAGGGTGACCCTTTAATATAGGTTTGGTTACAGTATAGACAACAGACAGAGTCTCCTGAGGGTGACCCTTTAATATAGGTTTGGTTACAGTATAGACAACAGACAGAGTCTCCTGAGGGTGACCCTTTAATATAGGTTTGGTTACAGTATAGACAACAGACAGAGTCTCCTGAGGGTGACCCTTTAATATAGGTTTGGTTACAGTATAGACAACAGACAGAGTCTCCTGAGGGTGACCCTTTAATATAGGTTTGGTTACAGTAGACAACAGACAGAGTCTCCTGAGGGTGACCCTTTAATATAGGTTTGGTTACAGTAGACAACAGACAGAGTCTCCTGAGAGTGACCCTTTAATATAGGTTTGGTTACAGTAGACAACAGACAGAGTCTCCTGAGGGTGACCCTTTAATATAGGTTTGGTTACAGTAGACAACAGACAGAGTCTCCTGAGGGTGACCCTTTAATATAGGTTTGGTTACAGTATAGACAACAGACAGAGTCTCCTGAGGGTGACCCTTTAATATAGGTTTGGCTACAGTAGACAACAGACAGAGTCTCCTGAGGGTGACCCTTTAATATAGGTTTGGTTACAGTAGACAACAGACAGTCTCCTGAGGGTAACCCTTTAATATAGGTTTGGTTACAGTATAGACAACAGACAGAGTCTCCTGAGGGTGACCCTTTAATATAGGTTTGGTTACAGTATAGACAACAGACAGAGTCTCCTGAGGGTGACCCTTTAATATAGGTTTGGTTACAGTAGACAACAAACAGAGTCTCCTGAGGGTGACCCTTTAATATAGGTTTGGTTACAGTAGACAACAGACAGTCTCCTGAGGGTGACCCTTTAATATAGGTTTGGTTACAGTAGACAACAGACAGAGTCTCCTGAGGGTAACCCTTTACTATAGGTTTGGTTACAGTATAGACAACAGACAGAGTCTCCTGAGGGTGACCCTTTAATATAGGTTTGGTTACAGTATAGACAACAGACAGAGTCTCCTGAGGGTGACCCTTTAATATAGGTTTGGTTACAGTATAGACAACAGACAGAGTCTCCTGAGGGTGACCCTTTAATATAGGTTTGGTTACAGTAGACAACAGACAGAGTCTCCTGAGGGTGACCCTTTAATATAGGTTTGGTTACAGTAGACAACAGACAGAGTCTCCTGAGGGTGACCCTTTAATATAGGTTTGGTTACAGTAGACAACAGACAGTCTCCTGAGGGTAACCCTTTAATATAGGTTTGGTTACAGTATAGACAACAGACAGAGTCTCCTGAGGGTGACCCTTTAATATAGGTTTGGTTACAGTAGACAACAAACAGAGTCTCCTGAGGGTGACCCTTTAATATAGGTTTGGTTACAGTATAGACAACAGACAGAGTCTCCTGAGGGTGACCCTTTAATATAGGTTTGGTTACAGTATAGACAACAGACAGAGTCTCCTGAGGGTGACCCTTTAATATAGGTTTGGTTACAGTATAGACAACAGACAGAGTCTCCTGAGGGTGACCCTTTAATATAGGTTTGGTTACAGTATAGACAACAGACAGTCTCCTGAGGGTGACCCTTTAATATAGGTTTGGTTACAGTATAGACAACAGACAGAGTCTCCTGAGGGTGACCCTTTAATATAGGTTTGGTTACAGTAGACAACAGACAGAGTCTCCTGAGGGTGACCCTTTAATATAGGTTTGGTTACAGTAGACAACAGACAGAGTCTCCTGAGGGTGACCCTTTAATATAGGTTTGGTTACAGTAGACAACAGACAGTCTCCTGAGGGTGACCCTTTAATATAGGTTTGGTTACAGCATAGACAACAGACAGAGTCTCCTGAGGGTGACCCTTTAATATAGGTTTGGTTACAGTATAGACAACAGACAGAGTCACTACTAACAGAATTATTGTGTGTGTATTAATACAATGTCTGGTCAAATTTTAGTTATTTGGTTTAGATCGATTGTTGTTCAACGCCAGATGAGGTAAGTTACATTTGATGAGATGATGATGATGTTTGCTTTCTACTAGACCAACACGCTTATTTGGATTTTTATAGTGCTAGCTCACTGAAAGATCTATTGCCATTTCAGAAATTGATATTGCATAATGGTCAACCAGTTCGTGATGACAACAGTATATATTTTTGCATTGATGACTTCAATCTATGAGCAATGATTTGATTATTGCACAACGCCATGGGAAGTGAGCAGCTTTTCAGCTATATCATGACGATAGCAAAACACATTTCAACGTGTTCTGCTTTGTACTGGACCAGCACCCTTAGTTTGATTTTTATAGCACTAATTCACTGAAACAACAGCCTGCGGGTAGACATGTCGCTCCACTCAGACACGTTCTCCCGATTCCTAGCCAACCAGTCTTTGCTCCTGCACCTCAATGCTGTGTGCTTAGCAGAGAAGCAACAAATACTAATTATATAGTCTATGGTCTGACCCGGCTGGGGCTCGACCCCATGATTTACTGCACTCAAGGCAAGTACGCTAACAATTACACCACTGATACTGCTGTTAATGAACAACACAATATGTATTACAGTTGAACCTCGTTTCCCCGATCTCTAATAATGTGAACCTCATTTCCCTGACCTCTAATAATGTGAACCTCGTTTCCCTGACCTCTAATAATGTGAACCTCGTTTCCCTGACCTCTAATAATGTGAACCTCGTTTCCCCGACCTCTAATAATGTGAACCTCATTTCCCTGACCTCTAATAATGTGAACCTTGTTTCCCTGACCTCAAATAATGCCACTACAGCTTACACAAAAACAATGATGCTATCTTCCATGCCTTTGGTTGCAGGAAAAAATGATATTGCACAGAACTACATACCTTTCCTGTTATGGCTGACCAGACTTTGAGGGTGTTGTCATCAGATCCACTGACAACACGCGTCCCACAAAACTCCAGACAAGTTATCACATGGTCATCATGACCTTTCAGTAACTACAAAAGAAATACCAATATAGCAGTCACTTTACTAAGTCATGCTAAAATGTTTTGCAAAGATTAATTCATGACTTATCACCAGGTTTGTAACTAGTTTAACACGACGGGTGCGACTAGTGGAGCAGGAACTGCTTACCCTTCGGGAGCACCTGGGTTCATCCCCGGTTTTTAGTGGGGTACGTGTTACTCTATCTTTAGTTTTATGTGTATGTTTTGTAGATCGTTGTTTGTCCTTTTGTACTTTTTCTTTTGGCCAATGTGTTGTCTTTTCTTCTTCGATATATGGATTCTGATTACCCCTTTGGTACAGATTCTGATTACCCCTTTGGTATCTTCAAACTCTTCTTACTAATTTCTGTGAAATATCCAATTCATGTTTATTGTCAAAAATGTTTTATAAATTTTGTATGTAAATAAGATAGCCTGTATTTTGTACAACATGCACACCCCAGAGATGTCAACGTAGGTGTTATAACCTACAAGTCATATTAGCTAGGTCTGTTAGACATATGAATACTTTATATCTCTCTAGGAGGAATGAGATTAGAAAATAAACTTGATTAGTCTAATCTATTAGAGAATGTTGATGCCACAAGAAATAGCTGAAATATTGCTATAAATGTTGGCATTAAACACCAATCAATCAAATAGAGAATGTTAGAAAATCATATACAATTAATGTACATATTCATTTGAGAAAATTAGCATTCCATATATAGAGAGTCATTTCCCCAAGTATTATATTTAGTTTACCTTAGGACCTGGTATTTCTCCAGATCTCAAATACTATATATAAAGAGTCATTTACCTGAATACTACATTTAGTTTACCTTTGAACCTGGTATTTCTCCAGGTCTCCAATTCTATATATAGAGAGTCATTTCCCCGAATACTACATTTAGTTTACCTTTGAACCTGGTATTTCTCCAGATCTCCAATTCTATATATAGAGAGTCATTTCCCCAAATACTACATTTAGTTTACCTTTGAACCTGGTATTTCTCCAGATCTCCAATTCTATATATAGAGAGTCATTTCCCCAAATACTACATTTAGTTTACCTTTGTCCTGGTATTTCTCCAGATCTCCAATTCTATATATAGAGAGTCATTTCCCCAAATACTACATTTAGTTTACCTTAGGACCTGGTATTTCTCCAGATCTCCAATTCTATATATAGAGTCATTTCCCCGAATACTACATTTAGTTTACCTTTGAACCTGGTATTTCTCCAGATCTCCAATTCTATATATAGAGAGTCATTTCCCCAAATACTACATTTAGTTTACCTTAGGACCTGGTATTTCTCCAGATCTCAAATTCTATATATAGAGTCATTTCCCCGAATACTACATTTAGTTTACCTTTGAACCTGGTATTTTTCCAGATCTCCAATTCTATATATAGAGAGTCGCTTCCCCAAGTATTATATTTAGTATACCTTAGGACCTGGTATTTCTCCAGATCTCAAATTCCATATATAGAGTCATTTCCCCGAATACTACATTTAGTTTACCTTTGAACCTGGTATTTCTCCAGATCTCCAATTCTATATATAGAGAGTCATTTCCCCAAATACTACATTTAGTTTACCTTAGGACCTGGTATTTCTCCAGATCTCAAATTCTATATATAGAGTCATTTCCCCAAATACTACATTTAGTTTACCTTTGAACCTGGTATTTTTTCAGATCTCCAATTCTATATATAGAGAGTCGCTTCCCCAAGTATTATATTTAGTATACCTTAGGACCTGGTATTTCTCCAGATCTCAAATTCTATATATAGAGTCATTTCCCCGAATACTACATTTAGTTTACCTTAGGACCTGGTATTTCTCCAGATCTCCAATTCTATATATAGAGAGTCATTTCCCCAAATACTACATTTAGTTTACCTTAGGACCTGGTATTTCTCCAGATCTCAAATTCTATATATAGAGTCATTTCCCCGAATACTACATTTAGTTTACCTTTGAACCTGGTATTTTTCCAGATCTCCAATTCTATATATAGAGAGTCGCTTCCCCAAGTATTATATTTAGTATACCTTTGGACCTGGTATTTCTCCAGATCTCAAATTCTATATATAGAGTCGTTTCCCCAAGTATTATATTTAGTTTACCTTTGGACCTGGTATTTCTCCAGATCTTCAATTCTATATATAGAGAGTCGCTTCCCCAAGTATTATATTTAGTTTACCTTTGAACCTGGTATTTCTCCAGATCTTCAATTCTATATATAGAGAGTCATTTCCCCAAATACTACATTTAGTTTACCTTAGGATCTGGTATTTCTCCAGATCTCAAATTCTATATATAGAGAGTCATTTCCCCGAATACTACATTTAGTTTACCTTTGAACCTGGTATTTTTCCAGATCTCCAATTCTATATATAGAGAGTCATTTCCCCAAGTATTATATTTAGTTTACCTTTGGACCTGGTATTTCTCCAGATCTCAAATTCTATATATAGAGTCATTTCCCCGAATACTAAATTTAGTTTACCTTTGAACCTGGTATTTCTCCAGATCTCCAATTCTATATATAGAGAGTCACTTCCCCGAGTATTATATTTAGTATACCTTTGGACCTGGTATTTCTCCAGATCTCAAATTCTATATATAGAGTCGTTTCCACAAGTATTATATTTAGTTTACCTTTGAACCTGGTATTTCTCCAGATCTTCAATTCTATATATAGAGTCATTTCCCCAAGATTATATTTAGTTTACCTTTGGACCTGGTATTTCTCCAGATCTTCAATTCTATATATAGAGAGTCGTTTCCCCAAGTATTATATTTAGTATACCTTTGGACCTGGTATTTCTCCAGATCTCAAATTCTATATATAGAGTCGTTTCCCCAAGTATTATATTTAGTTTACCTTTGGACCTGGTATTTCTCCAGATCTCCATTTCTATATAAAGAGAGTTGATTCCCAGAGTATTATATTTAGTTTACCTTTGTCCTGGTATTTCTCCAGATCTCCAATTCTATATATAGAGAGTCATTTCCCCGAATACTATATTTAGTATACCTTTGGTCCTGGTATTTCTCCAGATCTCCAATTCAATTCAATTTGATGCTGCCTCATATACAAAGACTTCCACGGACATCGTGAAGTCTGCCTACGTCGAAGTCTGTTGCTTCCATATACCAAATTTTCGTCAATCCCTTCTTCTCGACATTTCTCCCGCCATAACAGATTGTCCTCTGCAAGAACCCTCCAATAACGACAAGTCTGTGCAGCTTTCAACAGAGATTTAGGTTCAAGGAAAGACAATACATAGAGAGCAAGCTGAAAGAAAAATAACTTATATCAGAGTTCAATCAAGAATACAGACAAGGGAGACAACTTTTGTGATAAATGTTCATTTGTACAAATACAGAAACACAGAAGATGTTTGTTTATGGTGCTTAATGCCACTTTCAACAATATTTCAGTTATATCATGGCACAAAATGCAGAAGAAGACTAGAGGCTCAGCACTGAGCTGAGCCTGTGTCGCTCACCTTTCATTCTGCTTAAAGGAAACTTAATACAGAACCTTCCATAGCCTATAGGTGCTTCCCACCAAATTTTGGTTCGTTTTGGCAAAGCAGTTTCAGAGAAGAAGATTCTTAGAAATCGACCAATCTAAAACAAGAAATGCCTGTGGCAGCCATGTTTGTTAAAGGATCAAAACAAAATGAGCAGTCTCTGTAGAGGACCTTCCATAGATGCTTCATATCAAGTTTCATATCATTTGGCCAAGCGGTTTCAGAGGAAAAGCTGTTTTAGAAATCGATCAATACGAAACAAGAATAGCCTGTGACGGCCATGTTTGTTAACGGATCAAAACGGAATGAGCAATTCCCATAGAGAACCTTCCATAGATGCTTCCTACTGTTTCGGTCTATTTGGCCAAGCTGTGTCAGAGTAGAAGATTTTTAGAAATCGACCAATCAGAAATAAGAATTGCGTGGCGGCCATGATAGTTAACGGATCGTGACAAAATATGCAATTTTTAAAGAGAACCTTCCATAGATGCTTCCTATCAAGTTTTGGTTCATTTGGCAAAGCGGTTTCAAAGGAGAAGATTTTTATAGAAATCAACCAATCAGAAACAAGAATTGTCTGTGGTGGCCATGTTTGTTAACGGATTGGGACAAAATGAGCAATCTTTATAGACGACTTTCCATAGATGCTTCCTACCAAGTTTCGTATCATTTGGCCATGCGGTTTCAGAGGAGAAGATTTTTAGAAATAGACCAATCAGAAACAATAATTGCCTGTGGTAGCTATGTTTGTTAATGGATCGGAACGAAATGAGTACTCTTTGTAGAGGACCGCCCATAGATGCTTCCTACCAAGTTTCGGATTATTTGGCCAAGCGGTTTCAGAGGAGAAGAATTTAAAAAATCAGCCAATCAGAAACAAGAATCGCCTGTGGTGGCCATGTTTGTTAAAGGATCGGGATGAAACGAGTACTCCTTATAGAGGACCACCCATAGATGTTTAATACCAAGTTTCAGTTCATTTGGCCAACCGGTTTCAGAGGAGTAAAATTTAAAAAATCAGCCAATCAGAAACAAGAGTCGCCTGTGGCGGCAAAGTTTGTAAACGGATCAGGACGAAATGAGTATAAATCTTTACAGAGGACATTCCATAGATGCTTCCTACCAAGTTTCGGTTCATTTGGCCAAGCGGTATAAGAGGAGAAGATTTTTTTAAATCTGTATAGAGATACGTGCATTTTGAATACAGATATCTATATTTAAACAAGAGTTATCTTTCTTTTAACAGAGGACAAGATTTTTTAGAAATCAACCAATCGGAATTGCCTGTGGCGGTCATGTTTGTTAACCAATCGGGACAAAATGAGCAATTTTTATAGAGGACCTTCCATAGATGCTTCCTACCAAGTTTCGGTTCATTTGGCCAAGCGGTTTCAGAGGAGAATTTTTTTTAAAATGGGCCAATCAGAAACAAGAATTACCTGTGGTGGCCATGTTTGTTAATGGATCGGGACGAAATGAGCATCTTTATAGAGGACCTTCCATAGATGCTTCCTACCAAGTTTCAGTTCATTTGGCTGAGGGGGTTTCAGAGGAGAAGATTAAAATGTGAAAAGTTAACGGATGACAGACGACGGACGCCAAGTGAAGGCAAAAGCTCACATTGACTTTGGCAATGTGAGCTAAAAAAGGAAAAACAGCATATTTTTGTGAAAAGTTTTCTCTACTAAGAAGGCACCTGTGATTGTTGTTTGATTCTGACTTGATAACAGTATTACATTGTGAGTATCAAGATCACATGGTATTTTACAAAATGATTCAAAATTTCTCACTTTCTCAGCCGTTTTTCACTGTCTAACAATAGTGAGATATTACAGAGAGGTATCAGGTTGAGTAAAGCTAAAAACAAGAAGCTAGATTTAAAATTTTGAAAATATTATTACGAATATTAAAATTCTATTATATATACAAACATATATTTACCTCTTTTGGCAGAAGTGATATGAAATCCCTTTGAAATTGTGGTTCAATGACCTGCATCATATGCCGAACTTGTGTTGGATCACAAAACGTAATCAACTCATCCAGCGCCATCAATCTCTCGGCATTTCCCCAATTCTAAAATTATAAATGACACATTAATTTCAGATATTGCCCTATTATTTTTTAATCTATGTACCCCATTGAATGACATCTCACCCCCTTACATGCAATTCATTATGGAAAACCCTTAGAACAGAAAAATACTGTTATGAGGTGAAGAATTCTATACAACAAATACAGTCAAACTTGCCCATGTGGTTACCTGTACTAAAAGGTCACCTTCTCCTTGTCCTGTCAATTTCAAATAACGTGTCAGGGCCCGGGTGGCTCAATGAGTCTGGTAGTTGGATTATCTAACAACTCATACAAGCCTATCACCAATACGGCATGGGTTCACGCCCGGCTTTGTAAATTACAAAAAACTGTGTTCGCGGTAGACGATCGCCACGTCACATTTTGCGATTTCTGAGGTGGTGTGGCTAAGATAGTTTGTGTCACATTAGCCACACTGGCGAAAGGAAATTTCTTACTTTCTTGAAAACGATAATTATCATGACTGATCAATACAGAATACTTTAACCAACCGTTTCAAGTGTAATATTCACGACATGTTCATTTTGTTATTTCCGGGTTTAGTTTACCAATCTTGCGTTTGTTCCCCCATATTAGCATGGCCACTGATATGTGGTGCTAGGAAAATTTATCAATTTCAATAGATCGGTATATATTTTTGTTAATATTATGCCAGAGATCTATCCAGGGCTCACGTTTGTCTCACTATGTCGCCGGCGTATTTTTGCCACATGTTATTATGAAAATGTCGATATCGTGTTTATTGAAATCTATTGAATCCATTAAGTTTTTTGAAAGTGATTTTCTTGAAAAGTAATCCATTTTGGTTTAAAGAAATTGTCATTTTGGTCAATAAGAAACAAAAATGGCGACATCGGAAAGGTTACACAATCAAGCACTATGCAACGAGAAATGTTGACCGAAGCCACTTTTAACCAAACGAACTTTTGATTTATTTATTTCTCATTTCTATGACATAGAATCTTAGTTCTCACATTTAATATGTTCATATATGCAAAGGTTTGCCATTCAAAATTTGTATAAACCAAAAATGTACAGGGACGTTTCAGATTTTTATCGATCCAAATCTGATTGGTATTTAAAATTGCGATCTATTTATAGAACTGCTTACATTGCAGACATGTGTGAATGTTAATATCTTTTAATTGTAGAGGTATTAACATTAGTTTAAATATGTTTAAAGTAATATTACACTAGTTTTGGGTGAAGAAAATTTTCCCCTGAAAATTCAATTTGGAATACGGCGGTACCTTTACTAAGCTATTCATGCATGTTTCAAGTTGAAATATGTTCCCAACTAGAAATCTGCAAATACGTGTGCATGTTTATCGTCCTCGCCATTATTGTGGAGATTGATTAACTTTCGGTTGTTTTGTTCCGATGATTGCCGATCATGACCTCGTGAAGAAAAGATAAACAATCATGGATGCTGAGGTAAGCACACACACATTCATGACAATGATTATTGAGGAATCTGTCTGTTTCATGTCGTGTGAACCAATTTTTTGGTGTAATTATTCTTATGTGGTACACACGGAATATATATATTTTTTTTTCATCAACTAAAAATTGCGCATGAGCGATAATCTCCCCGAAAGAGTTCAAAATCTTGTGTTACGCACATATCATTTGCATTACTGTACTGGAAAACAGAATTATCTGCTGTCAAATATTTTGCGATTTGCTCTTAAAATCTGCTTTTGAGTGGATTTTTAATGTTATGCAGTTGATTTTAGTTATAATTACACTTTATATAAGAATCCTGGATTTTGATTGGTTAATAACCGGTGTATTTTTCGTGTATTTTCATATTTAGGATTAATTTCGTTCATTTTTACCGCTACCGGGGTATTTGCATGAGGATTTAACTTTTTTACCCTTGTGTGCATCAAACCGCCAAATTCATTCAGAATATTTTGGCAGGGTCATCTATCTTCTGCTGAAGACTACACAAATATGACTTATTACAATTTGTGTGGCATAAGATCAAAGCACAGTAATATTTCAAAAGGAAAAAGGGGGAGGGAGGGGGTGTACATATAAAAATTCACTGGTATGCTAGACTCCAATAGTCAAGGTAGACACAAATAAATATTTGACATTAAATAGATGTCCTTTAGGCAATTATGAGTAAAAAAACACACAGAACAAATCAGATCAGACAGCTTTTTATCAATTACTAAATTTGGGCAGGGTAACTTCAGACAGGTCGCAAAGCATTGTTTCGAATTATCACCATTAACTTCTCCCAGAAGTTCCTCTCCCCCCACTTCTCTCTGCTGTCTTCCACTTCTCCCTCTGAGCTCCCTGAAAGAGAAGTCACTTCTCCCTCTTTTATTTATTAGTTATTGTTACATTTTTTATTTTATTATTTATTGTTTATTATAATTTTGTCATTCATATTTTTTTCCAGTCTACTAATTTGGAAAGTATTTAGGTGGAAATATATTTTTGCCTGTTTACTTAGTTCAACTGTGCAATATTGCTAGATTTTGTTAGGTTAAACCTTAATTTTGTTAGATTTTGTTGGGTTATAAATGCATTAAACTTTAACTGTTTTAAAAGTGAATACTTTTGTGGCCAAGAGAAATTACTTCATATTAGCCACGTTGGCTAATGCAAAAAAAACTGTCTACCACACAGAAAAGGGTGCACTCGACTTGCAATCGATAAAGTTTACCAGTTGCTTGCCTATGGTCGATGGTTCTCTCCGGCTAAAACTAGTCGCCATGATACAACTGAAATATTGCTGAAAGTGATGTCAAACACCAAAAATCAAATCAATCAAATAAAGTGAACATCTTTTAAGAGAGTACTTTTTGTACCTGTCTTATAAGACCATCTTTACTTTGTTCCAAAGATGACCTCTTAATACAGATTGACTGTACACAAACTAAAGGCTCACTTCATTATGAATATGTAAGCTACTGCTCACCTGGTTATAAATACATGAGTTAGAATCTCACCTGATTACAAATACAAGAGCTAGATGCTCACCTAGTTATACATACATGAGTTGGAGGCTCACCTTGTTATAAATACACGAACTGGAGGCTCATCTGGTTATAAATACATGAGCTAGAGGCAAACTTTGTAGAAAACCATCCAATGAATATTCAGTCAAGTTAAGCATTGCAAAGACTGTGCATAATATAAAGAGCCATTATTACCTGAAATATTTGTAACCATTCTGCTAACTTGTCAGGGGGATGTTCTTTTGAGGGAATCCTCATTCGTTGTGCAGTGATTAAGTTTTGTCTCGATGATTTTTGTAAATTACCAAATGTGCTGAAATAAGGAAATGAAAACAAACATTTAATGTAATGAGATTTTGTTCTTAGAAATACTGTAAATCCAAAAATCAATGTGCAAATTTATGCAAGGTTAAATTGTAATGATACTTATTTACTTAAATATTAATAGCAACGTCTTAATTAAATAATATGACCAACAAATAATCCTGGTGGACAGATAGATTACATGTTATATTTGTTATCTTTTAGGTATAAAGCTGCACCTTATCTTGCAATCAGTACATTTGCTGTACAAATATGCTATACGAATAAATTTTTGCTTTATTCGTACTAGACGAATAAACTTTTCAGCCTACGAATAAACTTTCCTGGTACCCTGTAGCTATGTACAGCGGAGGGCGCAGACAAGTATGAAACTGGTACTAATGTAACGCGCACCACAAAGAAGACACCCTTTGACAACATTTATGAAAGCGAGGAATGACGCTTGTTTCTGTCCTTTTTGTTTAAATCTGACAAGTTTTCCGACTTTTTTGACATTGCAGGATAAACACAATATACGTACATTTTCGTTAAATATAAAATTCATTTGTACTCGCTGCGAAACAGGCCTGAAAAGCTCGCCAAAGGCTCACTATTCTGCCTGTTTCTAAAGCTCGTACAAATAAATTTTATATTTACCGACAATGTACATATATTGTATATTTATCACCTCAAACTGTGACGAGTCAAAGTTAAATTACAGTAGTAATAAGCTCATAGATAAAAAAAAGAAAAGAAAAAAAAAAGAAGATTTAATTCATCTTTGACACATTAAGGCAAGATGTTTCACCTTTGTATGTTACTGGAAGCAGAACAATCTGCTATGTACCTAACCCACAGATAAAACTAAATATTGGCATGGGGAGATAACTCAATAAGACATTTAATTCCTCTGTTTAATCAATTGCTCTTGCAAGGCTACCCCTTAAGTGGCTTAATGGTGAGTGTGCTGCTTTATTGTGGATTTGATTCCTGGTCTGACAAAATCAAAGACTATAAAATATATATTTACTGCTTCTTCACTAGTCTAAGTACACACAGCATTAGGAGTAAGCTGGCTTAAAGTCAGCATAATATGTCTGAGACTCCGAGTGAAGTGACATGACTATCTGTGGACTGTTGCTTCAGTGAGTCACTCAGCACACAAATCTTCATCATCATCTCATCAAAAGTGACTTGTTCTTGCCATCATATAGCTAAATATTTCCTCACTTGGTGCTTAGAAACAATGACTAGCTCACACTTAAATGACTAGCTATTCCCCTCACTCCTTATTTCATGATTTATAAAATTGAACTGAAAACTGATAAACTAGACTAATTTTGCTTTTACCTTTGATAATCGCCATCTCGACACAATTTTTTACCAGGAGACAAATCAGGCTCTTCTTTTGCAGCATGACCCTTTCTTTTCATCTGAAACATTGAGTTCAAAAAGTTCATGTAAAGAAATGCAATTCTAACTAGCAAACAAATATGTACTTAAAACATGTTAACGAGGTAACTATGCAATACACCCTAATTTAGGACAGTTTTTATTCAGAAATCAAATATATTTAAACAAAATTAAATATCTTCAAGGACATCCCACCAAAATCATCAGTTGTAATTAACATACATAAAATTAATTTTTTTTGCTGTTCAAAGCATTTTCAGTAAATACAGTCAAAACTGTATTAAGAGGTCATCATTGGGACAAGGAGAAAGTGACCTTATAAGACTGGTGATCTCTTAAAACAGGTTCAATTCATATGAAATGTTCTATGACAGGACAAGAAAAACGTGACCTTTTACTACAGGTGACTGCTTAATAGAGGTGACCGCATGGGCAGGTTTGACTGTACAGTGGAACCTGTCTAATCCGACACACCAAGGGACTAGGGAAATGTGTCGAATTGTACAGGATGTCAGAAAACTCAGGTTTTCTTTTTAGTCAACAGAAATTTGTGCAAATTGAACAAGAGAAGAAATTGTGTATGTTTGATTATATAATTGGAACTACAATGTAGATGAAAATACATTTACTATCTAATTTATACAAAATTAATATATTTAGAACAATTTCATAATCTGATCATATAATTGTTGGTTGTAGCCATGTCCTTTACAAAGAAAGTGAAAACAGTTATCTGTAAAACTTTATTATATTCTTTATAAGCTTACTTTAACCCTTATTAATGAGCCTCTAATTACCTGCCAGTCAATACATTCAAATCATAATTTATTTGTGTACACAAGCCTAGAATAATTTCATAATATATTAGATAATGGTTGTGGACATGTCCTTTACAAAGAAAGTGCAAACAGTTAACTGTAAAATTTTACTTATTACATATATATTCTTTGTAAACTTACTTTTAACCCTTACTAATGAGCCTCTAATTATCTGCCAATCAATTAGTTAAAACCACAATTTATTTGTGAGCTAAGCCTGTCAATCTATTCAATGATACACATGGTAATTTATTAATGAGCAGATCAAAGGGTCAGATAAGACAGGATTAATTAAGTGTAATTGATAACACTGGGACTGTAAAACAGTGTCGGATGTAGGAAGTGACAGGTGGCGGAATACTCAAGGTTTTTTAACAAAGAATGTTAAAGAAATATTTTGGGATCTGAACTTCTTGTCGGAAGTCACAGGATGTCGGAAAACTCAGGTGTCGGATCGCACAGGTTCCACTGTACTAAGAAATCTAAAACTTTTCAACTGCTTAAATTTTAAGAATTCTGGATTATGTTAACAAGACTATCATAGCAAATTAAACAACACAATGCTCCATTTAATTATTTTCTACATTATTTCCTTACAGCAAAGGGCTCTGGTGGCTCAATGAGTTAGGTAGTTGGATTACCTAACAACTCATACAAGCCTATCACCAATACGGCGTGGGTTTGTGCCCGGCTTTGCAAATTACAAAAAAGGGTGCACTTGACTCGCAGCCACAAGTGATAAAGTTGCTTGCCCATGGTCGGTGGTTCTCTCCGGGTACTCTTGACTTCTTCCACCACTAAAACTGGTCACCATGATATAGCTGAAATAGTGCTGAAAATGGCGTTAAACACAATAAATCAAATCATTACAGCAATGTATTTTACTTTTTACTTTCATTTTACACTACCAAATAAATAAATGGTACTACACATGTTAATTATAATTTTAAGTAATAAAATCAGGTAATTTTTATTTACCACGTGGCTGCTAAACAAGCCGTTGACTGGTACTGGGATTCTAGATTTAGGCTGGATACCACAGACTCCAGATATACATCGTTCCTCATTACGGAACATAATCTCATCTCCTGAATCATCATCTGACATGTGACCATCATGTGACACTGTGCTACTGGCATCGTCAACATGATCTTCTTCTGACTTAAATAACAATCGTTGGGTATGTCTGATTGAGCGGGCAGATAACCCACTGGTAGATGGCTGTGTTTTCTCACCCACATTTTCTTTGACCTTTGGTGTCCTGTAAAATAAAAAGAAACATACACTAACGTTTGCTGATATCCCTGTTCGCTTTCCCCATTTATCAACTAATAATTTAACTTGATGTGAATACTGCAATCTGATTGGCTGATCTGCCTGCAGCAATATTGATTATACTTGATAATCTGGGTGGTATTATGACGTCGCCAGCATATTCATTTGCCAACGACAAATTCAAATATTTCCATGAAATAATCATAATTAAAATCGAGGAATCATTACATGTTGTTGTAAAAATTCAATTATAAGGAATATATTCAATTTTTGAACAGGTTATATTAAACATACTCCTTAAATGATCCTCATGTAATTTTGTAAGTTCAAGAGTAACATAACCTTTATAGCATTAACAGAGATTTTCTCTTGGTAAGTATAACAATTGTTTACAAGGAAAACATTATGCTGGATTCAAGCAAACAGCTAAAAATGATCTGTATTCTACATAAAGGTGTTAACAGACCCTTGTACATTTCTTTGTATTTACCTGATAGCTTTACGTTTTCGTGTACTACATGTTAACTGACTGCGACTTTGTTCTACAATACATCCACCAACTCCTGGGACACTACTTAGTTCATTTACTGCAGCAAAGCCTCCAAAAGACTGAAATAAAATGTTAAACATACATTACAAATCAATCAAATAAAACTATTAGCCTTCTGTAAGGCACTGATCATATAAAGTTTTATCAAATACTTCACTCTCCATGAGCTTGTATTCTCCCTCCCCATGTGCTTGTATTCTCCCTCTCCATGAGCTTGTATTCTCCCTCTCCATGAGCTTGTATTCTCCCTCCCCATGTGCTTGTATTCTCCCTCTCCATGTGCTTGTATTCTCCTTTTCCATGTGCTTGTATTCTCTCTCTCCATGAGCTTGCATTCTCCTTCCCCATGTGCTTGTATTCTCCCTCTCCATGAGCTTGTATTCTCCCTCCCCATGTGCTTGTATTCTCCCTC
The DNA here is from genome assembly GCA_963383655.1 of Bathymodiolus septemdierum. Taxonomy (NCBI): domain Eukaryota; kingdom Metazoa; phylum Mollusca; class Bivalvia; order Mytilida; family Modiolidae; genus Bathymodiolus; species Bathymodiolus septemdierum. The sequence continues at coordinate 5,899,198 of OY726524.1, forward strand.
TCCATGAGCTTGTATTCTCTCTCCATGAGCTTGTATTCTCCTCCCCATGTGCTTGTATTCTCCCTCTCCATGTGCTTGTATTCTCCCTCTCCATGAGCTTGTATTCTCCCTTTCCATGTGCTTGTATTCTCTCTCTCCATGAGCTTGCATTCTCCTTCCCCATGTGCTTGTATTCTCCCTCTCCATGAGCTTGTATTCTCCCTCCCCATGTGCTTGTATTCTCCCTCTCCATGAGCTTGTATTCTTTCTCCATGAGCTTGTATTCTCCTCCCCATGTGCTTGTATTCTCCCTCTCCATGTGCTTGTATTCTCCCTCTCCATGAGCTTGTATTCTCCCTCTCCATGTGCTTGTATTCTCCCTCCCCATGAGCTTGTATTCTCCCTCCCCATGAGTTTGTATTCTCCCTCTCCATGTGCTTGTATTCTCCCTCCCCATGTGCTTGTATTCTCCCTCCACATGTGCTTTTATTCTCCCTCTCCATGTGCTTGTATTCTCCCTCTCCATGTGCTTGTATTCTCCCTCCCCATGTGCTTGTATTCTCCCTCCCCATGTGCTTGTATTCTCCCTCCTCATGTGCTTGTATTCTCCCTCCCCATGTGCTTGTATTCTCCCTCTCCATGAGCTTGTATTCTCCCTTCCCATGTGCTTGTATTCTCCCTCCCCATGTGCTTGTATTCTCCCTCTCCATGAGCTTGTATTCTCCCTCCCCATGTGCCTGTATTTTCCCTCCCCATGTGCTTGTATTATCTATGAGGCCCCAAAAAAATAATGTGTGTTTACAGTCACCCGATCGATCCTATTTTTCAGCCGCCAACCCTACCTTTTTTATCGACAATTATTCGACCCTAATTTTTACACAGAATTCGGATAACCATTTTTGTTGTTTAATCCGCAGTAATGTTTTATTTATTCAACCGCTAGCTTTTTGTCGAAATTGAGAGCAAAGAAGGTAGAAAAACTGTGTAACTCATCATAAAACAGCTTCAACAAATGACGGCTTACTGGAAATTTCGAAAATGAAATACCGGAATCGGTTTCCAGAACCGGGAACGACTATTTCCGGTTTTGCCAATAGTAAAAAAAAAAAAAAAAACCTAGATATTTTTGACATGTGATAGTAAACACATATATTTTTTTTTTGGCCTGAGTTTGAAACCTCCCTCTCCACGAGCTTGAATCTATAGCTTTGGTTTTATTAAAGTTATATATCTTTCTATATTTAACTATAGCTTTGGCTTTCTTAAAGTACTATACCTTTCTATATTTAACTATAGCTTTGGTTTTATTAAAGTACTATACCTTTCTATATTTAACTATAGCTTTGGTTTTATTAAAGTTATATATCTTTCTATATTTAACTATACCTTTGCTTTCTTAAAGTACTATACCTTTCTATATTTAACTATAGCTTTGGTTTTATTAAAGTACTATACCTTTCTATATTTAACTATAGCTTTGGCTTTCTTAAAGTACTATACCTTTCTATATTTAACTATAGCTTTGGCTTTCTTAAAGTACTATACCTTTCTATATTTAACTATAGCTTTGGCTTTCTTAAAGTACTATACCTTTCTATATTTAACTATAGCTTTGGCTTTCCTCAAGTACTATACCTTTCTATATTTAACTATAGCTTTGGTTTTATTAAAGTACTATACCTTTCTATATTTAACTATAGCTTTGGTTTTCTTAAAGTACTATACCTTTCTATATTTAACTATAGCTTTGGTTTTCTTAAAGTACCATACCTTTCTATATTTAACTATAGCCTTGGTTTTCTTAAAGTACCATACCTTTCTATATTTAACTATACCTTTCTATATTTAAATATAGCCTTGGCTTTCTTAAAGTACTATACCTTTCTATATTTAACTATAGCTTTGGCTTTCTTAAAGTACTATACCTTTCTATATTTAACTATACCTTTCTATATTTAAATATAGCCTTGGCTTTCTTAAAGTACTATACCTTTCTATATTTAACTATACCTTTCTATATTTAAATATAGCCTTGGCTTTCTTAAAGTACTATACCTTTCTATATTTAACTATAGCTTTGGTTTTATTAAAGTACTATACCTTTCTATATTTAACTATAGCTTTGGCTTTCTTAAAGTACTATACCTTTCTATATTTAAATATAGCCTTGGCTTTCTTAAAGTACTATACCTTTCTATATTTAACTATAGCTTTGGCTTTCTTAAAGTACCATACCTTTCTATATTTAACTATACCTTTGCTTTCTTAAAGTACTATACCTTTCTATATTTAACTATAGCTTTGGCTTTCTTAAAGTACTATACCTTTCTATATTTAAATATAGCCTTGGCTTTCTTAAAGTACTATACCTTTCTATATTTAACTATAGCTTTGGCTTCCCTAAAGTTATATATACCTTTCTATATTTAACTATAGCTTTGGCTTTCTTAAAGTACTATACCTTTCTATATTTAACCATAGCTTTGGCTTTCCTCAAGTACTATACCTTTCTATATTTAACTATAGCTTTGGCTTTCTTAAAGTACTATACCTTTCTATATTTAACTATAGCCTTGGCTTTCTTAAAGTACTATACCTTTCTATATTTAACTATAGCTTTGGCTTCCCTAAAGTTATATATACCTTTCTATATTTAACAATAGCTTTGGCTTTCTTAAAGTACTATACCTTCCTATATTTAACTATAGCTTTGGCTTTCCTCAAGTACTATACCTTTCTATATTTAACTATAGCTTTGGCTTCCCTAAAGTTATATATACCTTTCTATATTTAACTATAGCTTTGGCTTCCCTAAAGTTATATATACCTTTCTATATTTAACAATAGCTTTGGCTTCCCTAAAGTTATATATACCTTTCTATATTTAACAATAGCTTTGGCTTTCCTCAAGTACTATACCTTTCTATATTTAACTATAGCTTTGGCTTCCCTAAAGTTATATATACCTTTCTATATTTAACAATAGCTTTGGCTTTCCTCAGTCCTATACCAATAAGTTTTTCAAAGTCTTCCACACTAGCCTTGTTGATGTCTATTTTCTTGCTTGCCATAATAACAGCCAATCATCTTTATATCCTAAAACTGACAAAAAATATAAATTTACTCTCTCAGTGGTTGTTTGAGAAACAATTTATGGAATCCCTAGTTTGTATGGAGTTTTAATATTGTTAATGTTATGGTAACATTCAGATTTATTTATGGATTGTAAATACCAAAAATCATGATGCATCTGTGTTCCGCTACACCTCTAGTCATAACCCCTGAACAGAAAAGGAGGCAAAGTCCAAAATATAACTTGGCCAGCCTATTATGGAATCTGACCTTGTGTATCAATCTCAAATGATTTGGTTAACATGTTTTAAGTTATAGAGCTTAAACCAATTGCAGGATGTACTGACAAACTGAAACATGGATAAAACTTAGTGCCAAGTGTTGGGGGCATATTAATGTTGCCTAATTAAGATTTATACTCGATGTCAGTGAGTTTCAAATCAGTTGAAATTGTCGGAAATGAAAATTATTTACTGCGTTCGTAAAACTAAAGAGCATCAGAGAGATTAATTTTTGTGACACTTAAATTCCACATTAACATACCCCTCATTTGAATTGTCCTGAATGTGCAGGTTTTATTCATACTTCATTGATGATTTAACATGAAGTTTGTGGTCATTGCTTATTCAGAATCGAAACTTGGGTGCATTTGGTCGGATGTCCTAAGAATTCTTAGTGTCAATCATTGGTTAAAGAAATATGAAATATTGATCGACGATGTAAGACATCATTGTTGTAATATTTAACTCAGTTATGGCTTAATATACATGATTACATGTACATGCCATGGGTTAATTTTTTTTTCTCAAAAAGTTCACTGGTCCAGGAATCTACTGGTCCTGAATATCGGAATGGAGGAAATAAAATTTGTGTTCAACACAAAATTAACGTACCCCCCCTCCCGGTAGTAGTAACTGAGTTACATACATGTAATTATATTATCTAAAATGACTATTTTAGGTTGGCAACTTAATACCTGATCAGATGCTGCTTTACATTTTGTCTTGGGCTATCAAATAGTTAATTTTCGCATATTGGTTGTACCTTTTAATAAAGCACTGTTTGTTTGTTTGTTGTTGCAAATTCTGGATATTTTACAGTATTTACCCCACATATTTCAGGGCTCACGTTGGAGGGCGATTCAGGCGAAGAAGTCGCCTTGTGGATGCTCACTTCTCTTTGTACTAGTGCCAAAAGAGAAGTCGCCCTGTAATTTTACTAAGTTGCTTTGCTAATTTTAACTATTTTAACAGTAAAACATCGGTATATTTTTACTACAAAATTTTCGATTTTTAAACCGCCATTGTAAAGAGACGTAATCGAAACAGTTACGAATATAAAAACTGTACTATGGATCCGTACTCTGGAAAATAACGTTGGTATTGTTTCATTTCATTTATTTGGGATTTTATGTCGGCTATCCAAAGGGACTGTTCACTTTGTGGATATGATTAGTTTCTTAATTAATATCAATCAGTGATTAAAGAGAAGCAATGTAAATAATATACACTCATTAAAATTTGATTAAATAATTAGCGATTTCACAGCTTGTGATAATGTGATATAGCTTGGTCGATTGTTTGATTGTATTTGTATACGTAGATCTAAGGTGAGTAAATTTATTTAAAAGAACAAAGGTGGTTATGTTTTCCACCCAAGCCTGTATGAAAAGTAATATATATACATGTCCTGCTTTATTTACATCAGATGATTTCAGTTGTCCAAAAAACATGATTATTCAGTTCAGTGAACTGAATGTCCTTAATATAGAACTGTGTGTATGTTTTGGACTTTCTTTTTGTTCATCATTTTTGACATGCATATGTTGTTTTAAATCTGTATAATTGTTGTTAATATATGTTTAGATTGATTATAGTATTAACATCAGTAAATAGTGAATTGTGTTGGTTTTTTTTGCATATATTTATCTTATCTAATGTTTTGTCATTTTATCTATGTGTGACTTGTTTGAAACAATGCTGATGTCGAAATAAATTTTATTATTCAATTTTATTTATTTATTATTTATTGGACAATAGTTGACTATCATATATGTGACTTTATCATTTGAAAAACAAAACAAAGAATCTAAAAAGGGTTTATTTAATACAAACAAACAAAAAACAAATACAAGGACATATGTAAATCAGAGAAATGATATGCTAACAAAAACAAGGAATTAAACAACTACTGAATATACCTTAATGCATAACAAGTACATTATAACATATGAATGCCACGATAATGCCCCGCGAATGTGAAAAGTGGTACAATTAGAGAAATATTTTGACTTCTTGTACTCTCACCACTTCTCCCTGAAAGAGAAGTCACTTCTCCCTCTGATTTCAAAGTAGTGGGAGCCCTGATATTTACTTCATAATTCTCATTAGCATGATTGCTGCTAATCTCGTTGAGATTAGACTTCCAAAGATACAGAGCAGAAAATGTCTTTGGAAGTCTAATCTCTGGAGATACAGCAGAAAATGTCTTCGGAAGTTTAATTCCAACGAGATTTGATTGCCGGAGTTATCAATATCAGCCTACCACTTGCCTCAAACCAAGGAATTTTTTCCTTCCACAATGTTTGAAATATTCTCTTCCGATTTAGCCTATCGTATCTTTGACCTTTTGTTGGTTGTGGCGTTTTTTCATTACGTAATTTATTGTTGTCAGTATCACGAGCCGCTCCGTTAACATTAAAAAACCAACTTGTCAATGACTCAGGCCATTTTTATGTTTGAACTGCTTCACGCTTGAGTATTATCGAAAGAATTACCGCTTCTGTAAAGCGCAAAACTGATTTTAAGCTATTCCGTTACAACCATCCTGGGTGTGTGTGCTCTGTTAATTACCGGAGGTTCATACAGAACAAAACACACTTCGCAAAGCACTAAAACGATCTTGAATTAATCCAATGTTAACAATATTAAAATCAATGTTGGATTAAAATTATGCAGTAACATCTGTCACTCGGACTTTTAACCACCCATTTAATTCAAGTCTGTAATTGGACAGTTTCAACTGGTCCGTCGGTCTTTACAGGATTAGAAAATGTTAGGTCTGAACCCACAAATCGCCGGTCCCGGACCTCGGACCAGTGGATTTTTTTAACCCCTGATCATGCAAACAGAAAGTTTTTATTGAAAATGCAGGGCTCACGCTACAGGGCGATTCGTGGGAAGAAGTCACCTTGTGAAGGTCAACTTCACTTTCTCATTGGTCAAAAGGGAAGTTCAAGTAGCCTTGTAATTTTCAATAGCCACTCTATCATGCCTATGTCTCCCTCATATTTTTTGCCATGTGACATTTATGAAAATGTTGATATCATGTTTACTTAAATCTATCGTATTCATTAATTCCACCAAGGGTTAAAGAATGGTCATAGAAAAATTAGAACCATAGTTGGACAAATGGATCATGTGATACAGAGCATAGAGCTATGCATGCACCCAAATCCACACTACACAAAGCTGCTTGAACTGAGTGCTTGGTCTACCTTACTTGTCCTTAGTCCTTACACTACAGACTTATTTAATTAAAACGTTGTGTTAATGTGTAGAAAGCTAGAGTACTGCTTGTTAATTTTAAAACTCACATCTGTTATTAAATATAGTTCTATTGATTCTACCATATATTTCTTCCACATGTACATCTCAATGATCGGTCAAGAGAACAATGGAAGTCACTGGCTAAACATCAATCGTCTTTTGTCTTTCCTTCAGTAACCCACCTGTCCAGTAATATGTCTTATCAATCAATAATCAAGCCAATCGGATATCCTCCAACCCTCTTAAAGATCACATAAGCTACTTTTCTTGTGGTATCTGACAGCAGGATCAATAATAAGATAATCGAACAAAAAAAGGTATTGTCCGCGTATCTGAAATCAGCTGTTCACTATTCCTTTTCAGTGATGTTTAATGATCAGAAAATGAAACACACATATAGAATGATGCCGTGAATTATTTGTGCAACGTTTTACATGCATAACTTACCTAGTAAATTGGCGATCTATTGTATTTTTGTCGGAGAAAATTTCTCCACTTCATCGCCATATTTATTTATTGGCTCTTCAACGGAAATAAACGGAAATTCACGAAGTCGACAGTTAATACTAATACCACACCAAGATAAATAGTAGTACAACGAAACGTACTTTAATCATCCGCGTTTTTCGGCACATTTGGTATAACTTTAAAACAAACAAATCAGTGAAAACCCGAGAAAAAAATCAAGCTTTTTATCATTATTGTGAAAATCTATATAATAAATTTGACAATCCAACGATAAACAGTAAGATATTTTTCTAGAAATTCTCGAAAACAAAAGATAAGATGAATTAGCGATTTATCCCACCAGCTAATAAATAAGGTCGCAAATCGTAATAAAATTTATAATATGTGACCATCAGATATGAATAGAAATTTGAATACACAAAAATACCAAAAGATCAAGGAAATTGTAAATATGTAACATTCTAGATGATGAATATCCTTTTTTAATTAGGCTGTCACAGTAATACAAAATATACGAATAACATTTTTGAAATGACTCGCAATAATTTAAATGATTGTCATATAGTTTGAGCAAAAAAGTAATACTAAATCCATCAACACCTGGAGATATTAAAACAGGAGTTTCTTTTTTATAAACAAATCATAAGAACTTCAGTAACAGAGGGTGTGATTACGACATTTATTTGTGTCTTTTCGTTTGATTGTAGTGTAGTCAATACAGGAAATTGTTTTTTTATTTAGCACGTAAAGACATAGTTATATATTGGCCGTAATTACCTAAGATTTTGAAAAATAGCATACACAATTATTTTTCCCCCTAGAAATAACGGCATGCATATCAAAAACATGAAAATCATTGCGTAATCGTAAGTTGAAATGAAAATCAAAACAAATAGACGTTTAAATGAAAACTTGGTAAACATGTAGCAGGTAATTGACACGACACACGTACACAACTTTGAAGTAGTCCTGCAAGGTGAATTATTTATAGTGCCACACATGCAAACACTTTGGTTAAGTTGGTTTGCTTGTTTCTACAGAGTTTTGTAAATTACTAATTGATCTTTTCACTTCAAGTTAGCATATCTGATGAAGGATATTCCAGAAAGTTGTACATTTATTAACATGATCTAATGTCAAATGCAAGAATTATTAGTAAATGTTGACCAACATTGCATTGTTATACATCTTGGCTTTTAGTTTGTGACTATAGAGTAACACGACTGGTGTCACTATTGGAACAGGAACTGTTTACCCTTCGGGGGCACCTGGGTTCACCCCGGTTTTCAGTGAGGTTCGTTGTTACTCTATCTTTGGTTTCATGTGTAATGTTTTGTAAAACGCTGTTTGTCCTTTTGTCCCTTTTTCTTTTGGCCATTGTGTTGTCTGTCCTTCTTTGATATTTTCTTCATAGTTATATTTGTAAATACTATTAACTGAAGCTGAAAATAAATGTTCATTTGCTCATCAGTTTCATTTATTGTTCACATATACATGATAAACCATAATACATACAACATGAACATATTTATTCATTTTATAAACAAACTAAAATATAACACAAATATAATAATTATAGATTAATACATGGCCTTTTTCATATTGCCCTTATTATCAGCATGAGACCTTGATATCGGCCCCGAGAGACGATATCAGTCGAGGGCTGATGAAAAGGGCAATATGAAAAAGGCCATGTATTAATCTATTTATCACATATTTTGCCAGGGCAGATAACATGTTTTTTTTTTTTTTTTTTTTTTATTATATCTATATTACACCTGTGAACAATTTACCTCTGGGTGCCAGGAAACCTCAAAGGTTTACAAATATTTACAATGAACAATATAATTAAATAAATAAATATTGGTACAGTTGTAGTAAGAATACAATACCATAAGCAAATAAATCATATTTTATCTCTCATATTCAATTTATAAACATACATTTTTACACAGTAAACAATGAAAGGAATTATTAATACAACTAAATTCATAATGTATCCAATAATAGCTGTAATTTCCTAATATTATATAAGTTTCGAACTTCTGGGTTCTTAATCATCATTTGTATATTACTTCTGAGTTCATTTTTGAGATTTGTGATAACTATTGCTTCCCTGTAAGTACTTTTATTATATTTTATATAATTTCTTGTTTTCCAAATTACCCATTTTAATATACAAATTACTAAATTCATTAAAAGTAGGTTTTCAGTTATTTCTCCCTCATACACCCCAATGATTAAGTTTTCCTCAACAAGTACTATATTTTTTTCAAAAATGCTATTAAAAATGTGTTTTAATTCATCTAAGACATGTTTAATTTTATGACACCTGAAAAACAAATGCATAAGGGACTCTATTTCATTTTTACAAAAATGACATTGACCATTTGATTTTCCCATTTTTTGTAATCTATATTCTGAATATACAATGTTATGCAAACATTTCCATTGGAACTGGATAATGCTTTGTTTACATTTAATCTTGTTCAGTATATACCAAATTGATATCCAGTTAAATTTCTTTTCATAAATTGTATCCCATTTGAATTGACATTTTGGCGTAATTGGTTTACGTATTTCTTTCTGGATATTCTTCAGTTTCAGCTCTTTTGGAACAATGATTTTATTATTATGATTTCTAATATTCAAATTACTATCTATTTTTAAACCTAATGATTTTTTGATCTTTTCGTTATCATCGGATTTTAATTTCTTAACAAAATTTTCTGGTATTGATTTTTTTATTTTTGCCCATTCTGATATCCAGTTCCTTTTATCATCCAGTCTATTAAATATAGTCTGATTATCAACAAAGGTATTATTGTTTTTATCCCATATATCGTTTATTTTAAATATATTATTTCTCAAAAACGATTGAAAAAAAAGTGGATTTCTATTAAATTTGATCTCAGAGTTACCAAATATGTTTTTATCTAAAATGTCATTTTTAGACTCCGTAGAACATGACCCCAAAAATTGTTCCATGCTTGTATAGCGTCTTGATAGTATTTTGGAATGGATGCAATATCTAAACCTTTAATATCGGAGCATTTACAAAGAAAAAAATCAACTCCAAATTTTTTATCGTATTTCTGTAACCAGTGTTTACCTATCGCATTCCATGAGTCCATCTCACTGTTGATTATTTTGTATATAAATTTTATCTGTTTACTTTTGACAAAATTGTCTATGTTAATCATTCCCATCCTCCCTTCATTAATATTTAAGCAACATACGTTTCTTTCTATTTGGTTTGGTTTATTGTCCCAAAGAAATTTCCAAATCAAATCATTCACCTCTTTTTTATATTTCTCTGGTATCCCCCTCATTTCAGTTTCAAATCCCATTTGAGCTAACAGAAATTTTTTAACGATTAAAGTTTTTCCCTTAAAGGTTAAATTTCTGGTTTTCCAAACCTGAGTGCAGCTTTTCATTTTATTTATAATTTTTTTCCAAATGTCATCAGTGTCTATATTGTACCCGTGAAAAACACCTAAAGTCTTTATATTATCTGAAATCCATGATATGTTAGTTAATCTGGGTCGTTTCCCCCTTAATCTACCAATAAATAATCCTTTTGTTTTTTCATAATTTATCTTAGAGCCGGATGCCTTTTCAAATTTCGAAAGAATTAAAAAGGATTGTTCAACAGATTCTTCGTTTTTGTTTAAGAATTGCGTGTCGTCTGCAAACATCCATATTTTTGCTTCCTTTACGGGCTGCCCCTCACAGTCGGGTAGTTTGATACCATGTATTTCCGGAGTGTTTTGGATAGCACAAGCCATCGGCTCTGCCTGAATAATGTACAAAATCGGTGCAGCAGGACATCCTTGTCTGGCTGAACGCGATATTGCGAAAAATTTTGATATGAAACCATTTGTTTTTATACAGGTTTTTCCCTTTTTAAATAACATATAAACCCATTCACGAAATTTCAGTCCAAAATTAAAAGTTATATTTGTAAATACTATTAACTGAAGCTGAAAATAAATGTTCATTTGCTCATCAGTTTCATTTATTGTTCACATATACATGATAAACCATAATACATACAACATGAACATATTTATTCATTTTATAAACAAACTAAAATATAACACAAATATAATAATTATAGATTAATACATGGCCTTTTTCATATTGCCCTTATTATCAGCATGAGACCTTGATATCGGCCCCGAGGGGCGATATCAGTCGAGGGCTGATGACAAGGGCAATATGAAAAAGGCCATGTATTAATCTATTTATCACATATTTTGCCAGGGCAGATAACATGTTATTGTCCTTCACAAGAGGGCAATAACATGTTAGGGCAATAACATGTTATTGCCCTCGTAAAATGTTATTGCCCCGGAGGCAAATAACACGCCGCAAATTATATTTTTATTACACATGCAAATTCGGCGTTATTTCAATAAAATATGTGATAATACATATTGTATAGGATAGGTCATATAAAAATATCAACACAATAATATAATTAAAAAAAAGAAGTGTAGCCTTTGATCTATGAACAATATTTATTGACCTCGTACTACGTGATATTTTCCTAGTAATTTGGACATGTACCGCTAACTCAAATCAAGAAGTCCACACAAAAAGGATCGTAAATTCTTCAAAACACCGCTATATGGTATCCACATTGTATTTCAAATCGACACCAAACACACTAATTAGCATATGTGTAATAACCAACTAAAGAATTGTTCCACTGTGTTGCAGTTCATCCAGAAAAAATGTATTTTCAGCATATATGATTGATTGATTGGTGCTTAACGCCAACTTTAGTAGTATTTCAGCTATATTGTGGCATGCACAAACTTTATATTAATTTAAGACACTTACAAGAAGACCATTCGAAATAAACATACTTGTCTATAAAACAAACGGGTTACATGTACAAATAATGTATGCATTCTTGCATATTGTTCAATTGGCATTGATACAGTCACGTTTTTTTTACCATGCTTTAAAATTCGCTAAAAGTTGAACAGCTACATGTCAAGCTAATATAGTCAATATAATGTATACATTATAAATTACTGACATGCACTAAACCGTCTTAAAATATGAAAGTTTGGGTTATTCAAAGAAACATATACGGTGGCCATTTATTGAACGAAACGGAGATATCGAGTATATAATTCTGGAAGTGCAGATTATATTGCAGAACCACAACATCCCAGTTTGGGCTTGCCTTGGTTCGACTGTATTTATAATAAGAGGAGAATATTGATCAACAGGTGAACATCTAAGTACGGAAGACGAACGATCGTTTTATTTTCTCAGAAACTCGCTTATATAATCTTTGGTGATACGTGCTAATACAGTGATATACTGGTATGGATGTATCGATATATCGGTTGTGCTAATACAGTGATATACTGGTATGGATGTATCGGTATATCGGTTGTACTAATACAGTGATATACTGGTATGGATGTATAGATATATCGGTTGTGCTAATACAGTGATATACTGGTATGGATGTATCGGTATATCGGTTGTACTAATACAGTGATATACTGGTATGAATGTATCGATATATCGGTTGTGCTAATACAGTGATATACTGGTATGGATGTATCGGTATATCGGTTGTACTAATACAGTGATATACTGGTATGGATGTATCGGTATATCGGTTGTACTAATACAGTGATATACTGGTATGGATGTATCGATATATCGGTTGTGCTAATACAGTGATATACTGGTATGGATGTATCGGTATATCGGTTGTGCTAATACAGTGATATACTGGTATGGATGTATCGGTATATCGGTTGTACTAATACAGTGATATACTGGTATGGATGTATCGATATATCGGTTGTGCTAATACAGTGATATACTGGTATGGATGTATCGGTATATCGGTTGTACTAATACAGTGATATACTGGTATGAATGTATCGATATATCGGTTGTGCTAATACAGTGATATACTGGTATGGATGTATCGGTATATATCGGTCGGAATCCAATTTACTGATTTAACCCCACCACATCGTAGTGCCTGTCACAATCAAAAACCTGGATTTCCAATATCACATGTCTGGTCTTTTGTTATGTTCAATGATTGGAAATGAAAGGTGATTGTTCTTGATATTGGTGGAATTATTGACCATTACTGTTTAAACTTTCTTATCATAATTTTATTTTTATATAAATTTGTATATATATATACGTAACCAATATCACATTAACAAATTCTGCATTTTAATCGGGTCATCACATTTACCATTTACTACATGTACAAACTCAACAGGTACCAAAAAATGTCATAAAATGCAGCCCACTTTGGTCTGTGTGTCTTAACTACTATCACTAGAACAACAATGTATGACAAGATAAAACAACCTAATTATTAAAATAAGATCCTTTGCTTGCTCTTCTTTATTCAAGTAATGAAAGTCAAAATTATTTACATTACATGTATTTCAAATGTTTAGTAAAACAATGTTAACCTAAAGGGTACAGTTGAGCTGTGCTACTGTTTGGGTCATGGCATCATAGGACTGTACTATATCGTACTTTGTCCACTCCTGTTGGTTATCTGAACTCGTTTAATTATCGTTTGAATAAGAATGTTAATATGTCCTTTTTCTAGTGGTGGGTAATCTCCACTCTGGACAGTACAAATGGTTGGAGAGCCTGTTGAGGGGGGAGTGGAGGGGGATGGATTCAATTTTGCATTTCATTTGGGATATATAATAATCAGAAAACATCTAGCTTTGATATTCACCACCAGGAACTATTTTGTATACATACATCTTTAGAGAAGTAGATTTCGAGTCGAGAGCAATGGGGATCATTTTTATTTTTTCGGTTTTATTAAGATTTCATTGATGAGTTACTGACATTATATTATCATAATATTCTACTTATATAATTCAAGCGTGACTTTACATTCACGAGATATGTCGGTACACGTGTATGTATACCATATAACATAAAACAACACGTGTACTAACCATGTAAGCGAATAAATTATGATCCCAAGTTATAACCACGTTTCTGCAAGAACAATCTCTGCTGCATACATGGATTAATGAACTTTGGATTTGATGGTCTATCTCTATAATGGGACTACTCACAATTCACACGTAAGTTGAAGATTCCAGTTTATAATATCAATTTAAATTTAAAGCCAACAGTAACACCTTCTTAAGTTGTGGTACTAATATCAAAACTATGTGTAGGGATAGTCGTGGCTGTGATTAGAAGGGTAGTTGGATTTATAACTACCTATGCAATCAGTGCCTGTCACCACTGATGTTGTGAATTCGAATCCCGATCATGGCGAGGTGTACAACATTATGTGATTAAGTTTGTTGGTGGCTTGCGATAGGTCAGTTATTTTCTACGGGTACTCCGGTTTCCTCCACCAATAAAACTGACCGCCACGATATAACTGAAATATCGTTGAAAGTGGTGTTAAACACCATCAAACAAACAAACAAACAAACAAACAAACAAACAAACAAACCTTCTTAAGTTGTGGTACTAATATCAAAACAATGTAAATATAACCCTGAGGTTGTGCTTGTATTTTCAGTGTTTAGAATATCGTCACGTTCAGCACTCTGTCAGCTATGATTTGGCCAGACAGGTTAGGTTAGGGCTATCGTCAGGCAGAATAGTGTTGAAGCTATAGATGTTTTTTTGGCCAGACAGGTTAGGTTAGGGCTATGGTCAGGCAGAATAGTGTTGAAGCTATAGATGTTTTTTTGGCCAGACAGGTTATGCTAGGGCTATGGTCAGGCAGAATAATGTTGAAGCTATAGATGTTTTTTTGGTCAGACAGGTTAGGTTAGGGCTATGGTCAGGCAGAATAGTGTTGAAGCTATAGATGTTTTTTTGGTCAGACAGGTTAGGTTAGGGCTATGATCAGGCAGAATAGTGTTGAAGCTATAGATGTTTTCTTTGGCCAGACAGGTTAGGTTAGGACTATGGTCAGGCAGAATAGTGTTGAAGCTATAGATGTTTTTTTGGTCAGACAGGTTAGGTTAGGGCTATGATCAGGCAGAATAGTGTTGAAGCTATAGATGTTTTTTTGGCCAGACAGGTTAGGTTAGGACTATGGTCAGGCAGAATAGTGTTGAAGCTATAAATGTTTTTTGGTCAGACAGGTTAGGTTAGGGTTATGGTCAGGCAGAATAGTGTTGAAGCTATAGATGTTTTTTTGGCCAGACAGGTTAGATTAGGGCTATGGTCAGGCAGAATAGTGTTGAAGCTATAGATGTTTTTTTGGCCAGACAGGTTAGGTTAGGGCTATGATCAGGCAGAATAGTGTTGAAGCTATAGATGTTTTTTTGGCCAGACAGGTTAGGTTAGGGCTATGGTCAGGCAGAATAGTGTTGAAGCTATAGATGTTTTTTTGGTCAGACAGGTTAGGTTAGGGCTATGGTCAGGCAGAATAGTGTTGAAGCTATAGATGTTTTTTGGTCAGACAGGTTAGGTTAGGGCTATGGTCAAGCAGAATAGTGTTGAAGCTATAGATGTTTTTTTGGCCAGACAGGTTAGGTTAGGCCTATGGTCAGGCAGAATAGTGTTGAAGCTATAGATGTTTTTTTGGTCAGACAGGTTAGGTTAGGGTTATGGTCAGGCAGAATAGTGTTGAAGCTATGGATGTTTTTTGGTCAGACAGGTTAGGTTAGGGTTATGGTCAGGCAGAATAGTGTTGAAGCTATAGATGTTTTTTTGGCCAGACAGGTTAGGTTAAGGCTATGGTCAGGCAGAATAGTGTTGAAGCTATAAATGTTTTTTGGTCAGACAGGTTAGGTTAGGGCTATGGTCAGGCAGAATAGTGTTGAAGCTATAGATGTTTTTTGGTCAGACAGGTTAGGTTAAGGCTATGGTCAGGCAGAATAGTGTTGAAGCTATAGATGTTTTTTGGTCAGACAGGTTAGGTTAGGGTTATGGTCAGGCAGAATAGTGTTGAAGCATTAGATGTTTGTTGGTCAGACAGGTTATGCTAGGGCTATGGTCAGGCAGAATAGTGTTGAAGCTATAGATGTTTTTTTGGTCAGACAGGTTAGGTTAGGGCTATGGTCAGGCAGAATAGTGTTGAAGCTATAGATGTTTTTTTGGTCAGACAGGTTAGGTTAGGGCTATGGTCAGGCAGAATAGTGTTGAAGCTATAGATGTTTTTTGGTCAGACAGGTTAGGTTAGGGCTATGGTCAAGCAGAATAATGTTGAAGCTATAGATGTTTTTTTGGCCAGACAGGTTAGGTTAGGCCTATGGTCAGGCAGAATAGTGTTGAAGCTATAGATGTTTTTTTGGTCAGACAGGTTAGGTTAGGGTTATGGTCAGGCAGAATAGTGTTGAAGCTATGGATGTTTTTTGGTCAGACAGGTTAGGTTAGGATTATGGTCAGGCAGAATAGTGTTGAAGCTATAGATGTTTTTTTGGCCAGACAGGTTAGGTTAAGGCTATGGTCAGGCAGAATAGTGTTGAAGCTATAAATGTTTTTTGGTCAGACAGGTTAGGTTAGGGCTATGGTCAGGCAGAATAGTGTTGAAGCTATAGATGTTTTTTGGTCAGACAGGTTAGGTTAGGGCTATGGTCAGGCAGAATAGTGTTGAAGCTATAGATGTTTTTTGGTCAGACAGGTTAGGTTAGGGCTATGGTCAGGCAGAATAGTGTTGAAGCTATAGATGTTTTTTTGGTCAGACAGGTTAGGTTAGGGCTATGGTCAGGCAGAATAGTGTTGAAGCTATAGATGTTTTTTTGGCCAGACAGGTTAGGTTAGGGCTATGGTCAGGCAGAATAGTGTTGAAGCTATAGATGTTTTTTGGCCAGACAGGTTAGGTTAGGGTTATGGTCAGGCAGAATAGTGTTGAAGCTATAGATGTTTTTTTGGCCAGACAGGTTAGGTTAGGCCTATGGTCAGGCAGAATAGTGTTGAAGCTATAGATGTTTTTTTTGTCAGACAGGTTAGGTTAGGGTTATGGTCAGGCAGAATAGTGTTGAAGCTATAGATGTTTTTTTGGTCAGACAGGTTAGGTTAGGGTTATGGTCAGGCAGAATAGTGTTGAAGCTATAGATGTTTTTTTTGTCAGACAGGTTAGGTTAGGGTTATGGTCAGGCAGAATAGTGTTGAAGCTATAGATGTTTTTTGGCCAGACAGGTTAGGTTAGGGCTATGGTCAGGCAGAATAGTGTTGAAGCTATAGATGTTTTTTTTTGTCAGACAGGTTAGGTTAGGGCTATGATCAGGCAGAATAGTGTTGAAGCTATAGATGTTTTTGGTTTATGGTGTTTAACGCCACTTTCAACAATATTTCAGTTATTTTGTGGCGGTCAGTTTTATTGGTGGAGGAAACCGGAGAACCCAGAGAAAACCACCGACCTGTCGCAAGTCACTCACAATTTTTATCACATAATGTTGTATCGAGTACACCTCGCTTGAGCTGGATTCGAACTCATAACATTAGTGGTGATAGGTACTGATTGCATAGGTAGTTGTAAATCCAACTACCATTCTAAACACGACTACGACGGCCCCAAAAAATTAACAAAACAAGTAACATTTCAAAAATTACTTTTAAATGGAATTACAAAAATATGTATTGACAAACTTGATCACATAATGGTGTATCGAGTACACCTCGCCTCAGCGGGATTTGAACTCACAACTTTAGTGGTGATAGGCACTGATTGCACATGTAGTTGTAAATCCAACTACCATAATATAGCGACCATGACGGCCCCGCCATTCAATTTAATATATCTTCTTGTTCTGTCATAGTAGTACGACAATATGACTTAGTCTCCTCAATGCTGAAAAGAGGTATTTGAATCGACCGGATCAGACTGGCATTATGTAAAATTTACAGTGGAATATTTCATGATTATTCAGATAGTATTCTTGAAGAGATTTTGTTCTTGCGAATCAATCCTAGCATTTTGAATAACATTTTTTTTACAGAATTTTACATTAGTACACTGTAATTATTTTTAACTAAAAGATTGATTCAACTGTTGCATTCTGTTGTCTCTATATAGAATATACGTACTGTATTTTAATTAATCCCGCGAATATAAAATTTATTTGGAAGATCTTTAGAAATAGGAAGACAAGTGAGCATCTCGCCCGAAGCGAGTACAAATGAAGTTCATATTCGCGAACATCAATGTACATTTGTATATTGTGTCTATCCTGCAATGTAAAACTTAACGCGGACGTCGAAGAGGACACCATTTAAATTAGTGCTTGTCTTTTAGCCTTCGTTCTTCAATACACCAATGCACCAGGATACTTTATATATACTGTCAGTAGGTTATAACATCAAAATGTATATACATACATTTAATACAGTCAATAAAGCGCTCATTGCAAGAAAAATATTATTACTACAGGTACCTTTCTTGTGTTCTGTTATTTCAAATATTATTAGTGGTAAATAGATATATCGATCCTTGATTTTGTCAATGGCCGTTTGATTGGTCAATAATAGTTAATTAAAAACTGGTACGAAGTTCTGATAACAAATAGTTGTTAGGAGTAAACGTATCTATTGATAGCAGGGAACCTGTCAATATTTAAGAGATGAAAGACGAACAGAATCGAAGCAGCTTTGCATTAATATGTAGAATATTATGTAATCTAAAATGTTCTCGGAAACAAGCCATCGTAATTTTGTGTCTCGCTGATTTCTGAAAATGAGCATGAGCTTTGGGAAACGTATATCGGCGTCATCTCGAGTGTCTAGAATTGACAGGTATGACACTATCACCACATTATAAGTTATAACCGCAAAATTTACATTAATATTATAATAACCGTCGTGTAACACATATATATTCCATTCACTTAAACCACCGGTGATGATAACAATCATCGCACGAAATGACCCAAATTCCTATTTATACAAAATGACCAAAATCCCTACATATACTAAATTACTAACACAGGCACTTGTTTCTGGAAAAAAAAAAATATACCTAGATAGGTACCGGGTCGTTTCGCCCCGAATCCCATTCGCCCCCTGAGTCGTTTCGCCCTGAATCCCGTTCGCCCCCTGAGTCGTTTCGCCCCGATTTATTAATAGTGCTTTAAAAAATGAAATATGGAAAATACCATTTTAATACCATTGCAAATATTCGTAAAATTTCTTTGAACAATATACACTGTTTGGTATCGCTTCTGGTTTAGCAGAAAAAACCCAATTAATGACATATTTTTACCTTTGCAAAGGAGATAAGAACCACAGAGTATTGTACCGTCCTTTACCTATGAAGAAGCATGTTTTTTTTACTATTTTATTTAAAAGATATGCTTATTAAAAGCGTCACACTCCTGACATTAGTTATTTTGATTTCCTAGCTATGATATGTGGTATATCAGAGCTATTTCCAACTTTTTCCTTTGATTGGGTCTGGAGCTTTTGGAAAATAAAGAAAATTGTGAACTATTAAAGCATACAACATAGTACTATACAACTAAGATAAAATGTTACACTCCTGACATTTTTTGTGTCTCTCCTTATGCAAGCCCAATTTTACAATTATCATATTCATCCAGTCTAATGTTTCAAGATATTTACCTTTCTTTCATATCATTTAATATTCAAATTATTCTCTGAAAATGAAAAGTCTTCATTTTTTTGAAAATCACCCATTTATTGATGGTAACTTGGTCTTCGCCCTCTTGGCAAAAATTTATTCACAACTCTCTACAAAATTTGAATTTAACTACATGTAGTTTGATTTTGAATAAAAATAAGTCAGTTGTTAACTGACCAACAATGTTTGATTGATTTTTCTTATTAATAAAAACTTGAAACTTGAAAATAAATAAATATTTAAAGTAGACCAAAATGAATGATTTTTTTTTTGCATACTATCGTCATGGTATGTGTTTTCGTATGTGTATGTCATGTGTTTTCGTATAATCCATTTTATTTTGATTTCCACAGCGCACGCATTACTGACAGCAAAAGTTGCCAGATAATCGAAAGTGTATTAAAATACAAGAATGGCTTTAAAAACAATCTTATGTACAAAGAAATATTTAACTAGCCATTCTTTGAAAATTCCAATCGTCATATGAATGAAGGGTTAACACTGCTAATCGCTATATCGGAAAATCTATAATAGTACGAAAACCCACAACACGATGCTAATAAATAAATAATTATCAAAAAATTGTCGAAAAAGACTTCATCTATTATAATATAATAGCAATTAAGTGGGGCGAATCGACTCACTTTCCGGGGCGAAACGACCCGGGGCGAACAGGTCATCGGGGCGAAACGACCCGGATTCATCTAGATACTGGGTACCCCTAGATACTATATATACCACAAGGTACGTAACCATTCATTTGTAAAAAAAATCTAGGTCATCGCAATTTTCACGTTTTTTCAACTCAACGGACGCCAGTATGAAGGAATGGCCTACATCATCTGAAACTACGATAATTTATCTACTAAGTGATGTATAAAACACCTACCTTTGCTGAACCTCAACAATACAACAGACCTTTTTCCACGGGTCAGTTATCAGCTTTCATCATTCAGACGTTAAACTGGGATGTTGTGACCTGCAGTGAAAGAAAAAATAAGAAAAGTTGTAATAAAAATGCTATGAAAAATACTGAGATGTTAGAAAAATATATATATTGCATTCCAATCAAAAAAATAATAAAAGTGTTTTAATTTCTTAGAATAAAAGTGTAGTTTGAATGCAAATCTTTTGCTATTTTTAGAATTCAAAATTTGTGAACTTTCTATACAACCTCAGGATTTTTCCCTGAAGTATACCAACAGGACTGAAAGTCTTATGGGCGGGAAAATTAAAACCTGGGAAAAGCTAGAAAAATTCTAAAAATAGCAACAGATTTGCATTCAAACTACACTTTTAGTAATCACAAGTGCCTGTGATTACTAATATGAAAATTATCTGCCAATTTCACGCTCATCCAGTGCATCAAAATAGTGTCGAGATTTTTAGGGCCGAGATATATTGTGGACGACTTTTTTTTAGGGTCGAATCATTCAATCGAACTCTCGTTGTTCCTTACGAGATCTCAAAATTTAACTTCCACGCAGAAAACAAATTTCTTGTCAGTATGTCAGAAGAGATTTAATAAAATTTGAAAATATCAATATATGTAGAACAAACTAACAAAATGACTTTTATTACACACGGGTTCCGGGTTTCAGTGGTATCGGACGTACGCGAAAGGGTCCGAGATTTAGCATCACCTTTGCGCTTTATGTTAAGAAGATCTTCATTAGTAGAGTGTGTAAGTGTGTTACACGGAGCGTGTTTACAATGTGCAGAAAAGAAATATATCCATCAGTATGTGAAGCCATGTGAGGATTAATATGAGTAGGCACGGCCTATAGAGAGGATGGAAGTATTTGAAATTAAATGAAACTAAAAATACCTTTATATCCCCTATGGCATCCACTGGAAAGTTAAATGAAGTAGAATAGAAAATTACGAGAAAAAAGTATGGAATCTTTTATTGTTGGACTAGGAACAGTGCAAACATTGAAGGCTAACTAGTAATATTATACTTTATGTTTTTATTTTCCCTTTTGTCTTTGTTAGCACAGCCGGTCAATATTTTAGTATATTGACCGGGCCCGATCAATAAAATGTTTTCTTCCGGATATTGTCCCAAAAGGGTCAGGTGAGCTATTGTCACCACTGAGCGTCTGTCGTCCGTTCGTCCGTTAACTTTTCACATTTTAATCAACTCCTCTGAAGCCACTGGGCCAATTTGAACCAAACTTTGGTGGAATGGTTCTTGGATGTCCCCCTTCCAAAATTGTGTCCGGTGATCCCGACTTCCAACCAAGATGGCCACCAAGCTAAAAATAGAAAAAAGGGGGGGATGAAATTTTAATTGTTCATTGCTGCTTTAGTATAAGTCAAAATGAGTTCAAATTTTAACTGCAGCTACATGGCAAGGAGTAGTTTAACATATATTCCGGGTTTTTCTGTGAAATTTTTCTTTCAGTCAATTTATAATACCGATTATGCAAATTAGGCATATTTTGATAAAAGATCACATTTAAATCTCCTCTGAAACCACTGAACGAAATTAAACCAAACCTGGCAGGGATGGTCCCTGGGTGGGTCTCTTTTCAAAATTATGTCCGACAGCCCCACCCTCCATTCAAGATGGCTGCTGTTACTACAAATAGAAATTTCTTCAATTGTCCATTGCTGCTTTAGTATAAGTCAAAATGAGCTCACATTTTAACTGCAGCTACATGGCAAGGAGTAGTTTAACATATGTTCTGGGTTTTTCTCTGAAATTTTTCTTTCATCCGATTTATAATACCGATTATGCAAATTAGGCATATTTTGATAAAAGATCACATTTAAATCTTCTCCTCTGAAACTGCAGAATGAAATTAAACCAAATCTGGCAGGGATGGTCCCTGGGTGGGTCTCTTTCAAAATTATGTCCGACAGCCCCGCCCTCCATTCAAGATGGCTGTTGTTACTACAAATAGAAATTTCTTCAATTGTCCATTGCTGCTTTAGTATAAGTCAAAATGAGCTCACATTTTAACTACAGCTACATGGCAAGGAGTAGTTTAACATATGTTCTGGGTTTTTCTCTGAAATTTTTCTTTCAGCTGATTTATAATACCGATTATGCAAATTAGGCATATTTTGATAAAAGATCACATTTAAATCTTCTCATCTGATTGCTGCTTTAGTATTTATAGGCCAAAAAAAAAATGTGATTTTACGGTCACCCGACCGACCCTAATTTTTGCTAGCGACCCTATGAATTTTTACACAGAATTCGGATAACCATTTTTGTTGTTTAACCAGCAGCAATGTTTTATTTATTCAACTGCTAGCTTTTTGTATTTCCGGTTTTGTTGATAATATAAAAAAAAAAAAAAAAAAATCCTGACCGACCGACCCTAGATTTTTTTGACATGTGACAGTAAACACACATATTATTTTTTTTTGGCCTAAGCCAAAATGAGCTTAAATTTTAACTGCGGCTACATGGCAATGAGTAGTTTAACATATAATCCGAGTTTTTCTGTGGAATTTTTCTTTCAGCTGATTTATACAGATTATGCAAATTAGGCATATTTTGATAAAAGATCACATTTAAATCTTCTCCTCTGAAACCGCTGAACCAAATTAAAGCAAATTTGGCTGAGAGGGTTCTTGGGTGGTCCCCTTTCAATATTGTGTCTGACAGCCCTGCCCTCCATTCAAGATTGCTGCTGTTACTAAGAATAGAAATTTCTTTAGTTGTCAATTTCTGCTTTATTACAAATCAAAATGAACTCAAATTTTAACTGCAGCTACATGGCAATGAGTAGTTTAATATATAGTCTGGGTTTTTCTGTGAGATTTTTTCTGCCAGTTTATTCCGTTTAGGAATATTATGAGATAAAAATCACATCAAAATCTTTTGCTCAGAAATTTGAGCTGAAATGATCTTTGGGTGGCCCACTTTCAAAATTATGTGTAACACCCCCATTTTCTATCAACTTTAGATGTCAAATTGAAAACCAGGTGAGTGATTACAGGCTCCTGGGAGCCTCTAGTTTGTCTTAGATATGCAATAACAAAAACATGTCATCTGACAGATTTGCATTTATTGAGTATAATATAACAAATAGTTCATGACACTTCGGGCCAAATGGCAGTTTATGGACCGGTATGTCACCCACAAAATAGTATATGGACCGAAGCGAAGCTGAGGTTCATATAATATTTTGTGGGTGACATCCCGGTCCATAAATTGCCATATGGCTCTTAGTTCCATGAACTATTTGTTAACTAGTTTGTGGGTGGTATCAACCATTATACAGGGGATAGTAGATGCAGGTGTCTGTAAAATGAAAGTATGGTCTTTTAAGTCATAAGAAAAGAGTTTTATTACGAAAATATCAATTACTACAACCAACATATATAAGCAATATTGGCCTATACCATGCTATGTACAGCCGATACATGTTCATGAAGTGTAAATGATGAATGACGTATGGTCAGGGCCATCTTATCAGCAATATAGGCCCCGGTCAAAGCAGTGCACTGAGGCCCCTATCTATACAAACATTCACAGAAATAAAACTGTAAATGGTCGATAAAATTAAACATATATTTCTTGTATTGATACTTCCAACAAAATCAGTGTTTAAACATTAAAAATCATGCCGTATACAACATACATAGATTAGTATGGGGTTCATTTGCTCGTGGGACCACAGGGCAACTGCCCATTGTGCCCATACATAAGACCGCACTGCGTACGGTTACTGTAATACTGATAATCTTCATTTCGACATTTTAAAGTATGTGTATTTCGGCCTATATTATGCTAACTCCAAGTGAACAAAATAGTTTTTAATTTTAAAAGAATGATATAGGCACCGCTTCCATCAGACATGTCTCTGCTTTCACATACAAAATATTAAGGCAATATTCAGTATCTAAATCATACTCTTTAAAATTATCTGTGACAAATTTAAATACAGAGAATATATTCCTTCTTGTGTAATGTTATTACTTTTTAAAGTTTCAACAACAAGCTGGTTAATAATTTTATAGCATTTATTTTAGAAAGACTGAGTTTAATAAATAATAACAGATATACATATAGTATGAACGGTATAATAAATAGTTAAATAAATAAAATTCATTGTGTCTTACTATTCTAAACCATTTTTGGCAGATGTTGGTTGTATTTAAATATTTTGTAGGATCAGACTGACGGAAAATCTTTCAAAACCTTTGTACACGGAACCACTGTCATACAAATGCAATGTAAAACTAAATCGAAGATGGATTTTTTTGTCATTTTGTGATGATATGCATGCATATCAGATTAACCAATGCTTAAGCTGTAAATAATAGCTTACGGGTACGATATGATATTTTTTTTTTCGTAGTGTTGGAAAAAAGGTGGAGATATTCTGTCCCTGAGTATCTGTGGCTAAATATTCTCTTCTCTTACTACTAGTATGTAAAACAAAAATCTTCTTTTCTTTATATTTTTCACAATGTATCTTATAGATATTTTGTATAATTTTTTTTTTTCTTCTTTTGGGTACTAAGATGAATAAATAAATGGGTACTGATAGAAATAATTAACACTAACAGAAATAAGGAAAAACTAATGCATTATGTTCCTTGTTCCATGCGAGCACATCATGGTTAGAAAGTGTTTGTTTTATTATCTTAGCTAAAGAAATAATAAATGCGAAAATTGTATAAAAATGTTAATGTTCAACTACATTTGTATCTTTTCTTATCGGAGACATATGAGCCGGTGGCAAGGGGTACATGCCCCCCCCCCCCCCCCACCCCCTTTGGCAAAATTTTAAAAAGCTCGATTTTTAGTATAGAAGCATGAATACAAATGACATTTTTATGCCCCCGCGACGAAGAGTCGGGGGGGCATATTAATTTACCCCTGTCCATCCGTTCTTTCGTCCGTCCGTCCGGATGTAGATACATGGTTTGTCCGGCTATCTCCTCCTACAGTTTTGGAGCTACAGCTTTAATATTTTGTAGGATATTTATACACATAATAGAGGTATGCATGTCCACAGGATTTTGATTTTCTTCAAATATTCTCAAAATGACAGGTAGTTGGACTTAGTCATTTCGGACATTTTTTTCGTACTAGCTGCATAAAGGGAACATGGTTTGTCCGGCTAACTCCTGCTACAGTTTTAGAGCTACAGCTTTAATATTTTGTAGGATGTTTATACACATTATGGAGGTGTGCATGTCCACAGGATTTTGATTTTCATCAAATATTTGATAATGACAGGTAGTTGGACTTAGGCATTTTTTTATGCCCCCGCGCCAAAAAGTCGGGGGGGGGGGGGGGGGGGATTTTTGTCAAATATTCACAAAATGACAGGTAGTTGGACTTTATTTCCTTCTTATTAGCTACATAGAACATCATACATAGTGTTAAAGAACTTTTGACTTGTGTCTTACAGACACACTTCATTTTTAAAAAATCACTCCTAACAAAACAACTTTGTCCATAATTATCAAGTGTGGGGGCATACTTCTTTTCTAGTTTATTTTTTATTTTAAGACTTTTTTGTATGCAGTTTGTTTTCTGTATTTTGTTTTTTATGCAGTTTGATTCCTTTGAAAAAGTCTTCTCTTAAGTGTTTCAACAAATTTGTTGTAATTTATTGAACAGATACAAAAAAAATGTATATCATGTTTGTGAAAAATACCAGTCTTGACACCTAAATTTCCCTCGTGTTTTGGAGGGTATTTGTGAAAAATACCAGTCTTGACACCTAATTTTCCCTCGTGTTTTGGAGGGGTATTTGTGAAAAATACCAGTCTTGACACCTAAATTTCCCTCGTGTTTTGGAGGGGTATTTGTGAAAAATACCAGTCTTGACACCTAAGTTTCCCTCGTGTTTTGGAGGGTTATTTGTGAAAAATACCAGTCTTGACACCTAAATTTCCCTCGTGTTTTGGAGGGGTATTTGTGAAAAATACCAGTCTTGACACCTAAATTTTCCTCGTGTTTTGGAGGGGTATTTGTGAAAAATACCAGTCTTGACACCTAATTTTCCCTCGTGTTTTGGAGGGGTATTTGTGAATAATACCAGTCTTGACACCTAAATTTCCCTCGTGTTTTGGAGGGATATTTGTGAAAAATACCAGTCTTGACACCTAAATTTCCCTCGTGTTTTGGAGGGGTATTTGTGAAAAACACCAGTCTTGACACCTAAATTTCCCTCGTGTTTTGGAGGGGTATTTGTGAAAAATACCATTCTTGGCACCTAATTTTCCGTCGTGTTTTGGAGGGGTATTTGTGAAAAATACCAGTCTTGACACCTAATTTTCCCTCGTGTTTTGGAGAGGTATTTGTGAAAAATACCAGTCTTGACACCTACATTTCCCTCGTGTTTTGGAGGGGTATTTGTGAAAAATACCAGTCTTGACACCTAAATTTCCCTCGTGTTTTGGAGGGGTATTTGTGAAAAATACCAGTCTTGACACCTAATTTTCCCTCGTGTTTTGGAGGGGTATTTGTGAATAATACCAGTCTTGACACCTAAATTTACCTCGTGTTTTGGAGGGATATTTGTGAAAAATACCAGTCTTGACACCTAAATTTCCCTCGTGTTTTGGAGGGGTATTTGTGAAAAATACCAGTCTTGACACCTAAATTTCCCTCGTGTTTTGGAGGGGTATTTGTGAATAATACCAGTCTTGACACCTAAATTTCCCTCGTGTTTTGGAGGGGTATTTGTGAAAAATACCAGTCTTGACACCTAAATTTCCCTCGTGTTTTGGAGGGGTATTTGTGAAAAATACCAGTCTTGACACCTAAATTTCCCTCGTGTTTTGGAGGGGTATTTGTGAAAAATACCAGTCTTGACACCTAAATTTCCCTCGTGTTTTGGAGGGGTATTTGTGAAAAATACCAGTCTTGACACCTAATTTTCCCTCGTGTTTTGGAGGGGTATTTGTGAAAAATACCAGTCTTGACACCTAAATTTCCCTCGTGTTTTGGAGGGGTATTTGTGAAAAATACCAGTCTTGACACCTAAATTTCCCTCGTGTTTTGGAGGGGTATTTGTGAAAAATACCAGTCTTGACACCTAATTTTCCCTCGTGTTTTGGAGGGTTATTTGTGAATAATACCAGTCTTGACACCTAAGTTTCCCTCGTGTTTTGGAGGGTTATTTGTGAAAAATACCAGTCTTGACACCTAAATTTCCCTCGTGTTTTGGAGGGGTATTTGTGAAAAATACCAGTCTTGACACCTAAATTTCCCTCGTGTTTTGGAGGGGTATTTGTGAAAAATACCAGTCTTGACACCTAAATTTCCCTCGTGTTTTGGAGGGGTATTTGTGAAAAATACCA
The DNA here is from genome assembly GCA_963383655.1 of Bathymodiolus septemdierum. Lineage (NCBI taxonomy): Eukaryota > Metazoa > Mollusca > Bivalvia > Mytilida > Modiolidae > Bathymodiolus > Bathymodiolus septemdierum. The sequence goes on from OY726524.1 coordinate 5,927,125, forward strand.
GTCTTGACACCTAAATTTCCTTCGTGTTTTGGAGGGGTATTTGTGAAAAATACCAGTCTTGACACCTAAATTTCCCTCGTGTTTTGTAGGGGTATTTGTGAAAAATACCAGTCTTGACACCTAAATTTCCCTCGTGTTTTGGAGGGGTATTTGTGAAAAATACCAGTCTTGACACCAAAATTTCCCTCGTGTTTTGGAGGGGTATTTGTGAAAAATACCAGTCTTGACACCTAAATTTCCCTCGTGTTTTGGAGGGGTATTTGTGAAAAATACCAGTCGAAAGACGAAAAATTTCCAGAGCCACACCATTATGAAAAATTCATAAAAGATCAATTGAAAAATTATATGAAACCAGAGACTTGATTCAAAACTACAAACATTTGCTAAATGTTATGAAGAATTTAAGAATCAACCTTATTTAAATAATAATTTTCCAAAATCAATTGTGAAACACCTTACTAAATTGAGAATTAGCTCTCATACATTACTTATAGAAAAAGGAAGATACCATAGTCCAAAAATCTCAAGAAACTTAAGATTATGTTCAAGCTGTAATAAAATTGAGGATGAAGAACATTTTATGTTATATTTATAACCGATATGACTTCGTAAATCTCTATTTTCAAATTTAAATATCAATTCTGATTATTGTGATACAAATCATGTTCATGTTGACAGGGCCTTGTCCACTCTCAGACGCTTGTTAAATCCTATTGATATGCAAGAAACTAAAACTATTTGTCATTTTATTCAGTCAGCTTTTTCTATTCATTGTAGTTAACTCTGACGAGATATTTTGTCCATTTACGTTTATATAGTACATTATAGATATTTCCAATTGGATTGGGACCCAGGTGGCTCAATGAGTTTGGTCGTTGGATCTAACAGCTCATATAAGCCTATCACCAATACGGCATGGGTTCACGCCCAGCTTTGTAAATTACAAAAAAGGGTGCACTCGACTCGCAGCCGCAAGTGATAAAGCTTACCGGTTGCTTGCCCAGGGTCGGTGGTTCTCTCCGGGTACTCCGGCTTCCTCCACCACTAAAACTGGTCGCCATAATATAGTTGAAATATTGCTGAAAGTGGCATTAAACACCAAAATTCAAAAATTCAAATTCAAAAATTCCAATTGGATTTAATATCATTTCATTGTGTAGAAGACATCATTGTATTTACTTGATATTTCTGAGTCTCTTAGATTAAGTATGGTAACAATTTTATCCAGCTTACTTCAAAAAGTCTTGTATCTCTATAGCTACTAATACCTGTTCTAAAAATCACACAATTGTTCATAAACTACAATAATTTAAGGAAAATAAAGTTTCCTTACCTTCACTTGACTTACAAGGATTTAGATAGTGGAAAGGATATGAATCTCGTATTTTCTCGCTTTATCTTGCGTGGCGATGTTTCTAAATAGACCACCCCCATTTCCGCCCAGAACGTTGCCATTTTGACAAATGATGGTAAACAATCCTTAATAAATACAAATCGGGAGCACTGTTTTCAATAAAACTCCTTCTATACATTGAAAAATATTATATTATCACTAAAATGACGGCTCCGCTTCAATATTCGGTATGATGAGAGAAGAGAGGAGTTTGAAATTTAAATTTGAATCTTGACCGCCCATAATAGGTGGGATTTTGAACGTCAAAAGGGCAAATCGACATGTCAATTATTGATGAAATATGGGTGATGCATCTACAAAAAGTCAATACTTTATCAATGATTGGTATTTAGGACAAATATTTTCACTTTATACCTGTAATTATGGTTTTATATACTTAAAAATACTGGTTTAAAATGTTGAAGCGATGAAAATTTCCACCATTAATCAAGGCACGCACATCGTCAACAAATTGCACTATGGGTAATCTCACTTGTTCTCGACCCATGCAACATACTTACATACAATCTATGTTAAATCTCTCGAGATTCATATCCTTTTTAGCTCACCTTGTCAAAGGCAATGTGAGTTTTTGTCATCACTTGGCGTCCGTTGTCTGTCATCTGTCTGTTAACTTTTCACATTTTAATCTTCTTCTATGAAAGCACTTGGCCAAATGAACTGAAACTTGGTAGGAAGCATCTATGGAAGGTCCTCTATAAAGATTGCTAATTTCGTCCCAATCCATTTACAATCATGGCCGCCACAGGCAATTCTTATTTCTGATTGGCCGATTTAAAAAAATCTTCTCCTCTGAAACTGCTTGGCCAAATGAACCGAAACTTGGTAGGATGCATATATGGGAAGTCCTCTATAAAGATTGCTCATTTAGTCCCGATCCATTAAAAACATGGCTGCCACAGGCAATTCTTGTTTCTAATTGGTCGATTTCTTGGTAGGAAGCATCTAAGGAAGGTCCTCTATAAAGATTGCTCATTTCGTCCTGATCAGCTATCAAACATGGCCACCACAGGTGACTTGTTTCTTATTGGCTGATTTTTAAAATTCTTCTCCTCTGAAACTGCTTGGTCAAATGAACCGAAACTTGGTAGGAAGCATCTATGGAAGGTCCTCTCTAAAGAGTGCTCATTTCGTCCCGATCCATTAACAAACATGGCCACCACAGGCTGATTAAAAAAATTCTTCTCCTCTGAAACCGTTTGGCCAAATGAACCGAAACTTGGTAGGAAGCAGCTATGGCAGGTCCTCTGTAAAGATTGCTAATTTCATCCTGATCCATTAACAAGCATGGCCACCACTGGCAATACTTGTTTCTGATTGGTCGATTTCTAAAAATCTTCTTTGAAACCGCTTGACCAAATGATCCGAAACTTGGTAGGAAGCATTTATGGGAGGTCCTCTGTAAAGATTGCTCATTCCGTCCCGATCCATTAACAAACATGGCCACCACAGGTGATTCTTGTTTCTGATTGGCTGATTTTTTAGATTTTTCTCCTTTGAAACCGTTTGGCCAAATGAACCGAAACTTGGTAGGAAGCATCTATGGAAAGTCCTCTGTTGCGATCGCTCATTTCGTCCCGATCTGTTAACAAACTTGGTCGCCACAGACAATTCTTGTTTCTGATTGGTTGATTTCTAAAAAATCTTCTCCTCTGAAACCGCTTTCCAAATGATCCGAAACTTGGTAGGATGCATATATGGGAGGTCCTCTATAAAGATTGCTCATTTAGTCCCAATCCATTAAAAACATGGCTGCCACAGGCAATTCTTGTTTCTAATTGGTTGATTTCTAAAAATTTTCTCCTCTGAAACTGCTTTGCCAAATGAACCGAAACTTGGTATGAAGCATCTATGGAAGGTTCTTTATAAAGATTGCTCAGTTTGTCCCGACCCATTAACAAACATGGCCGCCACAGGCAAATCTTGTTTCTGATTGGTCGATTTCTAAAAAATCTTCTACTCTGAAACAACTAGACAAAATGGACCGAAACATGGTAGGAAGCATCTATGGAAGGTCCTCTATGGGAATTGCTCATTCCGTTTTGATCTGGAACATGGCCGTCATAGGCAATTCTTGTTTCTTATTAGTCGGTTTCTAAAACAGCTTTCCCTCTGAAACCGCTTGGCCAAATGATATGAAACTTGGTAAGAGGCATCTATGGAAGGTCCTCTATAGACATTGCTCATTTCGTTTTGATCCATTAACAAACATGGCTGCCACAGGCAATTCTTGTTTTAGATTGGTCGATTTCTAAAAATCTTCTTCTCTGAAACTGCATTGCCAAAATGAACCGAAATTTGGTAGGAAGCACCTACATGTATGGAAGGTTCTGTATTAAGTTTCCTCAAAGCAGAATGAAAGGTGAGCGACACAGGCTCAGAGGGAACAGGCTCAGCCCTCTGAGCCTCTAGTTACTATACAAATCCTCTAGAATGTATTTTGAAGCATTTGAAATAGAATATCCTGCAGATGACTGATGTAGTATCATCACTCCACAGTATTTCCTCTTCAAAAGATGATTTTGTCATTTACAAAATGAATAAAATTAAAACGTAATTTCTCACTTTATTAAACATCCTTTTAATGCCTGTTCAAGTACAAATTTAGCATGTACAGCAGCAATAATTGATGTTGTACAGATTTTTCTCCTCTGTAAACAAATTATTTTAATCCTGCCGCCATTGTGAATGTATAACGTAGAGATATATATAAAATAACGGCAGTTTTGATAGGCGATGGAAAACATTATCACTAATATTGTAGCGATTTCGATAGGATGAGCAGTGATACTAGTGATAACGTCGGGCGGAAGCTTAAAAACTGATGTTATTGTTTTTATCGGTAATTAGGTCATAATGTGTTTGATATCAGCTGTTTACTGGTGAAGAGAGGAGGATCCCTTTCATTTTTGACGATTTTCACTTTTGCCGTTCCAGAGTTATTGAACTTGATATGACGTAAAATACGATTTTTACCCTATGTCGTATGATAACTTGAGTAGTGTTTCTCAGAATGTTTTGAAATTTTATCAGCAGCTTACCGGTGAACGGTACGTGTCTGTATTTTTGCTGTCTGAATCATGATTTCGGAATCTGGTGAATATAAACAAAGCATTTATCACCTGACCTTGTCCTAGTGCCCATTTACTATGACATAATGTTCACTTGAGATATGTAACTATTAGGCCAAAAAAATAATATGCAAGTTTCAGGTTTCATCTACAAAAAAATTGAGAGAAAACATAGTTTGGTTTCGGTAAATTGCAGTGTTTATTGAGTGAATTCTGTTTTCATAAATTAGTGACAGCCGGAAACTTTGAGCCGTAATGAAAGCGGGAGGTTTGGTGCTTTAAAATCTGATTCAACCCACCATTTCTTTAGAAATGCCTGTACCAAGTCAGTGTCATTACGGTTTTCACAGTTTTCCGGTTGTTGACTGATTTTGTCTGTTTATATACTTATGAGTTTTGACTTTCCCTTTGTAAGATTGTTCGGAGTTCAGTAATTTTGTTATTACCCTTATTTAGGCCCATAAGGACTAGTGGTGAAAATTAAGAGTTGGTCGGGAAGCTGGAAGCACACACATTTTTCATTTGCAAAGACTTCCACATTATCATATAAATCACATAAATTGCAACTGATGCCTCTTGCTGAAGAAAAGAACTTTATTACATGTAGATGAAATAACTGATTCCACATTTCTACTACTTGAATATACAATCATGTTTTATTGTAAATAATACAAAAGACAGTGCCTGAAATGAGGACCAGCCTTTTGACTAAAATATTTGTTTTTCTTTTTCAGTGATACAACATCACTAGATGACTGTGAAGATGGAAAACAGAATCATAAGAGGTAATATTATCTAAATAATACTGGTACCCAAATACAATGTATACTGGTACCCAAATACAATGTATACTGGTACCCAAATACAATGTATACTGGTACCCAAATACAATGTATACTGGTACCCAAATACAATGTATACTGGTAGGGTAATGATACAAGAGATGATTAAACTTGGGGGCCAATGCATTATCTATGTAATTCAAAGTTGACCTTCACAATTGGGGATAAATTACTTAAGTAAAATGTATTGTAAATATACAATATCCGTACATTGTCGGAGAATATACAATTTATTTGCATGAGCGACAGGTAGAAAAGCGAGCTATTCTAGCTTGTTTTGCAGCGATTGCAAATTAATTTTTATATTTAACGACAATGTACATATATTGTGTTTATCCTGCAATATCAAAAGGTCCAAAACAACTGCCAAATTGTCTGAAATTATCTGAAACAAGCGTCTTTCTAAACGTTTTCAAAGGTGTCATCTGTGACATCACCACTTGTACTGTTACCGTTTCTTTCTGTTGCTCGCCAGGAATCAGGTACCAGAAAAGCTATATTTTGGTCAGTGACTGTATATATAGCAAAAATTTATCCAGTCAATGCAATTTGACTGCTCAAATAGAACAAGTGTAGGGTAAAACTGGTTATTTTGTGATGGGATTTATTTTTGCTATCTTCATGAGTACAGTAAATTTGTGAAAACCAGCGGATATGTAACATTTTATTTTTTCCTCCATAATATTCTTTCCGGCGGAATATTTTTAATATAAAATATTATCCTTGGACAATATTTCAATATTAAATTTCTTCCAATGCTATTATATATTTTCCGGATGAGGTGCAAGAAATTTAATATTAAAATATATCCGTGGATAACATTGCATATTATATTTCATCCTGAAAAAATATTATAGAGGAAATAATCTGATTTTATGTGTTACTAATTAATTTACATTGCTGCAAATAAATATGTACTTAATACTAGTGTAATATTTCTTTATTACTGCAGTATTTTTTAAGTAAATATATAAATCATTACAATTACAATGTTTTAATAATATTCATAAGATTTTCTCTTGTTTTTTTTCCTCAGTCGCTTTGGTTGAGGAGTACACAAAATTTTATTTTCACTCTCCGTTTCATTATCTTCTTCACTAATATACTGTGGTGATACTTGTAAATCAAACATTACTAGTTTCTGCATTCTGTGGATACTTTTGGTCTTGTATATATGTAACTATATCATTGTATTCTTCTTCTTCCATTATTTAATATCTACTGTTACTAGCTGCAATAATGTAGCTCCTGTGACAAACTTGTGTCTCTGCAGAACTACAACGCGGTCCCATTCGTCACAATGGAGCAAAAAAAAAGTTGCAGTTGAAACATAAAAACTCACTATTCACGCTTCAAACATTTCATTATAACTATTACTGATGATCCCAGTCCTTGTTAAATCGGTTTGGCTGAGAAATATATGCTTTTCAAAGTTAGCAACAACCTTGTTCAAATTTATTGATCGTTTTCCATAACCGGAAACTACGGAAGGCAGAGCTTTTCTAAATATGGTATTTCTTACTACACGCTGATGTAAACATTCACGCCTAAGTCATGAATTTGCCGAAATGTGTCCTCTCACCCGAGATTTTTCAATCACCCGACGGGTCCCGGGAATTCGGTAAATGACCCGTTTTCACCCGTCTTCTTGTCATGGATTGTATCCAGTTTTTAGAATGGAAATATATTGAAACAATTTCCCAATAATGCAATTTGATTAACTGGTTTGGCTATGAGACAAATGCAACCAATCCGTTAAACAGGAAATCGAACAAATCCGTTACACATAAAACTAAAAAGAACAGACAACACGAACTCCACTAAAAACCGGGAGTGATTTCAGGTGCTCCGGAAGAGTAGGCAAGTCCTGCCTTGTTAACAACACCTGTCGTGTAAAATGACGACACGAACATCGATATCGTTTTGAAATGGATATATATATATATTAACCTAACTGCCATTAGCTCATTTGTTCACGACACAGGTACTTTGGATCAACACCTCTCCTTTTTGTTTAAAGCGACACCATGGATTTTATCATTATCTTAATTTTCTCCCTTTTTCAACAAAAAATATGCGAAACTGATCAAATTAGAGCTCTCTTATTACATGTATATAGGATGGGCCCCATGGGGCTATTTCAAACAGTTATTAATGGTTTAATATATTTTCAGATTCAGACGCTATCAAATGTTAATCTCGACAAAACCTGTCCTTTTGAGAAACCTGCCATTTTAATAAGGGGTCGAGCTAGGGTAACAAGGTGTCGAGCTCGGCTGACGAGGGATCAAACTCGTTTGACGCGATCGCTGGAAGAACGCAGACCTCCTCTGGATCCGCTACTTTAAACCAAAAACATGGATTGTTTACTTGCTAATTCAATAAACGAAACGGGACCGTAAAGTTTTAAAGTGAAGAGAAACAAACCGTTTCGTTTCATTTTGTTCCTTGTAATAGTAGTCCCCATTCCTAACTGACCCAAAAGGTAATTAAACATGCATGTACACATGTATGTACCTCCCGAGTTTACGATTTTTCTATTTCCCAACTAACTGACATCCCGAAGACTTCCATTAAGATGGGGACTACTATTACAAGGAAAGAAACTAAACCAGAAAAGGAAACTAATAGTAAAAATGGTAATGTGATGTAGAATTTAGTCCCTCACCGTGACGAACTGACATGTTGAACTAAAGGGCTGTCGGACTAATGGGTTGTCAGACTAATGGGCCGTCGGACTAATGGGTTGTCGGACTAATGGGCCGTCGGACTAATGGGTTGTCGGACAAATGGGCCGTCGGACTAATGGGCCATCGGACCCTCCCCTCCCGTTATAACCCTTGCAAGTAAGCGAGCATTTAAGGTTTTATTATTAGAACTAACTGTTACCGATGAATCAAATTTTTAATATATTTAAACTTACATGACTCTATTGATTTTATAATGGGTTTGAATACTGCTCAATCTGTCATTTAAATTGACATGGTTCTGGCTATAATATATTTTCCGTATATATATATTTACCTGTAAATTGTATTTATAAAATATTTTAATATTAATCAGTGTCGGAAATAATATTACATACCTTAGTATCAAATATTATCTGGATTATCTCATTTGATGGTTCAGGTGATTATCATTAATCGTCGGAAATAATATTACATACCTTAATATAAAATATTATCCGGATTAGCTCATTTGATGGATCGGGTGATTTATCTATGACTGAGTTTAGGTATTAATATTACAGATACGTCTCGTGATTTAATAATCAGCGTCAGACATAATATAACACTCAGACCTTAGTATAATTTATTATCCGGATACTTTTTTATAGCAATGAAAAGTATTTTATTATAAAATATTTATCGTGACATAAAATTTAATATTAAATTCTTTCCACCAGATACAATTTCAACCGGAAAAAATTATGCCTTACAGATATACCCTCATTTAGAATGTTCCTTTTTTTTTACGTGGACACAATCGCACAATTAAAAACTAGTCGATACCTTTTACCTTAATGTTAGTGAAGTTTACCACCTTAATATCCAGTATATGTAAAGATGTAAGGCTGCAGATCTTAACTGTTTATAAATAACTACAGTTAATATAAAATAAAAAGAGTATTTAAGTAACCAATATGACAAAGGTCATTTTTGTCAATCCTCCAAAATTCTTCTATGTGAGAGACATTTTCTTGAGTTATTTCATTTTGTTGGTATCTTATACTATAACACATATATATCAAAAGAATCATACCAGCTATGTTTGAGTGCCATTTTATTTGGCGAAAAATTTAATAAAATAGTACAATTGTTGTCATGGTAACTCATCCTTGTTCAGGCCTTTCAATAAGGGGCAGTACCAGGCACTTTTACCAATTTATAATGGTGTTTGGTACCTCCTGATTTTAAAGAGTGTTGTATAAGATATTCTTAAAAAAAGTTCAAATTTTAATAAAAAGAACTGCCTGTAAATAGTGGAGTACTGGTAGACTTGAAAGATATTGAAAGCCATGCATGTAGTACATACTATAGTATTATTATGTGATGTTTTTCATATTGGCCTAGTTATAGGTCCGAAGCCTGCTGTATTGACCTGAGACGCAGCCAAACGCCAATACAGCAGACCGAGGACCTATAACTAGGCCAATATGAAAAACATCACGTAATGATACCTTTATTAATTAACCAGTCCAATATCTCTTGGGATTTCTCCTTGCAATTGTCGAAATGTCTAGCGGATTCCGATCTAGTTGTTATTGGACTGACTGGAATTGGGCCAATACGGAAAATATCCGTATTGGACTGGTTTTTGCCGTATTGGCCCAATGAAAGTTTTTATATTGTATTGACAGATTTGATCATATAAAGGCTAATAAATCAAAGTTAATTAATAATGCTACTTAAAATGTATGAAAATACCCCTATCTACTCCTTTTAATAAAATATAATTACCCTCCAGTCCTGAATCAAGAATGTTGAATTCTTTGGACAGAGTCTATAAAACTTTTCAAGAAAATGGAGGTTAAATATGGTGATCGTCGCCTACTTTTACTGTCTTTAATATTACACAAAGTGATATTTTTGTTATCATGACTTCATTTGACCTTTGCACTGTCTACTTACTGATTCAAAACAACGACCCTTACAACACTGCAAACAACGACCCTTACAACACTGCAAATTAGATTAAAAACTGGATTACAATTACAAACAAGAAATACAATAACACGTTGTGTGGAAGTCAAAGGAACCAGTGATCTTACATTGAATCATTTACAGATCAGTGGTGAATTAGCAAGGTTTTTCTTTGCTGTAAGCTAGGGATAGGGTTATACAGATCAGTGGTGAATTAGGAAGGTTTTTCTTTGCTGGAAGCTAGGGATAGGGTTATACAGATCAGTGGTGAATTATCAAGGTTTTTATTTGCTGTAAGCTAGGGATAGGGTTATACAGATCAGTGGTGAATTAGCAAGGTTTTTCTTTGCTGTAAGCTAGGGATAGGGTTATACAGATCAGTGGTGAATTAGGAAGGTTTTTCTTTGCTGTAAGCTAGGGATAGGGTTATACAGATCAGTGGTGAAATAGCAAGGTTTTTCTTTGCTGTAAGCTAGGGATAGGGTTATACAGATCAGTGGTGAATTATCAAGGTTTTTCTTTGCTGTAAGCTAGGGATAGGGTTATACAGATCAGTGGTAAATTAGCAAGGTTTTTCTTTGCTGTAAGCTAGGGATAGGGTTATACAGATCAGTGGTAAATTAGCAAGGTTTTTCTTTGCTGTAAGCTAGCGATAGGGTTATACAGATCAGTGGTGAATTAGCAAGGTTTTTCTTTGCTGTAAGCTAGGGATAGGGTTATACAGATCAGTGGTGAATTAGGAAGGTTTTTATTTGCTGTAAGCTAAGGATAGGGTTATACAGATCAGTGGTAAATTAGCAAGGTTTTTCTTTGCTGTAAGCTAGGGATAGGGTTATACAGATCAGTGGTGAATTAGCAAGGTTTTTCTTTGCTGGAAGCTAGGGATAGGGTTATACAGATCAGTGGTGAATTAGGAAGGTTTTTCTTTGCTGTAAGCTAGGGATAGGGTTATACAGATCAGTGGTGAATTAGCAAGGTTTTTCTTTTCTGTAAGCTAGGAATAGGGTTGTACAGATCAGTGGTGAATTAGCAAGGTTTTTATTTGCTGTAAGCTAAGGATAGGGTTGTACAGATCAGTGGTAAATTAGCAAGGTTTTTCTTTGCTGTAAGCTAGGGATAGGGTTATACAGATCAGTGGTGAATTAGGAAGGTTTTCCTTTGCTGTAAGCTAGGGATAGGGTTATACAGATCAGTGGTGAATTAGCAAGGTTTTTATTTGCTGTAAGCTAAGGATAGGGTTGTACAGATCAGTGGTAAATTAGCAAGGTTTTTCTTTGCTGTAAGCTAGGGATAGGGTTATACAGATCAGTGGTAAATTAGCAAGGTTTTTCTTTGCTGTAAGCTAGGAATAGGGTTATACAGATCAGTGGTGAATTAGCAAGGTTTTTCTTTGCTGTAAGCTAGGGATAGGGTTATACAGATCAGTGGTGAATTAGCAAGGTTTTTCTTTGCTGTAAGCTAGGAATAGGGTTGTACAGATCAGTGGTGAATTAGGAAGGTTTTTCTTTGCTGTAAGCTAGGGATAGGATTATACAGATCAGTGGTGAATTAGGAAGGTTTTTCTTTGCTGTAAGCGAGGGATAGGGTTATACAGATCAGTGGTGAATTAGGAAGGTTTTTCTTTGCTGTAAGCTAGGGATAGGGTTATACAGATCAGTGGTGAATTAGCAAGGTTTTTCTTTGTTGGAAGCTAGGGATAGGGTTATACAGATCAGTGGTGAATTAGCAAGGTTTTTCTTTGCTGTAAGCTAGGGATAGGGTTATACAGATCAGTGGTGAATTAGGAAGGTTTTTCTTTGCTGTAAGCTAGGGATAGGGTTATACAGATCAGTGGTGAATTAGCAGAATTTTTCTTTGCTGTAAGCTAGGGATAGGGTTATACAGATCAGTGGTGAATTAGCAAGGTTTTTCTTTGCTGGAAGCTAGGGATAGGGTTATACAGATCAGCGGTGAATTAGGAAGGTTTTTCTTTGCTGGAAGCTAGGGATAGGGTTATACAGATCAGTGGTGAATTATCAAGGTTTTTCTTTGCTGTAAGCTAGGGATAGGGTTGTACAGATCAGTGGTGAATTAGCAGAATTTTTCTTTGCTGTAAGCTAGGGATAGGGTTATACAGATCAGTGGTGAATTAGCAAGGTTTTTCTTTGGTGTAAGCTAGGGATAGGGTTATACAGATCAGTGGTGAATTAGCAAGGTTTTTCTTTGGTGTAAGCTAGGGATAGGGTTATACAGATCAGTGGTGAATTAGGAAGGTTTTTCTTTGCTGGAAGCTAGGGATAAGGTTATACAGATCAGTGGTGAATTATCAAAGTTTTTCTTTGCTGTAAGCTAGGAATAGGGTTATACAGATCAGTGGTGAATTATCAAGGTTTTTCTTTGCTGTAAGCTAGGGATAGGGTTATACAGATCAGTGGTGAAATATCAAGGTTTTTCTTTGCTGTAAGCTAGGGATAGGGTTATACAGATCAGTGGTGAATTATCAAGGTTTTTCTTTGCTGTAAGCTAGGGATAGGGTTATACAGATCAGTGGTGAATTATCAAGGTTTTTCTTTGCTGTAAGCTAGGGATAGGGTTATACAGATCAGTGGTGAATTATCAAGGTTTTTCTTTGCTGTAAGCTAGGGATAGGGTTATACAGATCAGTGGTGAATTAGCAAGGTTTTTCTTTGCTGTAAACTAGGGATAGGGTTATACAGATCAGTGGTGAATTTTCAAGGTTTTTCTTTGCTGTAAGCTAGGGATAGGGTTATACAGATCAGTGGTGAATTATCAAGGTTTTTCTTTGCTGTAAGCTAGGGATAGGGTTATACAGATCAGTGGTGAATTATCAAGGTTTTTCTTTGCTGTAAGCTAGGGATAGGGTTATACAGATCAGTGGTGAATTATCAAGGTTTTTCTTTGCTGTAAGCTAGGGATAGGATTATACAGATCAGTGGTGAATTATCAAGGTTTTTCTTTGCTGTAAGCTAGAGATAGGGTTATACAGATCAGTGGTGAATTATCAAGGTTTTTCTTTGCTGTAAGCTAGGGATAGGGTTATACAGATCAGTGGTGAATTATCAAGGTTTTTCTTTGCTGTAAGCTAGGGATAGGGTTATACAGATCAGTGGTGAATTATCAAGGTTTTTCTTTGCTGTAAGCTAGGGATAGGGTTATACAGATCAGTGGTGAATTATCAAGGTTTTTCTTTGCTGTAAGCTAGGGATAGGGTTATACAGATCAGTGGTGAATTATCAAGGTTTTTCTTTGCTGTAAGCTAGGGATAGGGTTATACAGATCAGTGGTGAATTATCAAGGTTTTTCTTTGCTGTAAGCTAGGGATAGGGTTATACAGATCAGTGGTGAATTATCAAGGTTTTTCTTTGCTGTAAGCTAGAGATAGGGTTATACAGATCAGTGGTGAATTATCAAGGTTTTTCTTTGCTGTAAGCTAGGGATAGGGTTATACAGATCAGTGGTGAATTATCAAGGTTTTTCTTTGCTGTAAACTAGGGATAGGGTTATACAGATCAGTGGTGAATTATCAAGGTTTTTCTTTGCTGTAAGCTAGGGATAGGGTTATACAGATCAGTGGTGAATTATCAAGGTTTTTCTTTGCTGTAAACTAGGGATAGGGTTATACAGATCAGTGGTGAATTATCAAGGTTTTTCTTTGCTGTAAGCTAGGGATAGGGTTATACAGATCAGTGGTGAATTATCAAGGTTTTTCTTTGCTGTAAGCTAGGGATAGGGTTATACAGATCAGTGGTGAATTATCAAGGTTTTTCTTTGCTGTAAGCTAGGGATAGGGTTATACAGATCAGTGGTGAATTATCAAGGTTTTTCTTTGCTGTAAGCTAGGGATAGGGTTATACAGATCAGTGGTGAATTATCAAGGTTTTTCTTTGCTGTAAGCTAGGGATAGGGTTATACAGATCAGTGGTGAATTATCAAGGTTTTTCTTTACTGGAAGCTAGGGATAGGGTTGTACAGATCAGTGGTGAATTATCAAGGTTTTTCTTTGCTGTAAACTAGGAATAGGGTTATACAGATCAGTGGTGAATTATCAAGGTTTTTCTTTGCTGTAAGCTAGGGATAGGGTTATACAGATCAGTGGTGAATTATCAAGGTTTTTCTTTGCTGTAAGCTAGAGATAGGGTTATACAGATCAGTGGTGAATTATCAAGGTTTTTCTTTGCTGTAAGCTAGGGATAGGGTTATACAGATCAGTGGTGAATTATCAAGGTTTTTCTTTGCTGTAAGCTAGAGATAGGGTTATACAGATCAGTGGTGAATTATCAAGGTTTTTCTTTGCTGTAAGCTAGGGATAGGGTTATAGTGTTTAACACCACTCTCATCAATGTTTCAGTTATATCATGATGGTCAGTTTTATTGTTGGACGAAATCGAAGTATCCGGAGAAACCACAAAACAACCGTATGTTACCTACAAACATTATCACACTTTGCTATGATTCAAACTCTGCTGTAAACTAATTATTAAGAGTATTTGTGTGCCAACATTTATATAACAGATATTTGTGCATTACTTTTTATATAAAAAAAATTTGTTTGTCTTTTCAGAGTTAATCGCAACCTTAGCGAAAAGAAAAGACGAGATCAGTTTAATATGTTGGTGCATGAACTGTGTTCAATGGTATCATCGAGTAATTCTAAAATGGACAAATCTACTGTTCTTAAATCAACAATATCATATCTCAGGAACTATCAAGGTAAAGACATATTTACTGTTGTTAAGTCTTTCATATTATATCTCGGAACTTGTGGTGGTTAAGACAGATGAAGGTCTTCTGTTTTAATGTCCGCCATATTATTTCTCAGGACCTGTCAGAGTAAAATCCTATTAAGATCTTCTGTCTATTTTTGCTATTTATAGCATGTTTTTCTATTAGATAAAATTTGTGTGTTTTTTGTTGTTGCTTGTTTTTGAAGTAAAGAAATAATGCCTGATTACCTATCCATTTCTCTTGCGGGGGGACAATATTGTCTTTATCCTGCCCCCTCCTGTGCTTGATTGCCATGATATTGCTGAAAATGACGTTAAACACCAAAAATCAATCAATCAATCCTACCCATTTCTCAAATTGTTGGGCAGAAAACAAGAATTCAACTATTTTTTAGCTCACTTTGCCAAAGGCAATGTGAGCTTTTGCCATCAGTTGGCGTCCGTCGTCTGTCGTCCATTAACTTTTCACATTTTAATCTTCTCCTCTGAAACCTGTTAGCCAAATGAACTGAAACTTGGTAGGAAGCATCTATGGAAGATCCTCTATTAAGATTGCACATTTGGTCCTGATCCATTAACAAACATGGCCATCACAGGTAATTCTTGTTTCTGATTGGCCGATTTAAAAAAAAATTCTCCTCTGAAACCACTTGGCCAAATGAACCAAAACTTAGTAGGAAGCATCTATGGAAGGTCCTGTGTAAAGTTTGCTCATTTCATCCCGATCTGTTGTCAAACATGACTACTACAGACAATTCTTGTTTCTGAATGACTGATTTTTAAAATTCTTCTCCTCTGAAACGTTTGGCCAAATGAACCGAAACTTGGTAGGAAGCAGCTATGGCAGGTCCTCTGTAAAGATCGCTAATTTCGTCCCGATCCATTAACAAACATGGACACCACAGGCAGTTCTTGTTTCTGATTGGTCGATTTCTAAAAATCTTCTCCTCTGAAACCGCTTTGCCAAATGAACCGAAACTTGTAGGAAGCACATATATGGAAGGTACTCTATAAAGATTGCTAATTTTGTCCCGATCCGTTAACAAACATGGCTGCCATAGGCAATTCTTGTTTCTGGTTGTTCGATTTCTAAAAAATCTTCTCCTCTGAAACTGCTTGGCCAAATGAACTGAAATTTGGTGGGAAGCACCTATGGAAGGTTATGTATTAAGTTTCCTCAAAGCAGAATGAAAGGTGAGCGACACAGGCTCAGCCCACTAAGCCTCTAGTTGAAGGATGGCTCTGTTAATTTTCTGATGTTGGATGATCACCTTTTTATTAAAGTACAGTACCAGTATATTGTGCTTACTTTTTCATTGATTATTAGTTGTTGTGATTGTTGTTAAAGCCATGTGATATCATTCAGTGCCTGAAATGGACGGTCGCCCAGTCGCCAAATGCAACTAATATCTTATTCGGGCGACCAAAAGCTGCTCCAAATTAGGTAGTCACTGACCCAACAAAAAACGTTTGGGCGATTGCCTAATTAGACCGTTAAAAATTGTTGTTTTTCCGAAACCCGACATAAGCTGTAATGGTAGATAACTCTTCTGTTCTAGTCGAAAACAGTTTGTTATGAGCACAGCGATTGGTCCAAATACATTTTTGTAGACAATGAATACACAGCTAATGTAATTTACTGTTCTCCCCAATTATGTATTTTTATCGAGCCAATCAATACACGTTTCCTACACGTTTTCATGTAATACACAAGTATTCACTAAATATTAGAAAAGAAACGTGTTTTTTTTGTTTCTTTATGATTTAATTATTAAAATTGTTAAAAATCACGGATGAAGTGGAACGTTGTGAACAATAAAGAGAATTCTGTCAACTTATAATGTTTGCGATCTGGTATCCACGACCACGGTTCGGAAATTTATTCATTCAATCTGCTGCAAAATGTACATCATACAACATGTATGAATTTCATTTTACAGAAATCGAAAACCTTTTTGTGTCAATCCTTAGGTAATCATTGAAAAACTTTCCCCCAACAATGGAGAGAAAATCGTTGACAGTAATGTCAAACTACGGAAACGATCTGGCCTGTCACTTCTTTTAAACTTTTCATAGTTCATGTGTACACTGCTACATTTGAATGACAATTAGGAGTGGTTTTCTTTTTTGGAACCAGAACTTTTGTTTACAAATTAAAAAAAAAACAGGAAAAGTTAACTGTTGTTTAATATATAACAGAAAATGACAGCACCGTTTGTTATTTCAACAAACTGGTGAGATACTTGTTTGGAATGAATAACCAACTGATGTTACCCCGAATTTAGAGGTTATTTCACTTTAAAATCACTTCTTCATAGTGGATTGAAACAAGTGATGTCACTCTGGGGAGTGCAAGAGCGGTCCTTGTAGTGGCATTAGTCTACTCTTTTCCGCCGGATGTCTTTAATGTGATCATGGCATTGATCTCCCCTTACACAAACCAGCCTTCTATTGTCCCCATCCGATGGACTAGCATCGTTTCTTAAGACCACCCTAGTCAATGGCGTCAAGGTTGTCAAAAAGGTTATAACAAGTAAATTCAGGTTTCATTAGATAGCAATATATGCATTGGGGTGTTTTCGCAATTTCAGCTGCACACCTGTACCTACCAAAATGATCTTGAAGACCCCCCCAACCCTCGTGAGTCTAGTGAAAGAATTAATTTTAATGTTATTAATAAAAATTAATTAATCTGTTTATATATTGATATCTGATGTCTTTTTTTAAAAAAAAAATGTCACAAAATGATAGGGCCACCATTCTGCCATTTGGACCAGTGACTAATTTTTTACTGGCCCAAATTTTTTTTTTCGGCCCAGCCAAAGGCTAGCCCTCATTTCAGGCACCGTCATTATTTGAGGGAGTAAGTGATTGTTGTTAAAGCCATGTGATATCATTATTTGAGGGAGTAAGTGTTTGTTGTTAAAGCCATGTGATATCATTATTTGAGGGAGTAAGTGTTTGTTGTTAAAGCCATGGGATATCATTATTTGAGGGAGTAAGTATTTGTTGTTAAAGCCATGTGATATCATTATTTGAGGGAGTAAGTGTTTGTTTTTAAAGCCATGTGATATCATTATTTGAGGGAGTAAGTGTTTGTTGTTAAAGCCATGTGATATCATTATTTGAGGGAATAAGTGTTTGTTGTTAAAGCCATGTGATATCATTATTTGAGGGAGTAAGTGAGTGTTTGTTGTTAAAGCCATGTGATATCATTATTTGAGGGAGTAAGTGAGTGTTTGTTGTTAAAGCCATGTGATATCATTATTTGAGGGAGTAAGTGAGTGTTTGTTGTTAAAGCCATGTGATATCATTATTTGAGGGAGTAAGTGAGTGTTTGTTGTTAAAGCCATGTGATATCATTATTTGAGGGAGTAAGTGAGTGATTGTTGTTAAAGCCATGTGATATCATTATTTGAGGGATTAAGTGTTTGTTGTTAAAGCCATGTGTTATCATTATTTGAGGGAGTAAGTAAGTGTTTGTTGTTAAAGCCATGTGATATCATTATTTGAGGGAGTAAGTGAGTGATTGTTGTTTTAACTCCAAATGAGCAATTTTCAGCCATATCATGACGAGAACAAGTTATATTCAATGAAATGATGATGTCGGCTTTGTACTAGACCAACACTCTTAATTGTATCTTTATTGTGCTAGCTCACTGAAACAACACTCTGTGGGTAGACATGTTGCTCCACCTTGACACATTATCCTTATTCCGAGCCAGCCAATCTTTGCTCTTTCTCCTCAAGGCTGTTTGCTTATCGGAGAAACAATTTTATATTCTTTGGTTTGATCCGACGGGCTCCAACACACAATCTACCATACTTGAGATGAGCACACTAATTATTACATCACTAATAGATAGTGGAAAAAAGTATTCAGACAATACCAATTTTCCTTATATACATGTATTGTATATTTCATTATAAAACTACTTTTAAAAAAAATATATACATGAAGTCAATTATTGTTTTCAACAAATGCAGAATTGAATGTAGTTTTCAGGGCTCACCACACATAGTAAAAACAAGGCGACTTGACTTCTCTCTCTCTCTTGACTTAAGGGCGAAGTGAGGGAAAATCTGGGAGACTTACGAAAATCGATCCAAATTTTAACGCTTCTTTCCCCGCTACCGCATGTTCCCCTACCTTTCACAAAAACGAGCAATGATCTTAAAAGGATGCAATTAACGAGTATGGAATAAAATATTGAACATCAAACCCTGTATGGGTCACATTTCAGCAACATGGGACCTCCTTTTATGTGAATATTGAAGAAAAAGTATGATTATTGGTGAAAAAAATACGGACTTGAAAAGACTGACAGGACGACTAAAACTTCGCTTTTTGACAGAAATTGGGTGACTTCATTGAAACCAAGGTGAAGAAGTCACCCACTTCGCCTGGTTTGGTGAGCCTTGGTTTTAATCTATAATTTCAATGTAATTTTAAATTCAAAAATTTTGAGAATACACTAAATGGAATTGCTTTCGCTCCAAACACAATGCAATGATAGCACTTTGTAAACAAATAATGTAAAACCTGTGTCTAAATCATGAAGATTGGAAAAAGAACACGCTTTTAAAAAATCATTTGAGAATAAATACTATAAACTAAACATTTTTCTGCTTTTGTTGAATTTTTGTTTATAAGGATCATGGTTGTATTTCAGGATAAATTTTTGAAACTTTGTTGTTATGTAATATACATTGAAATTTGTCTATCTAGACAGAACCTTCTTGTGATCAGTTTTTGTGTTCAGAATAAACAGGTGTTCAGTTTATACAGGTTAAATTGACAAAGATTTCCTTCGTTGTGACTTTATATCACATTTGGTTTATACAAGAGTCTGTTTTATTCAAGGTTTGGTTTAGACAGGTTTCACTGTATATGGGAAACTGGAAATGTCCGAATACTTTTGTTTTCAGTCTATATAACTTTGAAATGGAGGTTAGGGTTATGGTGTTTAATGCCACTTTCAACAATATTTCAGTTATATCATGCCGATCCATTTTATTGGTGGAGAAAACCGGAGTACCCAGAGAAAACCACTGACCTGTTGCAAGTCATTGACAAACTTTATCACATAATGTTGTATTGGGCACACCTCTCCATGAGTGGAATTTGCACTCACGTTAGTGGTGATAGGTACTGATTGCATAGGTAGTTATAAATACAACTGGTGTGAACTGCCATACGATCATACGTTGGCCCTTCAAGTTTGAAATGAATACTCTGTAATTTTACTAATGTAGAATTCTTATTGGTCTTTTTCATGAACAGAAACAGCAGTTCAAGCCAAAACACACGAGATAAAAGAAAACTGGAAGCCTTCATTTTTATCAAATGATGAATTTATGCACTTAATGTTAGAGGTATGTATTTTGTTTTAAGATTTTTTTTTAATAACCATTTGTAGTGGACTGTATAAAGTGTTCATTTTCAATATTATTTTTTTCTCCAAAGTTAAATTAAAAAATTATACAGGAAAAATAAATCAATAGTCTCCATTCTATTAAATTTCTATATTTCCGATTGTTTGATTAATTATTGCTTAACATCCAGTGAGCAGTAGTTCAACTGTATTCAGGATGAGAACAAGTACAATAATACATAGCAATGAAGGAAGGGATGGGTCAACTGACAAATACAGAGAGTTGAGTAGGGATAAAAAAGGTAGTCTTTGGTAACATCTACAATGTGCCTACGCCCCCCCCCCCCCCCCCCCCCCCCTATCTGCTTTATCAAAATCTACAAAAGAAGTCTTGAGAGGGCAGGGATCATGAACCTCCCCAAACTTGTTATTCATTATGCTTTCTGTATTATAATCTGACAACCCCCCCCCCCCCCCCCCCCCCCATCAAAAGGCCCCCCCCGCCCCCTATCTGCTGCCCGGGGACGCATTGAGCAGTTCTGTGGGTTTTAGCCATGGGAACATTCACCAGTACCCAGCTATATTTCTATAAATAGGACTAAATATGGATCTGATACCAGGAAACTGTTATTTATATATTAAGAGATGGTAACTGTAACTGTTCCTTTTGCATTCCCCCCCCCCCCCCCCCCCCCCCCCCCCACAAAATTCTGTATACCCCCTAAATTGGTGGTAAGAGGGTATATGTATCCTCAAGCATACAAATCTGTGGATATGAGGCTAATGCGAATTTTCTGTGCATACACCTCACTGTATGACCTTTTAAAGAAACATAATTATTTAATGTCAATTATACATATCTAGGTCTTGATGGTGATACTTACATAGAAATTATTGATTTTGGCCTCTCTTCATTGTTAATAAGTTGAGTTAGACTAGAGACACTATATATTTGTAATACAAATACTTGAATGCTTGTGAGGTCCTCTGCAGAAATTCCTCATTTCATCTTGATGGGCCAAAAACATGACTCATTATTGTTTCTGATTGGCTTAAGCTTTAAAAATCTTCTGAACTGATACTATCTAAGTTCAAATGATTTGTTAGTTGGTAAACAATATTTTTTGTGAGATCCTCCACCGAAAGTTCTCATTTTGTATGAATTCTGATAAAAATATGGCCACCATATTCTTGTTTCTGTTATGCAGAAACAAAAAAATCTTCTCTCAAGCTACAACTGCAAATGATTTGTAAATTAATACAATTGATGTTTGTGATATCCTGCAATCAGTACATTTGCTGTACAAATATGCTATACGAATAAATTTTTGCTTTATTCGTACTAGACGAATAAACTTTTCAGCCTACGAATAAACTTTCCTGGTACCCTGTAGCTATGTACAGCGGAGGGCGCAGACAAGTATGAAACTGGTACTAATGTAACGCGGACCACGAAGAAGACACCCTTTGACAACATTTATGAAAGCGAGGAATGACGCTTGTTTCTGTCCTTTTTGTTTAAATCTGACAAGTTTTCCGACTTTTTTGACATTGCAGAATAAACACAATATACGTACATTGTCGTTAAATATAAAATTCATTTGTACTCGCTGCGAAACAGGCCTGAAAAGCTCGCCAAAGGCTCGCTATTCTGCCTGTTTCTAAAGCTCATACAAATAAATTTTATATTTACCGACAATGTACGTATATTGTATATGACCCTGCAAAAAACATGGCTGCTATGGACAAGTCTTGTTTCTGATTGGTTGAAGCTTTAAAAAGCTTCTCCGATACTCCAATATTACAAGTACAAATGATTTGTAACCAAAGCTCAGGTGGTGAGGTTGTTAAATAGACTTCTACACATTTATTGGGGTTTGACCTATCTATTTAGCATGTGCTATAAAAAGTACATGTATACTAAAATAATATATAATAGGTGTACATGTGTTACATCGAAATTAGGCTTTTGAAATCACAGGACTGAATGTCAAAATTAGCATATTTTTAGTTAAGTTCTATTGGAGAAATGACCAAAATATACAGGACCGAACTGATATTTACAGGCCACGGGCAGGTGGTCCTGTGCTAATTTCGATGACTGAATTAATTAAAAATACCATAAATTGGGTTATTTTGGATGTAGTCTTATCAAGTTATTTTGGTTTATTTGGAGCCTCTCATGAAAGTAACAAAATTAAACACGCAAAAATAAAACAAACACGAAAATCGGTCATTGTTTATGGTAATG
Source organism: Bathymodiolus septemdierum (assembly GCA_963383655.1). Classification (NCBI taxonomy): domain Eukaryota; kingdom Metazoa; phylum Mollusca; class Bivalvia; order Mytilida; family Modiolidae; genus Bathymodiolus; species Bathymodiolus septemdierum. The sequence goes on from OY726524.1 coordinate 5,949,445, forward strand.
AACCATTGCAAATAGTAATCAAGAAAAGAGTTCACAATCCAGATATTAAAATTCCCCCCAGCGCAAATTACAGGTAAATATGTTAATATATTTATTTTCCCATTTAAATACTTTGTTTTTAACATAAAAATAATAAAGACATGCCGAAAGTGTGTCTGTACATAAACATTACCGGTATTCGATGATAACGATAACAACATAATTAGTCTTCACTGGTTAGTTGTCAATTTCCTAAAATTACTATGAAATGAAAACACAAAAATGCACTGACATGGGTTAGAGTCCAGATACCCACCTCAAGTGTTAATGATACCAGACACATACCCAAGACTGGGGGCTTACTACAAGTCTAACACTACTGACATGGGTTAGAGTCTAGATACCCACCTCAAGTGTTAATGATACCAGACACATACCTAAGACTGGGGGCTTACTACAAGTCTAACATCGCTGACATGGGTTAGAGTCCAGATACCCACCTCAAGTGTTAATGATACCAGACACATACCCAAGACTGGGGGTTTACTACAAGTCTAACATCGCTGACATGGGTTAGAGTCTAGATACACACCTCAAGTGTTAATGATACCAGACACATACCCAGGACTGGGGGTTTACTACAAGTCTAACATCGCTGACATGGGTTAGAGTCCAGATACCCACCTCAAGTGTTAATGATACTAGACACATACCCAAGACTGGAGGTTTACTACAAGTCTAACATCACTGACATGGGTTAGAGTCTAGATACCCACCTCAAGTGTTAATGATACCAGACACATACCCAAGACTGGAGGTTTACTACAAGTCTAACATCGCTGACATGGGTTAGAGTCTAGATACCCACCTCAAGTGTTAATGATACTAGACACATACCCAAGACTGGGGGTTTACTACAAGTCTAACACCACTGACATGGGTTAGAGTCTAGATACACACCTCAAGTGTTAATGATACCAGACACATACCCAGGACTGGGGGTTTACTACAAGTCTAACACCACTGACATGGGTTAGAGTCTAGATACCCACCTCAAGTGTTAATGATACCAGACACATACCCAAGACTGGGGGTTTACTACAAGTCTAACATCGCTGACATGGGTTAGAGTCTAGATACACACCTCAAGTGTTAATGATACCAGACACATACCCAGGACTGGGGGTTTACTACAAGTCTAACATCGCTGACATGGGTTAGAGTCCAGATACCCACCTCAAGTGTTAATGATACCAGACACATACCCAAGACTGGAGGTTTACTACAAGTCTAACATCACTGACATGGGTTAGAGTCTAGATACCCACCTCAAGTGTTAATGATACCAGACACATACCCAAGACTGGAGGTTTACTACAAGTCTAACATCGCTGACATGGGTTAGAGTCCAGATACCCACCTCAAGTGTTAATGATACCAGACACATACCCAAGACTGGGGGCTTACTACAAGTCTAACATCGCTGACATGGGTTAGAGTCCAGATACCCACCTCAAGTGTTAATGATACCAGACACATACCTAAGACTGGGGGTTTACTGCAAGTCTAACACCACTGACATGGGTTAGAGTCTAGATACCCACCTCAAGTGTTAATGATACTAGACACATACCCAAGACTGGGGGTTTACTACAAGTCTGACACCACTGACATGGGTTAGAGTCTAGATACCCACCTCAAGTGTTAATGATACTAGACACATACCCAAGACTGGAGGTTTACTACAAGTCTAACACTACTGACATGGGTTAGAGTCCAGATACCCACCTCAAGTGTTAATGATACTAGACACATACCCAAGACTGGGGGTTTACTACAAGTCTAACATCGCTGACATGGGTTAGAGTCCAGATACCCACCTCAAGTGTTAATGATACCAGACACATACCCAAGACTGGGGGTTTACTACAAGTCTAACACTACTGACATGGGTTAGAGTCCAGATACCCACCTCAAGTGTTAATGATACTAGACACATACCCAAGACTGGGGGTTTACTACAAGTCTAACATCGCTGACATGGGTTAGAGTCCAGATACCCACCTCAAGTGTTAATGATACCAGACACATACCCAAGACTGGGGGTTTACTACAAGTCTAACATCGCTGACATGGGTTAGAGTCTAGATACACACCTCAAGTGTTAATGATACCAGACACATACCCAAGACTGGGGGTTTACTACAAGTCTAACATCGCTGACATGGGTTAGAGTCTAGATACCCACCTCAAGTGTTAATGATACCAGACACATACCCAAGACTGGGGGTTTACTACAAGTCTAACATCGCTGACATGGGTTAGAGTCCAGATACCCACCTCAAGTGTTAATGATACTAGACACATACCCAAGACTGGGGGTTTACTACAAGTCTAACACTACTGACATGGGTTAGAGTCCAGATACCCACCTCAAGTGTTAATGATACTAGACACATACCCAAGACTGGGGGCTTACTACAAGTCTAACATCACTGACATGGGTTAGAGTCCAGATACCCACCTCAAGTGTTAATGATACCAGACACATACCCAAGACTGGGGGTTTACTACAAGTCTAACATCGCTGACATGGGTTAGAGTCCAGATACCCACCTCAAGTGTTAATGATACTAGACACATACCCAAGACTGGGGGTTTACTACAAGTCTAACACTACTGACATGGGTTAGAGTCCAGATACCCACCTCAAGTGTTAATGATACCAGACACATACCCAAGACTGGAGGTTTACTACAAGTCTGACACCACTGACATGGGTTAGAGTCCAGATACACACCTCAAGTGTTAATGATACCAGACACATACCCAAGACTGGGGGCTTACTACAAGTCTAACATCACTGACATGGGTTAGAGTCCAGATACCCACCTCAAGTGTTAATGATACCAGACACATACCCAAGACTGGAGGTTTACTACAAGTCTAACATCACTGACATGGGTTAGAGTCTAGATACACACCTCAAGTGTTAATGATACCAGACACATACCCAAGACTGGGGGCTTACTACAAGTCTAACATCGCTGACATGGGTTAGAGTCCAGATACCCACCTCAAGTGTTAATGATACCAGACACATACCCAAGACTGGGGGTTTACTACAAGTCTAACATCGCTGACATGGGTTAGAGTCCAGATACCCACCTCAAGTGTTAATGATACTAGACACATACCCAAGACTGGAGGTTTACTACAAGTCTAACACCACTGACATGGGTTAGAGTCCAGATACCCACCTCAAGTGTTAATGATACCAGACACATACCCAAGACTGGGGGTTTACTACAAGTCTAACACCACTGACATGGGTTAGAGTCCAGATACCCACCTCAAGTGTTAATGATACCAGACACATACCCAAGACTGGGGGTTTACTACAAGTCTAACATCACTGACATGGGTTAGAGTCTAGATACCCACCTCAAGTGTTAATGATACCAGACACATACCCAAGACTGGAGGTTTACTACAAGTCTAACATCACTGACATGGGTTAGAGTCCAGATACCCACCTCAAGTGTTAATGATACCAGACACATACCCAAGACTGGAGGTTTACTACAAGTCTGACACCACTGACATGGGTTAGAGTCTAGATACACACCTCAAGTGTTAATGATACCAGACACATACCCAAGACTGGAGGTTTACTACAAGTCTGACACCACTGACATGGGTTAGAGTCTAGATACACACCTCAAGTGTTAATGATACCAGACATACCCAAGACTGGAGGTTTACTACAAGTCTGACACCACTGACATGGGTTAGAGTCCAGATACCCACCTCAAGTGTTAATGATACCAGACACATACCCAAGACTGGGGGTTTACTACAAGTCTGACACCACTGACATGGGTTAGAGTCCAGATACCCACCTCAAATGTTAATGATACCAGACACATACCCAAGACTGGGGGCTTACTACAAGTCTAACATCGCTGACATGGGTTAGAGTCCAGATACCCACCTCAAGTGTTAATGATACCAGACACATACCCAAGACTGGAGGTTTACTACAAGTCTGACACTACTGACATGGGTTAGAGTCCAGATACTCACCTCAAGTGTTAATGATACCAGACACATACCCAAGACTGGAGGTTTACTACAAGTCTGACACTACTGACATGGGTTAGAGTCTAGATACACACCTCAAGTGTTAATGATACCAGACATACCTAAGACTGGGGGCTTACTACAAGTCTAACACTACTGACATGGGTTAGAGTCCAGATACCCACCTCAAGTGTTAATGATACCAGACACATACCCAAGACTGGAGGTTTACTACAAGTCTAACACTACTGACATGGGTTAGAGTCCAGATACCCACCTCAAGTGTTAATGATACCAGACACATACCCAAGACTGGAGGTTTACTACAAGTCTGACACCACTGACATGGGTTAGAGTCCAGATACACACCTCAAGTGTTAATGATACCAGACACATACCCAAGACTGGGGGCTTACTACAAGTCTAACATCACTGACATGGGTTAGAGTCCAGATACCCACCTCAAGTGTTAATGATACCAGACACATACCCAAGACTGGAGGTTTACTACAAGTCTAACACTACTGACATGGGTTAGAGTCCAGATACCCACCTCAAGTGTTAATGATACCAGACACATACCCAAGACTGGAGGTTTACTACAAGTCTGACACCACTGACATGGGTTAGAGTCCAGATACACACCTCAAGTGTTAATGATACCAGACACATACCTAAGACTGGGGGTTTACTACAAGTCTAACACTACTGACATGGGTTAGAGTCTAGATACACACCTCAAGTGTTAATGATACCAGACACATACCCAAGACTGGGGGTTTACTACAAGTCTAACATCACTGACATGGGTTAGAGTCCAGATACCCACCTCAAGTGTTAATGATACCAGACACATACCCAAGACTGGAGGTTTACTACAAGTCTGACACCACTGACATGGGTTAGAGTCTAGATACACACCTCAAGTGTTAATGATACCAGACACATACCCAAGACTGGGGGTTTACTACAAGTCTAACATCACTGACATGGGTTAGAGTCCAGATACCCACCTCAAGTGTTAATGATACCAGACACATACCCAAGACTGGAGGTTTACTACAAGTCTGACACCACTGACATGGGTTAGAGTCTAGATACACACCTCAAGTGTTAATGATACCAGACACATACCTAAGACTGGGGGTTTACTACAAGTCTAACACTACTGACATGGGTTAGAATCCAGATACCCACCTCAAGTGTTAATGATACCAGACACATACCCAAGACTGGGGGTTTACTACAAGTCTAACATCACTGACATGGGTTAGAGTCTAGATACACACCTCAAGTGTTAATGATACCAGACACATACCCAAGACTGGGGGTTTACTACAAGTCTAACACTACTGACATGGGTTAGAGTCCAGATACCCACCTCAAGTGTTAATGATACCAGACACATACCCAAGACTGGAGGTTTACTACAAGTCTAACATCACTGACATGGGTTAGAGTCCAGATACCCACCTCAAGTGTTAATGATACCAGACACATACCCAAGACTGGAGGTTTACTACAAGTCTAACATCACTGACATGGGTTAGAGTCCAGATACCCACCTCAAGTGTTAATGATACCAGACACATACACAAGACTGGGGGCTTACTACAAGTCTAACATCACTGACATGGGTTAGAGTCTAGATACCCACCTCAAGTGTTAATGATACCAGACACATACCCAAGACTGGAAGGTTTACTACAGTGGAACCTGTTTATTCTGACACACCAATGGACCAAGGAAATGCATCAGATTGTACAGGATGTCTGAATACTCAGGTTTCACTGCTCACCTCATTTTTATTATAATTGTCCAGGATTTTTTTTTCAAGGAAATAGCTGTTAATTTGCTGAAAATAAAAATAGCAACTAATGACTCAACCCAAGTGTAGACTTGTAGTAGCAACTAATGACTCAACCCAAATGTAGACTTGTAGTAGCAACTAATGACTCAACCCAAGTGTAGACTTGTAGTAGCAACTAATGACTCAACCCAAGTGTAGACTTGTAGTAGCAACTAATGACTCAATCCAAGTGTAGACTTGTAGTAGCAACTAATGACTCAACCCAAGTGTAGACTTGTAGTAGCAACTAATGACTCAACCCAAGTGTAGACTTGTAGTAGCAACTAATGACTCAACCCAAGTGTAGACTTGTAGTAGCAACTAATGACTCAATCCAAGTGTAGACTTGTAGTAGCAACTAATGACTCAACCCAAGTGTAGACTTGTAGTAGCAACTAATGACTCAACCCAAATGTAGGCTTGTAGTAGCAACTAATGACTCAACCCAAATGTAGACTTGTAGTAGCAACTAATGACTCAACCCAAGTGTAGACTTGTAGTAGCAACTAATGACTCAACCCAAGTGTAGACTTGTAGTAGCAACTAATGACTCAATCCAAGTGTAGACTTGTAGTAGCAACTAATGACTCAACCCAAGTGTAGACTTGTAGTAGCAACTAATGACTCAACCCAAATGTAGACTTGTAGTAGCAACTAATGACTCAACCCAAGTGTAGACTTGTAGTAGCAACTAATGACTCAATCCAAGTGTAGACTTGTAGTAGCAACTAATGACTCAACCCAAGTGTAGACTTGTAGTAGCAACTAATGACTCAACCCAAGTGTAGACTTGTAGTAGCAACTAATGACTCAACCCAAGTGTAGACTTGTAGAGTTTAATGTAACTATCACTGCTTATGTTTATAATTTTTCACAGTTTCTGAAGGTTTTCTGTCAGCTTTAGAATTAGCTCCACCATCCTAAGAAACTGTTGTTGGTGTAATACTCTTAGTCGACCGATCCTTCATATTTTTAACACAATGTTCTTTTTTTGGCAAAAAATTAAAGGTTGTGATTGTTAAAGGGGATTGTAGCCCTATCCATTTCTATATCAGAGGACCCAATGTTGCGAAAAGGATGTGTACTATTATTTTGATATGATTGTTTATTTGTTTTTGATGAGGTTTGTAAAATGAATTCCTGAGGAAAATCTCATTCAGAAAAAGGCAAAGCGTTATTATGTAACTTTGATCTTTTTTGACATAAAAGAGACATAAAGGGGGGAGAAATTAAAAATTTGAAGGTTTTTATTTTTCATTCAATTTAAATATGGTTTTTAGCTAAGTGTGAATTATTAGATCATTTAAAAATTTAGCAATTCTCAATTGGCTTATAACTATAAGGGACACAAATTCTGAAATTATGCATTTTGGAAGGTATACAGAATTTTATTTTTTACCCAATTTTAGTGTCACAATATTTTTTTTTCTTCAATTAGATTTGTTGAGAGCTATTGGTAAAATGTCGACGGACTTCCTCTGTATCTTCAGGTTTATAAGATCGAGTGTTTGTTGTTTATAGCCAAATAAGCAATTTTTTAGCTATATCAAGTATATCATGGTGAAGATAAATGACATTAGATGATTATGATGATGATGATGTTTACTTTGTACCACATCAACATGCTTAGTTGGATTGTTATAGTGCTAACTCACTGAAATAACATTCTACTGGTAGATACTGTATGTCACTCCACTCAAGACTTGTAGATACTGTATGTCACTCCACTCAAGACTTGTAGATACTGTATGTCACTCCACTCAAGACTTGTAGATACTGTATGTCACTCCACTCAAGACACATTCTACTGGTAGATACTGTATGTCACTCAAGACTGGTAGATACTGCATGTCACTCCACTGAAACAACATTCTACTGGTAGATACTGTATGTCACTCCACTGAAACAACATTCTACTGGTAGATACTGTATGTCACTCCACTCAAGACACATTCTACTGGTAGATACTGTATGTCACTCCACTGAAACAACATTCTACTGGTAGATACTGTATGTCACTCCACTCAAGACACATTATTTTAATTCCAAGCCAACTCCTTAATGCTGCATTCTTAGTAGGGAAGCAATAAATATTATGTTTTTACTTTTTATCAAATTTTAATGCAGCTGTTTTTGCAAATGCTCATCTTTATGACTTATTTATGAGTCAATAAAGAAAATTGCCTATTTTATTTAGGAAAAGGGCTAGAAAGGGCTTAGATTTAGAAATTTCACATAGTTTATTTTCCTTTTTTATATTCCTTATGAAATTTCCTGCCTACATGTATATATTTCAATCAGACCCGACCCAGCTAGGTCTTATGGTTTAAAGGGGTTAAAGGGGACTAAAAGTGACAGATGCTTAAAATAGTAAAACGAGACAAACGTACAAAGTGGGTCCAGCAAATTACTGTGTCTAACACATTTTTGTGTCAAGTAGTTTACAAGCCACAAGAGTTAATTTACAGATTACCGGTAATATTTTTTCCGACTTATCCATTCAGACTATTAACTCCAGGTTTTAGTTGTCCGCAGCAGGAAATACTTGTCCAATTTTTCTTTTTGATGAAACTATTTAAATTAAAAGCAACTTCTGATTGGTCTACAAAAATATCTATATACAATATTTGATTATGGAAAATCCACTACGTCTTTGATGAAATGGAACATGTAAATTTTTACAACAAAATTTATGAAAGAACAACTTGCAACAGATGAATTTTACAACATTTTGTAAATTTTAGCATTTTTATTTATTTTATTCACTTGTCCCATTGGACAAGTAATGTACATCATTCACTAGCCAGAACCAAGCTTTTACTTGTCTCTGGCTACCGGACTACCACTAATGTCAAGCCCTGGTTCACTATGTCAAGCACAATACTGTATCCACACTTGCAACTTGTAGTGAATCAAAACAGTCAGGACTTTCCTCCCCTAGTGATATTTATGAACAATGGCTGGGCATGATGATCATCACCAATAACATAACTAACTGTTTATTTTCTGTTATTGAAGTTGATGTTAAGTTGTGTTTATTTTCTGTTATTGAAGCTGATGTTAAGTTGTGTTTATTTTCAGTATTTTCTGTTATTGAAGTTGATGTTAAGTTGTGTTTATTTTCTGTATTTTGTGTTATTGAAGCTGATGTTAAGTTGTGTTTATTTTCAGTATTTTCTGTTATTGAAGCTGATGTTAAGTTGTGTTTATTTTCAGTATTTTCTGTTATTGAAGCTGATGTTAAGTTGTGTTTATTTTCAGTATTTTCTGTTATTGAAGCTGATGTTAAGTTGTGTTTATTTTCTGTTATTGAAGCTGATGTTAAGTTGTGTTTATTTTCAGTATTTTCTGTTATTGAAGTTGATGTTAAGTGTTTATTTTCAGTATTTTCTGTTATTGAAGCTGATGTTAAGTTGTGTTTATTTTCAGTATTTTCTGTTATTGAAGCTGATGTTAAGTTGTGTTTATTTTCAGTATTTTCTGTTATTGAAGCTGATGTTAAGTTGTGTTTATTTTCAGTATTTTCTGTTATTGAAGCTGATGTTAAGTTGTGTTTATTTTCTGTTATTGAAGCTGATGTTAAGTTGTGTTTATTTTCAGGCATTAGACAGTTTTCTACTAGTGTTTAATCAGCAAGGCAACATTGTATATACTTCAGAGAGTGTTACATCTTTATTAGGACATTTACCTGTAAGTATAAAACATTATCTAACAACACATTCATTTCTTGGATCATAAATACAAGATGGCCACCACAGCAGGACAAAGTTACAATATATTTTGATGAAATGATGATAATGATGTCTGCTTCTTACTAGACCAATATGTTTAGTTTGATTTTAATAGCTCACTGAAACAACAGTCCACAAGTAGACATGTTGCTCTAGTTGGACACTTTATCTTGTGTCAGATCCACCCAGTCTTTTTTCTTACTCCTTAATGCTGCATGCTTAGTGGAAAAGAAACAAATACCTATTTTAGTCTTTGGTTTGACTTGATTCGCGATTTGAACCCATGATCTACCACACTCGAACCATTACACCACCGATTTATCAGATGATACTGAAAATTATCTGTCAGTGTGACATCAAATACATTAAGATGTTATTGATAAAAATTCTAATGTCAGTTTTGAAGGTCTAGACATACATTATCACTGGTATTGGACTCGCTGTGATACTAGTGATAAGGTCTGTCTTGACCTTTAAAACTATAGTTATATTGTTGTGTGATATTTAGCCATCGTAGTACGTGTGTAGTATCAAATTTATTTTTAATTTTTTTTTTAGACGGACTTAATAAATCAACAGGTATATGACTTTATAGAAGATAAAGAAAGGTCACAGTTATATAACCTCATGTGTCATGTTAGTTTGACTCCAGAAAATCTTAGTAAGTTACATAGATAATTTTGATTGCATATTAAAAATTTGTTTGATATTAAATCTGCATGCACATGTTAAATTCGACTGAAGGGGAGTGGGGGATTAAGTAAGATAGGCAACTCTGTCAGTTAAGTTTGACAAAAGTGGATGCAAACTATTGTCAGTCATTTACAATATATCGATCATCATTTGTATGTATTGTGTACGTATTTTTAACCTGTGCGTAAGTATTGATTAAAAAAAAAATAATAAAAAATTCTCCAATGAGGTGTTATTATCTGAATTTTAGTATAGTTTCAATCATTTTCAGGAAACTTAAGAGAAAAAAGAAACACATCAATTTGATTACATCATAGACATACATAATATGGCAATACACAATCGTGTATTTAAAAATTACGAAACTGTCAACAAAGCGAACTTTCATAGAAATCTATTAATACCATGTAATTGAACACTAAAAATATCTTTCATTATTCTGTTGTAAAAGCTGATCGGCAACCTGACAAAATGTTGAAATATTATTTTGAACAGAGAGAGCATTCAGCGTTTTTAAATGAATATTATTTCATAAAAAAAATGAGTGATATCGCTGCACACAGCGGGCTGTTTAATTAATGAGTTTTCACTACTCTCAAGGTGTCGTGACATCAAGCGCTTTGAAATTAAGAAATCCAATTGTTTTCTTTACAAACGATAATTAACAGTTATCAAAATAAATCTCACCTGATGCGTTAAACACCGGAGGTCATGTTTGTTGACACCTTGACATGTTTGTTAATTGATTTTATTGAAAATTTCGACATAGGAAACATAGTTTGAATGAAATTGTATATTATGGACTGAAAAGCTACTTCGAGATACCCGAAATTTCGACACTAAGTTGAAAACTGGACTTCAGAATTTTTTTTCGAGTAAACCGAGTTGGACATAACGAGATTCAACTGTATGAAGGGTAATTTTCAATACTTGACTCACTTTTGTCACACTACTGTAGATACTTTTGTCACACTTCTGTAGAAACAACACACTCTACAGTTATAGCTATTGAATCGTAATAACCAGTTTAACCCTGCCACATTTTTGTGCCTGTCCCAAGCCAGAACCTGGATTTCCAACATCATATGTCATGGTCTTTTTTATGTTCAATGATTTGAGGTGAGAGGTGATTGTTCATTTTATTGATAATGTTGGAATTATTGACCATCACTGTTTAAACTTTCTTTTGTTTTATTGATAATGTTGAAATTATTGACCATCACTGTTTAAACTTTCTTTTGTTTTATTGATATTGTTGCAGTTATTGACCATCACTGTTTAAACTTTCTTTTGTTTTGGTGATATTGGTAGAATTGTTGACCATCACTGTTTAAACTTTCTTTTGTTTTATTGATATTGGTAGAATTGTTGACCATCACTGTTTAAACTTTCTTTTGTTTTATTGATATTGGTAGAATTGTTGACCATCACTGTTTAAACTTTCTTTTGTTTTATTGATATTGGTAGAATTGTTGACCATCACTGTTTAAACTTTCTTTTGTTTTATTGATATTGGTAGAATTATTGACCATCACTGTTTAAACTTTCTTTTGTTTTATTGATATTGGTAGAATTGTTGACCATCACTGTTTAAACTTTCTTTTGTTTTATTGATATTGTTGGAATTATTGACCATCACTGTTTAAACTTTCTTTTGTTTTATTGATATTGGTAGAATTGTTGAACATCACTGTTTAAACTTTCTTTTGTTTTATTGATATTGTTGGAATTATTGACCATCACTGTTTAAACTTTCTTTTGTTTTATTATACCCCAGCTCCCCGAAGGGAAAGGGGGGTATACTGTTATACCTCTGTCCGTCTGTCCGTCCTTCCGTCCGTCCAAGATATTTTTCGTCGCATTTTTCTCAGTAACTGTTGATGGCAGAAATCTGATATTTGGTCACAAGCATCATATAGGTATACCATATTGTGGGTAGCGTTTTTGGACCCGTCAGATTCCTTCTTCCTGTTTGCCGACTTAGTTGGTTTTTATACACATTGAACATATATGCACATTTTTCATCACATTTTTCTCAGCAACTATTGACGGCAGAAATCTGATATTTGGTCACAAGCTTCATATAGGTACCCCATATTGTGGGAAGCGTTTTTTGACCCGTCAGATTCCTACTTCCTGTTTGCCGAAGAGCGGTGGGTATCATAGGTGAGCATTAGCTCACAGTTCATCTTGTTGATATTGGTAGAATTGTTGACCATCACTGTTTAAACTTTCTTTTGTTTTATTGATATTGGTAGAATTGTTGACCATCACTGTTTAAACTTTCTTTTGTTTTATTGATATTGGTAGAATTGTTGACCATCACTGTTTAAACTTTCTTTTGTTTTATTGATATTGGTAGAATTGTTGACCATCACTGTTTAAACTTTCTTTTGTTTTATTGATATTGGTAGGATTGTTGACCATCACTGTTTAAACTTTCTTTTGTTTTATTGATATTGTTGGAATTATTGACCATCACTGTTTAAACTTTCTTTTGTTTTTATTGATATTGGTAGGATTGTTGACCATCACTGTTTAAACTTTCTTTTGTTTTATTGATATTGTTGGAATTATTGACCATCACTGTTTAAACTTTCTTTTGTTTTATTGATATTGGTAGGATTGTTGACCATCACTGTTTAAACTTTCTTTTGTTTTATTGATATTGTTGGAATTATTGACCATCACTGTTTAAACTTTCTTTTGTTTTATTGATATTGGTAGAATTATTGATCATCACTGTTTAAACTTTCTTTTGTTTTATTGATATTGGTAGAATTGTTGACCATCACTGTTTAAACTTTCTTTTGTTTTATTGATATTGGTAGAATTGTTGACCATCACTGTTTAAACTTTCTTTTGTTTTATTGATATTGGTAGAATTGTTGACCATCACTGTTTAAACTTTCTTTTGTTTTATTGATATTGGTAGAATTGTTGACCATCACTGTTTAAACTTTCTTTTGTTTTATTGATATTGGTAGAATTGTTGACCATCACTTTTTAGCTCACCTTGCCAAAGGCAACGTGAGCTTTTGCCATCACTTGGCATCTGTCGTCCGTTAACTTTTCACATTTTAATCTTCTCCTCTGAAACCTCTCAGCCAAATGAACTGAAACTTGGTAGGGAGCATCTATGGAAGGTTCTTTATAAAGAATGCTCATTTCGTCCCGATCCATTAACAAACATGGCCGCTACAGGCAATTCTTGTTTCTGATTGGCCGATTTTTAAAAATCTTCTCCTCTGAAACTGCTTGGCCAAATGAACCGAAACTTGGTAGGAAGCATCTACGAAACTTGGTAGGAAGCATCTATGGAAGGTCCTCTTTAAAGAGTGCTCATTTCGTCCCGATCCGTTAACAAACATGACTGCCACAGGCGACTCTTGTTTCTGATTGGCTGATTTTTAAAATTCTTCTCCTCTGAAACCGTTTGGCTAAATGAACTGAAACTTGGTAGAAGCATCTATGGGCGGTCCTCTCTAAAGATTGCACATTTTGTCCCGATCCATTAACTAACATGGCCACCACAGGCAATTCTTGTTTCTGATTGGTCGATTTTTTAAAAATCTTCTCCTCTGAAACTGCTTGACCAAATGAACCGAAACTTGGTAGGAAGCATCTATGGAAGGTCCTCTATAAAGATTGCTCATTTTGTCCCGATCGGTCAACAAACATGGCCACCACAGGCAATTCTTGTTTCTGATAGGTTGATTTCTAAAAAAATCTTCTCTTCTGTTAAAAGAAAGATAACTCTTGCCTAAACTGTTAAAAGAAAGATAACTCTCCCTTAGAAATTAACTAATGCTGATATAGTGTAACATGTTTATTCTATACATTACAAGTAGGTATTCACATTTTAATATTCTTTTTAGCAAACCTTGCCAAAGGTAATATGAGCTTTTGCCGTCACTTGGTGTCCGTCGTCTGTCATCCATTTACTTTCACATTTTAATCTTCTATGAAAACTCTCAGCCAAATGAACTGAAACTTGGTAGGAAGCATCTATGGAAGGTCCTCTCTAAATAGTGCACATTTCGTTATGATCCATTACCAAACATGGCCACCACAGGCAATGCTTGTTTCTGATTGGCCGATTTTTAAAAATCTTCTCCTCTGAAACCGCTTGGCCAAATGAACCGAAACTTGGTAGGAAGCATCTATGGAATATCCTCTATGAAGATTGCTCATTTTGTCCCGATCAGATAACAAACATGGCTACCACCAAAACTTGGTAGGAATCATCTATGGAATGTCCTCTATGAAGATTGCTCATTTCGTCCCGATCGGCTAGCAAACATGGCCACCCAGTGTTTTTGAAATTTGTCGGACCGAAGGGGGCAGATTTTCGGCAGGTCCTATTGTCGGCCAAACATTTTGTTGTTGTTTTGTATGTAATGGCTTTGCCAAACATATCCCATGGTTATTGATTTTTTGTTTAACAGATTGCTTATGCAACCTTGGTTCTAAATATAATGGTAGTATTTGTCCAGGTTTCATAAATAGCAAATTCGGTAAACAAAGTTATCCGCAGTCGTTCTGTTACATTATCATGGTGGGATTAGGGGAATCCCTTTAAAGAATATCGCGTACAATCTCATGATTGCTGACAGTTACCAAATATAGAACTTAAAACTAGTTCCGACCAATGGAAATTGTTTAAAGGCGATGACGTCGATTTCTAAAAAAAAGGGATTTTATTTTTGTAACAGATTGTTTATTGACTTCACCATCATCAAAACCTTTTACCCGTTTTGAATTTTGATTTTTTAAATTTATCGGCAATGATTTAAAATGTTTATTTTCTCTACTACTGTATTTTTTGCGGAACGAATGTAACGATGACGATTTGTATCCTAATATCTTATATGTCCTACCAGCTTCAAAGAAATGTCGTGCCTCGTGGCCCATCAAATTTATAAAGGATGCTCGTTGTGGATTAAAAAGGCCGGCACAAGTGACAGTGCAACAAATGCAGAAAAAAGATTTAAATATGAAAAGGAGAAAAGACTTGAACGGATTTTCAACGCAAATGGTGCGAAGGTCGTCCCTGGTTAAAATATGACCGTGATGAAAATGTCATGACATGTACAATATGTACAAAGTATGGTAAACGAGGGGAAACTGGAAATCTAAAAAAATTAGCTGTGGAGGTGGAGCATGAAATTGAAAGAGAATTTATTTGAATTAAATGTATTGAATGAATTAAAATGTTACATCTTAATAACACTTATGTATATGCCCAATACATGTAGATTGGTATGGAATAAAAATTACATGCTTTCAGAAATTTCTGTTAAAGTGTTTAGATCTGGCAGAAAACTAGTAGGTCCAGCAGAAACTGATATAGTGTAGGACCTATTGTCCTGCAGTCATAATTTTTTTTCAAAAACTCTGTGACCACCACATGCAATTCTTGTTTCTGATTGGTCAATTTCTAAAAAATCTTCTCCTTTGAAACTGCTTAGCCATATGAACCGAAACTTGGTAGGAAGCATCTACATGTATGGAAGGTTCTGTATTAAGTTTCCTCAAAGCAGAATGAAAGGTGAGCGACACAGGCTCAGCCCACTGAGCCTCTAGTTTAACTTTCTTTTCATAGTCATAGAGATTAAGTGTAAACAAAAAGATAAACAGCAAAGTGAATGTGTTAATGGATCAATAATAATAATTTTTCTTTTTCATTTTTTCAGATGATAGCCAAGTGGTTTTTAGTTGCCATTTTAAGAGAGGTTCACTTAATCAAGAGAAGTCACCAGTGTATGAATCTGTAAAATTTACTGGTTTTAAACATTGGAATAGTAAGTAAAATATAGTTCTATATAACACCCTTATTGTAAACACAAAACTATCAACTGTCAGGTTAAAGCAAATCCCTAATTGAAAAATTACCATAATTTATATTAGTTTTATTACTGAAAGAATATGTAATAAAGAAATGATATATCATATAAAAAAATTGTTTACCAGAAGTTTAAAAACTATACCGGAAGGTTAAAAAACTTTGAAAATCCTTTCTTCATGATTTTATGGTTTACATTTATACCACTGAAGGTAAACAACTGTTGATATGACTGTTAATGATATTCTCCTAACATTTAGAGAGATTTTCTTTAATATTTCCATTTATAAGGTTGCTTAAAGGATTTTCGACATTTTATTTTTAGATTTTAATGACAACGAAGATAATTGGAACTATGGTATGATGTCACAGGTCAAGGACAATACTTGTTTTTGCTGTACGATACAGTTAGAAAATGCCCAGTTTATTAGAGAAATGTCCATTGTTGAAGAGTCCAAATCAGAATTCACATCACGACACAGTCTGGAATGGAAATTTTTATATCTTGATCATCGGTACTTAAAATAGATATATTATTATTATTTTTTTTTTATATACATGTAATAATAATCGTATTTTATTTGGATACATGTATTTATCATATATAAAACTCCTGTATTAATTTAATTGGTACTGCTTTGACAACTATTTTACCTATTTTGTTCCAGTATTGTTATAAATACTGCTATAGTGACAATCGGAACCATTGAGCCGTAATGAAAGCGGGAGGTTTGGCGCTTTAAAATCTGATTCAACCCACCATTTCTTTAGAAATGCCTGTACCAAGTCAGGGTCATTACATACTTATGAGTTTTGACTTTCCCTTTGTAAGATTGCTCGGGGTTCGGTAATTTTGTTATTACCCTTATTTAATGAAATATTAATTATAATATGCAATTATTGTCTTGTAAAGGTAGAGTATTTATGCACCTAAGAAATGAATATTGAACTAAGTCATAGATCAATGTAAATATTGGTTCCTTAGAGGTCATAAGCAGAGGTCAATATTGGTTCCTAAGAGGTTATAGGCTGATGTCAATATTGGTTCCTAAGAGGTCATAGGCTGATGTCGATATTGGTTCATAGACAGACTCAGAGGTCAATATTGGTTCCTGAGGTTCATATAAACTCATATTTATTGATACAAAAGACTGTAAGTGAAGGTGGATAGGAGTCAATATGATTTATAATCCTAGCATTATCAGATTGTCACCTGACAGGATCTTAACCAATAGAATTAATTATTTAAAATCATGATGTAATAACATTATTTATGGTGGATAAGGATTATTCCACTTAAGCACATTGAAAATTAACTTGTTCTCGCCATAATATAGCTGAAAAATTGCTGAGTTGGTGTTAAACATCAATCACTCACTTACTCCTCTAAAGCATTCATTAAAACCAAGTAAACCATGTTTATAGTTATGTCCATCCATTACTTATATAAGAATTATATACTTCAGGAGTACACATTGAATCATTTTTATAGTTATGTCCATCCATTACTTATATAAGAATTATATACTTCAGGAGTACACATTGAATCATTTTTATAGTTATGTCCATCCATTACTTATATAAGAATTATATACTTCAGGAGTACACATTGAATCATTTTTATAGTTATGTCCATCCATTACTTATATAAGAATTATATACTTCAGGAGTACACATTGAATCATTTTTATAGTTATGTCCATCCATTACTTATATAAGAATTATATACTTCAGGAGTACACATTGAATCATTTTTATAGTTATGTCCATCCATTACTTATATAAGAATTATATACTTCAGGAGTACACATTGAATCATTTTTATAGTTATGTCCATCCATTACTTATATAAGAATTATATACTTCAGGAGTACACATTGAATCATTTTTATAGTTATGTCCATCCATTACTTATATAAGAATTATATACTTCAGGAGTACACATTGAATCATTTTTATAGTTATGTCCATCCATCAGTTATATAAGAATTATATCCTTCAGGAGTACACATTGAATCATTTTTATAGTTATGTCCATCCATTACTTATATAAGAATTATATACTTCAGGAGTACACATTGAATCATTTTTATAGTTATGTCCATCCATCAGTTATATAAGAATTATATACTTCAGGAGTACACATTGAATCATTTTTATAGTTATGTCCATCCATCAGTTATATAAGAATTATATACTTCAGGAGTACACATTGAATCATTTTTATAGTTATGTCCATCCATTACTTATATAAGAATTATATACTTCAGGAGTACACATTGAATCATTTTTATAGTTATGTCCATCCATTACTTATATAAGAATTATATACTTCAGGAGTACACATTGAATCATTTTTATAGTTATGTCCATCCATCAGTTATATAAGAATTATATCCTTCAGGAGTACACATTGAATCATTTTTATAGTTATGTCCATCCATTACTTATATAAGAATTATATACTTCAGGAGTACACATTGAATCATTTTTATAGTTATGTCCATCCATCAGTTATATAAGAATTATATACTTCAGGAGTACACATTGAATCATTTTTATAGTTATGTCCATCCATCAGTTATATAAGAATTATATACTTCAGGAGTACACATTGAATCATTTTTATAGTTATGTCCATCCATCAGTTATATAAGAATTATATACTTCAGGAGTACACATTGAATCATTTTTATAGTTATGTCCATCCATCAGTTATATAAGAATTATATACTTCAGGAGTACACATTGAATCATTTTTATAGTTATGTCCATCCATTACTTATATAAGAATTATATACTTCAGGAGTACACATTGAATCATTTTTATAGTTATGTCCATCCATCAGTTATATAAGAATTATATACTTCAGGAGTACACATTGAATCATTTTTATAGTTATGTCCATCCATCAGTTATATAAGAATTATATACTTCAGGAGTACACATTGAATCATTTTTATAGTTATGTCCATCCATCAGTTATATAAGAATTATATACTTCAGGAGTACACATTGAATCATTTTTATAGTTATGTCCATCCATTACTTATATAAGAATTATATACTTCAGGAGTACACATTGAATCATTTTTATAGTTATGTCCATCCATCAGTTATATAAGAATTATATACTTCAGGAGTACACATTGAATCATTTTTATAGTTATGTCCATCCATTACTTATATAAGAATTATATACTTCAGGAGTACACATTGAATCATTTTTATAGTTATGTCCATCCATCAGTTATATAAGAATTATATACTTCAGGAGTACACATTGAATCATGTTTATAGTTATGTCCATCCATTACTTATATAAGAATTATATCCTTCAGGAGTACACATTGAATCATTTTTATAGTTATGTCGATCCATCACTTATATAAGAATTATATACTTCAGGAGTACACATTGAATCATGTTTATAGTTATGTCCATCCATTACTTATATAAGAATTATATACTTCAGGAGTACACATTGAATCATTTTTATAGTTATGTCCATCCATTACTTATATAAGAATTATATCCTTCAGGAGTACACATTGAATCATGTTTATAGTTATGTCCATCCATTACTTATATAAGAATTATATACTTCAGGAGTACACATTGAATCATTTTTATAGTTATGTCCATCCATTACTTATATAAGAATTATATCCTTCAGGAGTACACATTGAATCATGTTTATAGTTATGTCCATCCATTACTTATATAAGAATTATATCCTTCAGGAGTACACATTGAATCATGTTTATAGTTATGTCCATCCATTACTTATATAAGAATTATATACTTCAGGAGTACACATTGAATCATGTTTATAGTTATGTCCATCCATTACTTATATAAGAATTATATCCTTCAGGAGTACACATTGAATCATTTTTATAGTTATGTCCATCCATTACTTATATAAGAATTATATCCTTCAGGAGTACACATTGAATCATTTTTATAGTTATGTCCATCCATTACTTATATAAGAATTATATACTTCAGGAGTACACATTGAATCATTTTTATAGTTATGTCCATCCATTACTTATATAAGAATTATATACTTCAGGAGTACACATTGAATCATTTTTATAGTTATGTCCATCCATTACTTATATAAGAATTATATACTTCAGGAGTACACATTGAATCATTTTTATAGTTATGTCCATCCATTACTTATATAAGAATTATATACTTCAGGAGTACACATTGAATCATTTTTATAGTTATGTCCATCCATTACTTATATAAGAATTATATACTTCAGGAGTACACATTGAATCATTTTTATAGTTATGTCCATCCATTACTTATATAAGAATTATATACTTCAGGAGTACACATTGAATCATTTTTATAGTTATGTCCATCCATTACTTATATAAGAATTATATCCTTCAGGAGTACACATTGAATCATTTTTATAGTTATGTCCATCCATTACTTATATAAGAATTATATCCTTCAGGAGTACACATTGAATCATTTTTATAGTTATGTCCATCCATCAGTTATATAAGAATTATATCCTTCAGGAGTACACATTGAATCATTTTTATAGTTATGTCCATCCATCAGTTATATAAGAATTATATCCTTCAGGAGTACACATTGAATCATTTTTATAGTTATGTCCATCCATCAGTTATATAAGAATTATATCCTTCAGGAGTACACATTGAATCATTTTTATAGTTATGTCCATCCATTACTTATATAAGAATTATATCCTTCAGGAGTACACATTGAATCATTTTTATAGTTATGTCCATCCATTACTTATATAAGAATTATATCCTTCAGGAGTACACATTGAATCATTTTTATAGTTATGTCCATCCATTACTTATATAAGAATTATATCCTTCAGGAGTACACATTGAATCATTTTTATAGTTATGTCCATCCATTACTTATATAAGAATTATATACTTCAGGAGTACACATTGAATCATTTTTATAGTTATGTCCATCCATTACTTATATAAGAATTATATACTTCAGGAGTACACATTGAATCATTTTTATAGTTATGTCCATCCATTACTTATATAAGAATTATATCCTTCAGGAGTACACATTGAATCATTTTTATAGTTATGTCCATCCATTACTTATATAAGAATTATATACTTCAGGAGTACACATTGAATCATTTTTATAGTTATGTCCATCCATTACTTATATAAGAATTATATACTTCAGGAGTACACATTGAATCATTTTTATAGTTATGTCCATCCATTACTTATATAAGAATTATATACTTCAGGAGTACACATTGAATCATTTTTATAGTTAAGTTATGTCCATCCATTACTTATATAAGAATTATATCCTTCAGGAGTACACATTGAATCATTTTTATAGTTATGTCCATCCATTACTTATATAAGAATTATATCCTTCATACACATTGAATCATTTTTATAGTTATGTCCATCCATCAGTTATATAAGAATTATATCCTTCAGGAGTACACATTGAATCATTTTTATAGTTATGTCCATCCATCAGTTATATAAGAATTATATCCTTCAGGAGTACACATTGAATCATTTTTATAGTTATGTCCATCCATCAGTTATATAAGAATTATATCCTTCAGGAGTACACATTGAATCATTTTTATAGTTATGTCCATCCATCAGTTATATAAGAATTATATCCTTCAGGAGTACACATTGAATCATTTTTATAGTTATGTCCATCCATCAGTTATATAAGAATTATATCCTTCAGGAGTACACATTGAATCATTTTTATAGTTATGTCCATCCATCAGTTATATAAGAATTATATCCTTCAGGAGTACACATTGAATCATTTTTATAGTTATGTCC